>WOVY01015320.1:0-11193 GCA_013436015.1 Rhipicephalus annulatus
GAATTCATGAGTGCTGTTGTGCCGTGCGAAACTAAGAATGCGTGGGCTTACTAATTATGTCTACACCAAAAAAAACATTATTTTTGTACACTCAAGTAATCGATAAAGCAAGACTGCTTGGGAAGCAGAGCTCCTTGTATTCGTGACAATTCGGTAGTATGAAACAACATGAGAGACACATGGAAGTGTTCGGAGCATCGTGCGAGTGCCTGACAATGAACAGGGCTTTTACTCTAACCAATAAAACAAAAGAAAACGTCACTGCTGCATTGCTTACAACAATCTTAGGTAAAAGCAATCGCTCGCGACTGGACGCAGCCGGCTAGGCTTTGCGTGCACATGCGCGCGCGCGCAAGACCTTCATGATTGAGGAGAAACTTGATCGCTGAAGGAGGAAAGTTGCTCCTTTAGTCCTTGCCGGGTGTGGGCGCGACGGATAAAGCGCCCAAAAGGAGGAGGAAGTCGCTGCGCCGAAGAACAAACGGAGCCCGTTTCTTTATTCTCACTTGCTTTTTTTCAGAGTGACGTACAAGTTCTATTTGTCAAAGCTGAATCTTTTCTAAAGTGCTGCGAATGAGAGCGATTGCCCTTTGTTACGTTGAAGTGGTACAAAAGACATTATTGAGGCAGTAACCATCTTTAAACAAGTACCAGTCTTTCGGAAGACACTCCATTGTTACTTTTTCTAGCTTTATTCTGTTCTGTTTTTTCCGTGTTTGATCAACTACTTTTATATCGCCATTGACTTCTAATGTGAACAAGTGAAAATATTCATATTTTTGGTAACTCAAGCTGCGGCCTAAATAATGAGCTAGAGAGAACTTGGGCTCTTAATTTTATGTTTTCCCACATATTACATCACCACTACATAGAATAAAAACTACAGTATTGAAAGCGCTTTTGTCTTAATCGACTACAGTTTTGCCGACAAATTTCAATCGCCAACTTCCCCTTGGCTTGTATTCTGGCTGTTCTTCAAGTCGAGTGAACAGCCAACCAGTGTTCAGTGTCTGGGAATGTGAGTAGCTTTCAAACCTAAGCACTTAAAAAACTTAAATGTTAACCACAATCATGTGCCGGTTTTTCTCACATGACTTGCTTCAGCAAACACAAAACTGTCTTGAAAAACCCTGCTTAATCTTTTTAACTGAAGAATGAGATGAATAAAACTATAAATGCACTTTTTTACAGCGAGGCGGGACCTCTTTCACGTTCCACAAGACAGCATGAACTGCCTTTAAATATTTTATACGCATTCTTATGAAACCTAGTTCAAAACTGCATAGTTGTTGTGGTGAAAACATTTATTGCCAGCGAATGCGTCAGCATAGAGATCACATAACTGAGCTTTGTTTGTGTTGTTGCCTCTGAGCATATGTGCAAGTATAAACTATAGATGCCCTTGTGCAAGCGTGTTACAAAAATAGTCTTCTTAACCGTCACCGCCACGCAGTGTTGGGGTATCCCCATCGGGAATTCGCGATGGGGCGACAAGCTACTGCAGTGCACATTCATATTGCTTCTGTCTGGCATATTCCACCTAGGATCACTAATTTTCTTTTTTACTTAGATTCCTTGTAATGTTTTATATGATGATAATTTAGATTTTACGTCAAAAGAACACACTAAAGTAGCTGAAAACACGCGCAAATTCGCGCTGCAAGACCACATCTTCTGTGCAATGGGAACCAAACAGTATGAGACACTGAACTGTGAGAAGAGCTCGATTCACGCTGTCTGACAATTTATGAATCAGAACATGAACAACACCAGGGGCTCAACAGCTGAGGTAGAGTTCTAAGCACCTTTAGGAGCAGGAAAATATTACTTTTGGAGCACACCAATATCCAAATTGGTGTGCTCCAAAACAAGAAAAAACAATACTTTTTTTTCGCACGAGAGTACAAATTTAAAGTAGACAAAACAAGGCTTACATTTAGAAAAGAAAAGAAACGTGCCCAAGTCTTTCAACATCACCTATCTTATGCAAAGTGAACATGAGCACTGCTATTTCAATAAAAGCAGCACTTAAAACCACCCTGCTGTGTAAGCAATAGAGAAGTTCACGTTAGCATTTAACTCACCTGTGAAATTTCTAGACCAACTGCGGAAATTTAAATGTGCATTTCCCATGATGGCGACCCTGATATTGAGGAGATTCGTAAAGCTTGAGAGTAGGAGTGGCGCGAAAAAAATTCTGACGCACAGTTTCTTTATTTTTTCAGGGCTGCGAAATTGTCATACTGCTTCAAATGATTTCCAGCAAGCCAGTGATATCGTTTGAAACTTCAGAAATTATACAAGTGCTCAAAATTATTGGCATATACACGCGTGAGTGAGAAAAATAAAACCAAAAAACATCTTGTGTACAGTAAATAGTGTGTACCGCCCCTTTCATTTAGAAGGATGCTATCTCGCACAAACCACATTTACTGCGGCCTAGGTAGCTTAGGAAGCGTTCAAATTGGTTAAAAACAAGCTCAAGAAATTTATAACCACTACCAATTCGTGTTTTTTCACAATGTGATTGAGTTGAGAGCACTACTTCTCGGCTCGCTTGCAAGGGGTGTTCGACCACACTACGGCACGTGTCTGTTGGCTCGGCAGAGGCAACGGTTAATATTCACCGAGACACGCAACTTCAAAACGAAAATACAGATAGAATTCTTTATGTGCCGTTTCTGTAGCAACCACCCTGGTCGCCCGCTTACGTCAGCGTCCGCAGATTGTCGAGTTGATGTGCGGAAAATACGGGTACATGCTTTCACCTTCAGTGCGTATAATGGCATTTCAGAGAGAGAGATAGAGAGAAATAAATAAAAAGGAAGAGCCAGGGAGGTTAGCCTAGACGAACTGGTTTGCTACCCCCTGTACGGGGGTGGGGAAAATGGTCGGAAAGAGGATAGATATAGAGAGATTTAAAATGAATTAGAAACAAAACACATGCGCACACTTTCAGGGAGTTCCGATCACAGCCGCTTGGACAGGCCGGTTGAACGCAAGAAGCGCAGAAGCGCCTTCACAGCCTTCTTCTGCGACATAAAGTCCTGTCGGCAGCGCAGGATTCTTTCTTTCGAAAGAGGCTGGTTGTCCAGCTGATCTAGTGCCTTGCAGAGTGACTGTCTCTGCGAGCAGTATTGTGGGCATTCACACAGAATGTGCCTAGTCGTTTTATCACTGCCACAATGGTCGCATGCAGCAGTGTCACGCCATTCCTATAGGGAACGGGTACGCATTGGTAAATGCGACCGCCAACCATAATCTGCACAGCATATTAGCGTCTCGTCGGCGTAATTCCGGAGGAATTCGAAGACTGAAAGTTGGGTCTGAAGTACCTAACCGTGCATGGATGAAATGTGACTCGTTCCATTGTGACGGGGTGCGCTTGCGAGCAAGCATGCGGAGTTTCCATGCAGCGTCAGTTCTGGAAAGCGGAATTGATATTTCATCGCTTTCAGTATGGACAGAACGGGCAGCTCGATCGGCATTTCAGAATTTGAACTAACCTTATGGGTACTATCCTGACCAGATGCAAACATGTCTCCTTAATAAATGAGTACATATCTTAAACAGGGTTTAGGTTTGGGTCTGCACTTGCATTGATTGATTACGAAAACAGCGGGTGTCCAACGTGGCCTTCATTTAGTTATTTATTTATTTACAAAATTACTGTCAACCATCCTTGAGGGTTAATAAAGAGTGGAAAAGATACGAACTTTTTACAAGCGAGGCAATGCAGTGGCAATACAAAAGAGTACATAAGAAACGAACGCAAGAGTGATGACATCATCACGTGCAAGCGTCGCGATCATGGTAATAACCAATGCATACATCATAGAGGCATAGAAACACATTGCCTACAACCAAATGATAAAGAAAATAAAATAAATTGTTAGATTGTGAATGCTGTTACCCGTATGCAATTGGGTTAGCACATACAACTTGGGAGCACCGACATGAGATTTCCAACTCTGTCTAAAAATTTTTGAAGGATTGGCTGTGCTCCAGTAGCTGAATCAAGCGCATTCTATTCTCTACTACGTGAGGGGAAAATGAAAACCTGGAGGTATTACTACGGCAGAAATATTCTTCGAAGAGCACGCCGTGTTGTTGGCACACTTTCCCTTTTGGTGTTTATAGTAGTGTAGGCGGGAGGCGTTAGTTTTAAGGTTGCAGTTCATCAGTTGGTAAAAGAACTTCAACCTATGTATTTTTGATCTATCGCAGAGCGTAGGTAGATCTGCTCGGAGCAGAAGCTCGGAAGGAGAATCCGTTCGCTTATAGCGGATAAAGATAAATCTTAACGCCTTGCGCTGCACGCTCTCGAGCAAAGCTATGTGAGTATTTGTTGAAAGAAACCACGCTATATTCGCATAATATAGCATAGGTCTTATAAAGGCAATGTTGGATAAGCTCTTTGTATCTGTGGTAATGTAGCGTAGGGTCCGTTTTAGAAAAAAAAACCAACTTGTTGATTGCTTTTTTCGCCACTTGTTGTACATGCGCAGTTCATTTGAGGTCACATAATATTAGAAGCCCTAAATATTTATTCTGGGTTGCTGTGCAAAGGGTGACACCAATAAGCGAGTATGGAAATAATAGTTTGCTTTTCTTTCTGCTCATGTTCATCATGGCCGTTTTTTTTCAGAATTATTAATCATCTGCCAATCGTGGCATCACTAGGCTACGTTGTTTAGTGATTTGTTAAGGGCAACCTCATCGTCAATGTGTTGATTTCACTGTAAATCATGCACTCATCTGAAAACAGTCTAATTTTAACGTTTACTGATTTAACAATGTCATCAATGAATAACAGGAACAAGAGTAGAGCGAGAACAGATCCCTGCGGAACGCCCGAAAGGACTTTAACAGTGACAGAATTCCGTCCATTATAGTGCACAAACTAGTAGCGGTCTAAAAGGTATCACTAATCCATTCAACTTTTGAACCATTCTCTAGTTTTTCTATGAGTTTAGTGATGAGTTTAGAGGGGGACACGCGGTCGAAAGCCTTAGAGAAATCTAAAAGGTACATCGACTTGCGATTGTTCGTTTATTGCCAGCCCGAAGTCATGTATAACCTCTGGAGTTGGGTAATAGTAGATAGCCCACTTCTGAACTCATGCTGAGAAAGAGAGATGAGGCTGTTTTCTTTTACATACTTCGTTATTATCTTTAAGTCAACATGCTCGAGAATTTCGCAACTAGCGCAAGTTAAAGAAATTGCCCAGTAGTTCAATAGGATAGAAGTATCACCAGATTTGTGCACTGGCACAACTTTCGCTGTTTTCCACTCCGCCGGAAGACTGCAATCGCTAGTTGCCTTTGTAAATATCAGATGGAAGTTCTTGCTAATGGGTTCAGCAAAGCGTTCAAGGAAGATGTTTAATATTTTGTCTGGGCCACTACTTTTCTTTTCATCAAGGTGTAATAGCAGTGAAAGAATGCCAGGTGCTGTCATATTTAATGACGGAAGTGATCTGCCTTAGTCAACGTAACCGGAACCCGGTGCAATCTTTCGGAGGTTATCAGTGCTAAAAACGAAGTAAAAAGTGGGAATTGAAATTATTCGCCTTTACCTTGCCTCTTTAGCTGGAAACACTGATAATGTCGACCGTTTTACGCCTATGTAACACCAGAATTTCTCGAACGCGCTTCTCATAAACTTTTGTAGGGTGTGTCCATAAAAATGCCGTTTTGCGTCTCGTATCTTTCTTTTAAGGTCGATGTTAGCGTTGCTATTTGTAAGCTAAGCGCTTCCCATGGTTTTTTTTACCTTCCTCACACGCTTGATTTTGCGCTTAAGGTAAATTATGTCATGCGTAACCCATGGGTTGTGCTTTCTTGTAACCAGTTTTCGCTTGGGAATAAAGTTAAAATACAATGCATGATATGATGCTTAAACTGTGTCCACACTTCATCTATGCTGGCGTTATTATCTGCACAGTTCTCGCCTAAATAAGCACAACTGAGAAAATATTGGGACAGGATGGACATTTTGGTGCAGCATAGCAGAATTTCAGCAAATTTTTTACTTTAGGCGAAGTTCAGAACGAAGATTGTGAATTGTAGCAAATCGGCACAATTGACGCAGCCATTGCACGCCCACCAATTTCAGATTGATTTATTGTCTAACTTTTACAAACGCCATGAGGGTGCGTTTGCTCTGCTTTTTGTAAAAGGGATTTTTTTTGCAACATGTACAAATAGATGTGCGTAAGGTGTCGTAAGGCGTCGTGAGGTGTCACACGAAATAGTTCATTGTCTAGATAAGTATACGAAATCAAACGTCATAGGTGTGAGCGATCACGCAGTCACGAGCCAAACGTGGCGAAAACGCAATGCGATTAGACTGCACTTGATCCTCTGATTAGGCAGACAGGAAACAGAAATTTAATAGCGAAACTGACTCGTGCTCCATTTATCGAAAACTGGAGCAAGCATACTTGAAATGCTTGGTGGCGTGTACCTCAGTCTAAGCGAGCCAAGACCACGCGTCGGAGCGTTTGAGCTGAAGGTGCTGACGGCTGTACCGGTGTGTTGTGCGTTAAGCCGCTTCATTCTCTTTTTGTATAATAGAAATCATGTTCGAAGTGAACAGACATAGAGAATGTACTATGTCTGTTACGCAGCGAACATAGTATTCTATAGAGTCCGAATTCTCCTTAAAAACGTATCTGCTATTTATTAATAAATAAACAAACAGATTTGTTCGTTAATAAGGTGGTAAAAATAAACCTTGGTGAAAAATCACGGCACAACTGTGCAATCTGTTGAAATATTGTGATCATTATTAGAAATATTTTCAACAACAAAGGGTATTCCACTGGGAAGCGGAGAGTGGTCGCTGGCGCAAGCCACACAATGCATTGCAGAAACTCTCAATTGAGAAGGTTATTTTTTTTTCAAATATGTTCAAATACTAGTGTTGGAATCTTTAGAAGCCTAATCAAGTGCCCAAGCTTACCCTCACGTTTGAAAGATTGCACATGGAAAAATATCCAACAAACTGCATATGGGAAACACTCGCAAGTGTAGTTCAATTGGTAGAGCATCGGACCTCTTATCCGAAAATTATTAGTTGACTGCATACGGCGTGTTGCTTTTTTATGCTTTCACATAATTTATTGATCTCAAGATTTCTGCACTTGACATGCATGACATGTCCCGGACGTTTAAATATCGTGACTCTCAAAGGGAAAAGTTGTTGAGAGACAAACAAATTCGTTCTTTCTGCCACACTTACACGAGGGCTTTTAAGTGTGAAAAATATCAACACAAGACATCGTCATAATTAACACGGGAAGTGACGTGTTTTCTGCGGAATAGCAATGCACATTCGACTGCGTAATGTACGGTGACCTGCTGGATAGGCTTCCATGTTACACAGTAGGTCGTACCCCCGCCAACAGACTGAGTCAAAAGATGCTCAAATAAATTTTGAAGCAGTTATGGAGGTACATAGGTCAGGCGCTCTTAGTCCTGAATAAGGTGAACTTAATATCAATCTTTACACTGTATTCAGGACCTGCTGAAAAAAGAAACACTCTATGATTGCCAAATTACCGCCCATCGCGTTCACGGCACAGCTTGCCGGTGACACTATTAGACAATTTTAAAGCACACCAGCGCCACCAACGTGCGCGAAAATGCTCACGGGAAAAGTTGGTACGCCGGAGCAGCCGCCGCGATGAGTGAGGCGGCCTCAAGGTTTACCTTTGCGCTCTTGTTAAAGGACCCTTTAGGCACCAGCAATTTGCCAAGGTACAACATATTGCTCCGTGATTCAATCACGAACTTCAGTGTTTAGCTGTGGAGGCCTGTCGACTAGTTACGTTGGTTGTTCCACTGCTTGAACTTTTGAAAAGCTCAGAAACGTCACCCTTGAACCGCTGCGGTGGTATAGTGGCGAAGGTACTAGGCTGATGACCCGCAGGTCACGGGTTCGAATCCCGGCTGCAGCGGCTGCATTCCCGATGGAAGCGGAAATGTTGTAGGTCCGTGTGCTCAGATTTGGGTGCACGTTAAAGAACCCTAGGTTGTTGAAATTTCCGGAGCCCTCCACTACGGCGTCTCTCCTATTCATATGGTGGTTTCGGGACGTTAAACCTCACATATACATCAATCAAGAAACGTCACCCTTTTGTTTTCCTCGACACCAGTGCAATACGGCAAAAATTAAGCAAACAGAGTGGCAACTTGGTTGCCATTGAAGCACACCAGCATTCTTAGATTTTTAGATGCACTCGTAACCATTGTTTATTGACATTGTCTACGAGTAGAGTTTAAGGTGACAATTTTTGAATGGTAACGTAGAAAGAAAAATGGGCGTTTAATCAAATAAGACCCTTTCAAACAACAGTGTGCGCGTTTCCCAAATTATATATTTAAAAATGATGAGTGTCTACTAACCTGCATTGGCACTAGTTTGAAGAGTAGACAGGGTCAAAAAAACAGAAGCAGGACATGAAAGCCTGGAATAAACGCATCATCTAGTGCACCCTTACAACTGAAAGTTACACGCGTGAAAAAAAAAATCTACGAAAACGGGGGTACAGCGTGCGTGTTATAAAGAGGCAGAAAAAGGTAAACATTCGCCTGTTTACTGTCGAATATTACAATCGAATTACTTGTCTTGTAACAACCGCGAAGGTCAACTTCCACAAAGTGCCGCGTTATTTATGACATGATATGCTTCCACAATTTCTCAATTTGTCTGATTAGGTTGATGGTACTAAACTGCTTTGGTTTCGAAGATTGAATCACATTTGCATGGCTGACATAGCGGGACGAGATAAGACGACTCCATTGAATGAATTGCGTTGCTCAATGGTGCGCGTGTTAACATATGGACCAGCTTAATAAAACTTGTTGTTGGGCTAGTTGGTTATACATCATATAATTAGAAATTTGGCGCAACCTCGACTCACGCAAACACTCACACAGGCACACACACTTGCACCAGAGCAACACACACGACACGCAGCGCTCACTACCAACTGTTTATTGCTCCTATCTGACCTTCTTAAATACGTACATCAAAATGCGCAAAGGCACAAACTAACAGAACTGCGCCAGTAGAAAGCCAACATCACGTGAAGTAAATGGCGTCACCACACCACAAGGAACAAGTAAAAAAGGGGGGGGGGGTGAACACGAAAAGGAGATATAATCGCTAAACCCTCGCATCAAGGAAAGATATTTCTTGTTGATGCAACACCAAAGAGGGCTCGCTGACACATATATCTTTATTCTTTTCTATATAATATGCTTCTAACAGCAAACGTGCTGATAAATTTGAGCTTCTTCCAAGAATCCTTGTATCAGAAAATCGTGGTTCACACCCACATGTGGCAATATGCGACACAAGATGTGCATACTTGTCCTCGTTTTTCTTAACCTTTAGCGCATGCTCCCTAAGCCGGTCATTGAGGCATCGCTCGGTAATGCCAATGTACACGTTACCGCAGGAAAAAGGAATGGAGTAAACAACTCCCATGGAACATTTGACGAAGGCATTCTCATGTTTTTTCACGCAACCGCGTCTCTTGCCATTGCAAATACGCGGACATAACTTGGCGAGCTTTTCTGGCGCAGAAAAGACCACAGCCACACCATGCCTTGCAGCAACCTTCTTAATATTATGGGAGAGCTTGTGCACGTAAGGCACGACTTGAAGCTTGGAACCCGAAGGATCCCAAGTAGCTCTATCCCTTTGTGTTCCACGTTTCATCTTCTGCAGTAGTGACTCGGCGACCGCGTTTAGGACCGACGAAGGGAAGCCCGCCGCCGTCAATCGGCTGATCTGATCATAAAAACTAGTACGCATGTGGTGTGGACACGACTTAATCAACGAGGACTCTAGACATAGCGAAGCAATTCCTCTTTAACTATTTTCGAGTGCGCAGAATCATACGGCAACAGCCCCTTCTTCACTCTAGGCCGGTACACCCAACAAAAGTGTTCACTACCCCACAGTAGCTTGAGGTCTAAAAACTGGAGACAAGTCTCTGTGGGTACCTCGGTAGTGAACCTAAGTCCGCGTCCATGATCTTTAAAAACACTAAGCACATGGTCACAATAAGAACGCTGCACTTCATATGATACCTCTTCCGCACACACACTCACTGAAGTACAGGCATCTACTTGAAAATCTAAAAAGTAATTGGGGGGTGTATAGGGCCCCCGCTTGTCTAAAAGAATTAAAAAATCGTCAACATATCTAAAAATCTTCAAAACCTTATTCCCCCTTAAAAATTTATCCAACGTCCTATCTACATCTGCTAAAAAAATATCAGTAAGAACAGGGGCGACACAAGAACCTATACAGATGCCTTGTCGTTGTAGATAGGGCTTGTCGTTAAAAGTAATAAAAGTAACGTTAAGATAAAATTCTAAAAGTGCTAAAAAGTTTTCAACGGATACGCCCGCATTATTCATAAAAGAAACGTCACCATTATCTTCTATGCACTGTCGGACCGAAGTCAAAAGCTTATCATGAGGTACCGAATAAAACAAGTCTTCAACATCTACTGAGAAAGCAAAGGAAATCTGCTGGTTATTCCGTATGAAATCTGCGACATCACTAGAGCTTTTAGTGCGAAACGGGTCACTGACACTGAGTGGCTTTAGTTTGCTTAACAGGAATTTGCTAACGTTGCCCTGCCATGAACCATTTTCACTAACAATGGTTCTGAAGGGAATGCCCACTTTGTGGGTTTTAGCGGAAAAAAAAGACGTTCAAGTTAGTGCTTTTGCTACTAGCTAAGGTTCCAGCCAGCGTAGGAAGTCCTACTTCCCTACAGAACGCGGTGAATTTGGATTTAACGCGTACAGCACTTTTTTTAACAGGTAAAAAGTTCTTGTCAATGGCGCTAATCGCTTTCTCATTGTAAACACCCTGTGGCAAAACAACGAAACCACCCTCCTTGTCGGCTTGTACTAACATCAAATTCTGCTTCTTGAAAAAAGACACCACACTACTCAGTCTTCTGCTACCGCTATTGTCCGGAAGTTGGCTTGCACACCTCGTGAGGCAGTCCATACCGTCCAGCAGGCATCTTTCTCGGTCCTGGTTGGCCTTGGATGACAGGTCCCTGTTCAGGCCTACCAGGTCATGGGCGGAAACACTTGGTGTGCACGCATACTTTGGTCCTTTTCGCAGAAGCTTATCAATGTCTTCAGGTAGCACTGC
>WOVY01015321.1:0-25229 GCA_013436015.1 Rhipicephalus annulatus
GAGCGAGGGGTAAAAGTGTGTGGGCGTATACGCGGCGTGCGTGTAAGGGTATGTCTGCCGAAAGCGAAAGTAAAAATTAAACCACACCTGTATTCCGAACGAAGTATCCTGCGAAATCGAAAAATTTACGCGCACTCGCTGCGCGCGGACAATCTGCGTGCTCAAGCGAGGAAAGGCAACGACGTGTAAAACACTCGCTCGGCGGACGGATATGCGCAAAAGAAATCGTTACGGAACTTCCCGGCACAGCTCGCTCATCTGCAGTCTATATTCGACGTCCTCTGCTTGCGCCACTTCAAACACTTCTCCCTGTACGTCCGCTGGTCACTCTCCCTTTCCAAAACTTATTTTCTTGGCCGATCACTCATCTGTTGTGACATATGTGGCTGGGAAAGACACTGGCCGCCATTGGGTGCCCTATATATATAATATACGCGTGAACGCACGTTTGCCGATGGAGCAGGAAGGAAGAGACGACGTGCCGCCAAGGAGGGGCGGGGCTGCCGGGTAAACGCAGTGTCTACCCTCGACCCCCTTTATCTTTTTACGGTTACTTTTGCAATCACTTCTTCCACAAGACGGTCCCCGTAGGCTGCACTTCTGTGCGTTCGAACCACTACTACTGCTGACGCCGCACGCACAAGCTTAGACGAACTTCTCGCTACGGTCGTTTTCGTCTGCGGCGGCTGCCGCCGAGCGCACTTGAGTTATTGATTGTTTCCTTCGACATTGACAGCAAGCAAATTACAACGGGCGCGCTCCATCAAGGCGGGGCATGCATGGTTGGCCACCCCCTTGCATCTGCATCCCCATAGTAGAAAGCTGCCTCTCGCATCTTCCAGTTGTGCGCAGCCGTGTGAATTTCGGACGACGACACGGCGTCGGCTTGCGCTTCGCACGTATACGGTACACGTACGTATACACGCAGCTGCGTTGGGCTCTCGCTCGCAAACGGCCCTGTTGTCGCGCCTTCGAAACTGCAGGTTGTTGCATACCGAGCGTCTACATTATATTCGGCATGGGAACTGATATACGGGCGCAACAACGACGGCACAATACCATTTCCTTCTTTCTTTCTTTCTTTCTTTATTTCTTCTTTCTTTCTTTCCTTCTTTCCTTCTTTCCTTCTTTCTTCTTCTTGTTTCGCGCTTTTTGTGTATAAGCCGGCATACATGTGCTTTAGCTGGGTGTCGTCCGTGTATGTACTGCGATGGTTTGTAGATTGACCTATTTGCCCGAATGTTTCAATGGCCGCCGACTCCTCCCGCTGTTCAGTTCGCGCATGCTGCTGGGCTGCTGTCTGAAAACAAGTGAGAAAAAGAACAAAACGTGGGTCGTCGAGATGCAGCTGTTGCTGCACTCCAAGCGGCCGAGGCCTTAGCCGAGTTCTTTTCTCGAAGACTGCTTTATTTAGAACAGCCCTTGACTTAGGTAAATATGTATCTTTCTTTTTTTGTTTTTTTAGCGAGGCTAACTTGCTCAAGTGCTTCAGCTGAATGTTTTTATACAGAAGCGTCAGTGCACGTGGTGTTCAACTATAGCAATGATGATGCAGCGCCCCCCCAGGGCGATAACGTTACTACTTGCTGAGTTGTCGTCTTAGGGGTGTCAGGAATAATTTATTGTTTAGTGCCCTTAGGTCACTTCCACTCCACCCACGCTGCATATTATGTCGTCGATCTATTGGCATGTATAGGGATGGCTCCCGGCTGAACAGTGAACGCTTGAACACGTGCATGCGTGCGTGTGTTCGGTGAACATTTCACATGGAACGAGTTGTACAGTGGTTAATCCCAATGTGGCTAGAGGAAAAAACAAAGAAAGGGAAATGAAAGCCCCGAGACATATTGTAACACTAACTATTCATTGATTGATTGATTGATATGTGGGGTTTAACGTCCCGAAACCACTATATGATTATGAGAGACGCCGTAGTGCAGGGCTCCGGAAAATTTAGACCACCTGGGGTTCTTTAACGTGCACCCAAATCTGAGCACACGGGCCTACAACATTTCCGCCTCCATCGGAATGCAGCCGCCGCAGCCGGGATTTGAACCCGCGCCCTGCGGGTCAGCAGCCGAGTACCTTAGCCACTAGACCACCGCGGCGGGGCCCACTAGCTATTCAATCCGCGTTAACTCATTAATGTATGCAGTCATATTGTTACGTAATTCGTCTGACGGAAAGAGGGCATAGTGGGGCATACCCAAGAAAAGGTGTCTCAGACTGATAGTAAAGAAGTGGACGTTGTTGGTGAGCTGCGTTGTGGCTGCGGACTGACAGCTGTTATTTTCCACGTAACATTTTGGTGGAAGGTGCTGGGTAGCTCTTCTGACAACGGAGCTACGCAGTGGACGCCTCCTTAAGTCTGCTACCATGGCTCCGGGTGAGGATACGGCTTCGCCACCTACACCAGCAACGACAGCAACCAGGTACGTCGCCCTAACGCAACCCCGTGATCCCGGTACCTTTACTGGAGAGGACAACGCGAATGTGGACAAGTGGCTTAGCATGTACGAGCGCGTCAGCAAGCAATATGGCTGGGACCCAACCGTTATGCTTGCGAATGTCATTTTCTATCTTGACAAGACCTCCTCGCATCTGGTTTGAGACCCACGAGCACGAAATCACAAGCTGGGAAATGTTTAAGCAACAGCCTCCGCGACCTCTTGGCAACCCGTTTGGTCAACAGCTTGATGCCCGAAAGCAATTGGCCGTACGTACACAGACGTCCACTGAGCCCTACTTGACTTATATTCAAGACGTCCTTAGCGTTGTGTCAAAGGGCCGATCCCAACATGACTGAGGCCTGACAAGATTTCGCCCGTTTTAAAAGGAATCGCCGACGATGCGTTCAGCCGTGCTTGTATTTACCAACGTAACGACCATCGACGCCGTGATCAAAGAGTGCCGCCGTCTCGAGCAGGCGAAGAGTCGACGCATTTTGCAGCAGTTTCAGCGCCTACCCAACACCGCGGCAACGTCGTCTTGCGAAGCCACTCCTTGTCATCCGTCTACAACCGAAGACGTGACGCGCATCGTCCGACGTGAACTCGAGGCCGCTTACCCGGCTGCTAACAAACCGACGTTGCCCGACGCCTCAACGCCAGCTGTCCCCTTGATCCAGGCTGTTGTCCGCCAGGAATTCGCTAACCTTGGTATTCCTGACCACTGCACCCACCCTGGATAATACTGGTCCCTCGATAGCTTCTGTGGACATGAGACGTCGCCGTCCGTACTCTATTCGAACCAGGAACCCGTCTGAATGGCGAACAGCTGATGATAAGCCGATCTGCTTCCGCTGTGGTCGCGCAGGACACATCGCTCGTTACTGCCGCAGCCAATGGCCATCTATGTCTTCTGGCTCGTACCCCGCTTACAGTAACTCATTCCGTCCACCAAACCACCGTTATCCGACCCGCACTGAGTCTACAGCATTTACTGCCCCTGAGGACTACGGCCACCCTGTCCCGTCGTCGCCACCGCCTCAAAGCCGCCCTTCTCGTTCAAATACGCGTCGCCGCTCTCCCTCACCATCGTTTAAACCGCCGCATGTCCCCGGAAAACTAGGCTGCGCAGCTTCTGGAGGTGAAGCTGCCCTCTCGACCTTACCCAAAAATCCTCTGTTGCCCTTACGTTTGAACCGGAACACCCTAGAAGTATATGTTGATGGCACACTTGTTGAAGCTTTGATAGATACGGGTGCTCACGTCTGTATTATGAGTTCTCGTTTTCGTCGTCGCATGAAGAAGGTTCTCACGCCCCCCTTGACCAGTGTCGTCAAGTTGCAGATGGTGCAACAGTCCCTGTCGTCGGTATGTGCACAGCTCAACTTACCGTAGCCGGTCATCAAGTGGTCGTCCTTTTTACCGTGCTTGCAACATGTCCCCACGACCTCATACTAGGCCTCGATTTTCTTGCCGCCAATTCTGCTCTAATTGATTGCTCCGCTGGTGTGCTCCGCCTTGAACTGCCACAAATCAGTGCCACCCCGTACCAACCTACATGCCGATTACAATGCAGCGACTTTGTTCGACTGCCCTCCAAAACTGTGACTGTACGTCAATTTTCTGTGCTCACCAGCTGTGCCCGATGGTGACTATTATGCTACGCCTCTCACCGACGTGCTCCTTGCGCACAATGTTGCAGTGCCCTATACGGTGCTCAGCATCACAGATAACAAAAAGCGTCTACCTCTTGTCAATTTCGGCTACATGAATCAGGTGCTTCCACAAGGCATTTCTGTGGCCCACCTGTGTCCGTTGCTCGATTCACAAATTGAAGTGCTTGCCTTAGACACACTTGTTTCACCGCAGCGCACATCACTCGCAACACATTCGGGCAGCCGTCAAATTGTAGACATGATCGCCACTGATCTTCCGCCTCCACAAGTTGAAGCCCTACAACATCTTCTCGAGGCCTACCAGGATATTTTCGATTTTGGCGACCGACCTCTTGGGCAGACGTCCTTTGTCCAGCATCGCATACACACAGGTGATGCCAACCCTGTTCACCGCCGTCCATACAGAGTGTCTGCTTTTGAGCGGAGCATAATTCAGAAGGAGGTGAACAAGATGCTAGCGAAGGACATTATTGAACCATCCTCCAGTCTCTGGGCATCCCCGGTTGTATTAGTTAAAAAGAAGGATGGATCGTGGCGATTTTGTGTGGACTATCGCCACCTTAACAACATCACCAAGAAAGACGCATACCCCTCTGCCCCGCATTGACGACGCCCTTGATTGCCTCCATGGTGCCGCCTACTTTTCTTCCATCGATCTTCGTTCTGGTTATTGGCAGATTGCCGTGGACCCCATGGACCGAGAGAAGATGGCTTTTGTAACACCAGATGGCCTCTACCAATTCAAAGTCATGCTTTTCGGCCTATGTAATGCCCCCGCCACCTTTGAACGAATGATGGACTCTCTGCTCCATGGATTCAAGTGGTCTACGTGTCTTTGTTACCTGGATGACGTGATTGTGTTTGCTCCCACTTTTGAAGCGCACCTTAGAGACTGTCGAAAATTCTTGATGTATTCCGTCTCGCCGGCCTTCAGCTGAATTCATCCAAGTGCCGGTTTGGCCTCCGTCGCATTACAATACTTGGACATATTGTTGACGCTTACGGCGTACAGCCTGACCCAGAAAAAGTTCGAGCTGTGAAGGACTTTCCTGTGCCAAAAATCACCAAAGATGTCCGCAGCTTTGTGGGGCTCTGCTCCTATTTTCGGCGGTTCATCAAGAGCTTCGCGGAAATCGCTCGGCCCCTAACAGATTTACTCAAACCAGATGAGACGTTTACCTGGGGATCCCTCGCAAGCAGCAGCATTTTCCGACTTGACCACTTTGCTCACTTCTTCTCCTGTGCTGGCTCACTTCGACCCTACGGCACCGACAGAAGTGCGCACCGATGCCAGCGGTTACGGAATAGGCGCTGTGTTGGCTCAGCGACAACGTGGGCAGCATCGCGTGATAGCTTATGCCAGCAGGCTGCTGTCCACCTCGGAGCGTAATTATTCCATCACAGAGCGCGAATGCCTAGCGCTGGTGTGGGCAGTCGCGAATTTCGCCCTTACTTATACGGCCGACCATTTATAGTTCTCACCGACCACCACGCTCTCTGCTGGCTCGCCTCCCTCAAAGATCCCACAGGTCGACTCGCCCGCTGGGCACTCCGCCTTCAGGAGTATTCTTACACCGTAGTGTATAAATCAGGAAAACTGCACAAAGATGTGGATTGTCTGTCACGCTACCCTGTGGCCGACTGCGATCCTACGAGCACTGATTCTGTGGGCTGCGTCCTTTCCATCTCCCAGCTGCTTCATCTCGGGGACGAGCAGCGCCGCGATCCGGATATCAGCCGCTTAATACAACAGCTCGAATCTTCACCGCAAGACGCTTCTGTTCGCATGTTTACCTTAAAGGACCACACCTTATATCGGCGTAATTTATCGCCCAATGGTCACGACCTACTTCTGGTCATACCAAAGCACCTGCGTTCCACAGTCCTACGTGAGCTTCATGAACGCGCCAACCGCGGGTCACCTTGGTGTCTCTCGCACATATGACCGTGTCCGCCGCCGCTTCTACTGGCCTGGCCCTTTCACGCTCTGTACGTCGTTATGTCAACGCTTGTGAAATTTGCCAGCGTCGCAAAAAGCCGACGGGACGCCCTTCCGGATATCTTCAGCCCATCGACATCCCATCGGAGCCATTCTTCCGTGTTGGTTTGGACCTCCTCGGTCCCTTCCCAACATCCGCCTCCGGAAACAAGTGGGTCGCGGTGGCTACGGATTACACAACCCGTTATGCAGTTACGCGAGCCATGCCAACAAGCTGCGCTACAGACGTCGCTGATTTTCTACTACGCGATCTCATTTTAGTGCATGGAGCCCCTCGTCAACTGCTGACAGACCGAGGCCGTACGTTCCTTTCGAAAGTGGTTGACGATATCCTGCGTTCCTGCTCTACCCAACATAAGCTCACGACATCGTACCACCCCCAGACAAACGGGCTTACAGAACGTTTAAACCGCACCTGACAGACATGCTATCGAAATACGTCTCGGCCGACCATCGTGATTGGGACCTTGCACTACCCTATGTGACGTTCGCATACAATTCCTCCCGGCATGACACTGCTGGGTACTCGCCATTTTACCTTCTGTTTGGACGCGAACCAACATTGCCGTTGGAGACCTTCCTGCCAGCCGCTGCGCAGTCTACTTCTGAATATGCACGCGATGCTATTACCCGAGCTGCCCACGCTCGTCAACTGCCCGCAGCAGATTAATGGCGTCCCAAGACTCACAGAAGCATCGTTACGACGAGCGGCATCGCGACGAACACTTTCCAACAGGTTCCCTTGTTCTTCTTTGGTCCCCTACGCGACATGCAGGCCTTTCAGAAAAACTTCTCTCTAGTTTCACGGGCCCATACCGTGTGCTTAGACGAGTGACCGACAATACATATGAAATTGTCAATGATAATCCATCAACCTCTTCCGCTCTGCTGTCAAGGGACATCGTCCACGTATCAAGGCTCAAGCGTTACCACACTGCTCCTGCTGTGGCCCCGTAAACTCGCCGGGTCGGCGCTTTTCGCCGCCGGGGGTCGTGTTACGTAATTTCGTCTGACTGAAAGAGGGCATAGTGGGGCATACCCAAGAAAGGGTGTCTCAGACTGATAGTAAAGAAGTGGACGTTGTTGGTGAGCTGCGTTGTGGCTGCGGACTGACAGCTATTATTTTCCACGTAACAATATAATGGAAGCATAATTGAGCGTAAATACGATACTTTTACGGCGGCATATAAATGATTAAAACTGAAACTAACCATTAAGGCACAAGCCGTAAGAAATTTACCTCGTGTATACCAAGGTAGACTATATATCGTTCACACTTTGAAAACTGCTGAACTTGTCTCGTGGACCACAAATGCACGCTTTCCTCATTTCATGTCTATATCGAGACTAATTATGCACGGTTAACTAACTTCGCATCCTTGGCCAAGCCTATAAAAAGGAAGTGACACATTCATAAGGGCTGCGCAGCTCAGTATGTTGCCGCAACCACCACGGAAAAATGTCTCGAAAACGTGCGCCATCTTAGAACAGAGCAATTTGTTTTGGTCCGCACGTGTGCGAGCATTAATCTTCATGCTTTCACGAAATAATAGTCTCTCCTCTGTCGTAACAAGAGCTGACAGTGCATGCTACTTGCACGGCATACAGTTCTGTCGCGACTATCCACCACCTGGTCTGTGTCTGTCTTCAGTACAATCACCGAGACAGTTGCATGCTTTGCTACGCAGAAATGTGTATGACCGGTCTTTCTACGCGTAGACAGAGCACGCATACGTGTCTCCACTTTTTAAAGCGCACGGCTCAGGTGTCTATTTTGCGTGCGCTAAACATTCAACTCAATTACATGCATGATCGCCTTTGATTGCACAAAATCATTCTCTCTCTCTCTCTTTGCACCTCCGTGTCAGTGCTTTCTACAAATCCGTACACGAGAGTGATGGAGACGATGCTACGGCATGCCCTCGCGATGAATCACTCGAATGCTGCATCGAGTGCCACTGCATGCGCAGAGAGGGTGCCGTTCCGTGTCATTCCATCTGTTCACGAGAAAACAGCGTTTTTCTTTTGTAGCGTTAGCTACACTGGCCTCGCTCAACCGATTTCGCGTGGCACTGGACTGCGTATGCGCAATGATACTCCGCCGCCGCCGCGCACGGCTCGCCGCCGGTGTGCGCGCAGTTCGATGCGCTGCGCAGACGATCAGTGGTGTCAGGCACCGGAGCCGGCACCTCCCTCGCACTCGGCCGCGGCCGCGCGCGACTCACCGCCGCCGGTGTGCGCTTTCCAGAAGAGTGCAGTCATAGCCTTGCAGACATATGGACGCCGACGCGCGCGCCTTCTCTGTGCAGTCGCCATCTGACACTCGCGCTGGAGCCGCTTGATAGCGCCTCTGACTGGCGTTTGCCACTGTGGTATAGCCATGGAGAAGGAGAGTGCAAATGCTGCTCAACGGTGCAGTAGAGCGGAGAAGCTTAACTCATCGAATCCCGGAGTAGTTGCCCGGCAAAATAAATATACATGTGCCACATATTACGTATGCCGTGTGTGTGTCATTAGAACAGCTGTAAGCATGATATCTGGAAAGCTAAAAATAATCAGCTGAACCTTTGCTAACACTACGTATATCCTGGCATAGCTGAGCTAAGCCACTGCCATTTTTTTAGATCAAGGTCTTGCGTTTACGTCTTAATGACAAAAGGGTGTTGGTACGTTGGGTTGGAGAAACCAACAGCACCAAAACTTAACTCCGGGTAGTCGGCTTAATCATGTGATGCTGGTGATATACCTGTATTGGCAGCTCAAGTAACCCCATAGTTTACTATATTGTAGAGAGGAGGAAGACTGTAACATTAGCATGTAAGTGTTTCTCACGATTCGCAGTGTTACGGTTGCTCGGGATTTCAAGTCTTCTGCAAGAATACGTAGACTGGTTGGTAGTCTTGAACAAAATAGGATAGAAATGAATGTGGCAGCATGAATTCCAAAATACGACACTAGACACGCATGTCGTATGTGTATCAACCAAAGCGGATTGTTCACGGTTAGATTGTAAATTGCAGTGATCAGCAATAAGCGAGCAAGCAAAATCATGTCTTTCGGTGCCTTCTTCAAATCAACAACAGTTACCCCCCCACCACACACACACACCTCTTACGAAAGTAAGGGCGTTTTTCCCCGGGACACAAGAGGAGATTCTATTACCACCTGAACAGCTATGGGGGTCACGTTACCAGCAGTGCAGACACGTCACATATAACGTCGAATTATCTGGGTACAATCTGAACTATATAAACGCAATGTTCTGCCCCTTGAGTAACTAAAGAGCCCTGAAACACTGTTCCAAGTAACCATTGAATGGCTTCCTTAAAGGAGTTTACCACCTCGCGAATCTACCACCCCAGCGAAAATCTTTAGAATTCATCAAGTACGAGCGTAATTACATAGAATTGTCGCACGCTGTTATTGCTTTTTCTTTTCTCTCGTCCCGACGTGGGCTCGGGAAGATAAGCAGGGGGAGGTGGCGGAGGGAACAAGTTACGTAACGCGAGTGTCATCAGCTTGAGTTTTCTTTTTTTTCCTTCTAACGCGTGACTTATTTCATGATAAGCGCGGGCATGTGGTGGCCTCCAGTGGCGGCCTTGCTAACTGTGCAGCTCACGATGTTCAAACCAGCCAATGGCCGTGAATTCCGGTATATGGTGCGGCCATTTAGGTATCTGGTATCATTTGTGGAAAAAAGGGGGAACTATTTCTAGCTGACTTTAGGAATTATTTGAGAATTACAGGTCGCGTGCTGTGCTATAATGTTTGGCTCGCGCCTCGACCACCGATCAACAGTGTTTTCTGACCAAGGTTAAAACGTGTTGCAGGGCCCCTCTATAAGTACATCTGCTTTTCTGGTGTCATTGGTTGGGCCTTGCCTGTAATTTATTCCGTGCCGTTTCGCATGTCTCACTGTTTTGCCAGCAATACTACTGCCAGAGCAAGGGTTTGTCAGCAACTTGCCGTTCTACTAGTGACGTCATACGTAACGTTTGTGCTCGGTTCCCATGATTTCGAACTGATGAGGTGCAAGCAACCTCTCCTGGCCACAACACCTTCCGTTTTGCGTGTTGAATACAAGCTCAGTTACGGTCGTTACAAAGAAGATAACCACTTTTCGGTGGAGTTATTAACGGCAGCTGTCGCCTTGATGAAAGTAATTACAGTGATGGTAGCGACAATCAAAGCCAAATCACCGTATATATAATAAAATTCTTGCTGCCACGACGAAGGTAAAATAACTTGTTTGGGCAACAAGCCATGTCACCTTTGTCGAAGGACAAGTCAGTTGTCGATGCAGCTGCTCTCCTCGAAACTATGCTTTATTTCTTTGTTCGGCCACCTGTTAGTCGTGTCGGATACACGTGTGCCACTGCCTTCGCCACATTCAAGAGTCTTTGTCGTGTTTTGCCTGTTGTCCAATGCAATACCCGCTTTCCTAGAGTTAATTTTCCGTTATTTTTTAGTTATATATATATAGTATATATATATATATATATATATATATATATATATAGTGGGAGTAATAATTCAATGGGCCAGTTAGTCTTCGTGAAGGTATGGGATATGGCACAACGGGAGCGTTGTCAACAAGGATAAATATATTTATTTCCCAATAGTTTCGGGAAGGGTCCTCCCTTCATTAGGGGATTAGTTGGAGGACCCCTCCCGAAACTGTTGGGAAATAAATACATTTATCCTTGTTGACAACGCTCCCGTTGTGCCATATCCCATACCTATATATATATATATATATATATTGTAAGCACATTCCAAGCAGGCTGAAGGAAACCAGCAGGCGGGGATGTGGATCGCTTGCGGTGCTGACACAACGCGCACGAGCCCACGTATTTGGCCACCGTTGTGGACAAGCCAGGCCAGAAGCAGCGCGTCTTGATGCGATCGTAGGTCTTGTGGAAGCCTAGATGACCGGCAGCAATATCATCGTGGAATGCTTCCAAAACTCGAAGACGAAGGCAGCGGGGAAGAACTGGCACCCACTTGTTACCGGTGGGATGGTAAATGTAGCGCTTAAGCACACCGTCCTCAAGGCGAAATTGTCGAAGCTGGCGTCGCAAGCGGCTGTTGGGTGGTTTAGTGACACCGCGAAGGCGATCAATGAAAGACCGACAGTAGGAATCTGCCAGCTGAAGTGAACGTAAATCGGAGTCGAAGATAGCTGCATTGGATCCAGCGATGCGAGCGATACGTGTTGTGAGGCAAGCTGGGTGTCAGAGTCATTCGAACGCGATGCGGTGGACGTATTGTCACGAGAGAGCGAAAGTGGGCACCGGGACAGCGCGTCGGCATCATGATGACATTTGCCAGACTTGTACGTAACCGTAAAGTCGTACTCTTGTAAGCGCAGTATCCAGCGCGCAAGACGTCCTGACATATTCTTCATTGATGAAAGCCAACAGAGTGCGTGGTGGTCGGTGATGATGGTGAAGTGCCGACCGTAGAGATACGGGCGGAATTTCTGTATCGACCATACGATAGCCAGGCACTCCTGCTCCGTGATGGTGTAATTCCGCTCAGCTGTTGACAGAGTCCGGCTAGCGTAGGCCACAATATATATATATATAATATATATATATATATATATATATATATATATATATATATATATATATATATATATATTGTCGCGAGAGGAAACGATAGGCAGGAACTCGAAGTAGAGGACTGTTTTACTCAGCCACAGCTGCCATTCACTTCTTCGCTCTCGTCCTTTGCCACCAACACAGCGTGGCATTACCCTCTCCCCAATGAAAAAAAAAGAAGGAGCATCGAATGAATGCCATGGCTCCGAAAAACAACGAAAGGTGGTAAGAAATGTCTGTGTCCATTGAAAAGCAAAAGGACGAGATGAAAAATAAAGAGGCAAGAAAGTAATGTGCAATTGTCTTGAAGGATATTGCCACATCACAAAGTTCTTGTCTTGCAAACCGGATGTGCGTCTGGTTAACCTCCCTGCCTTTCCTTGCATCTTTATCTCTCTCTCTCTTGTCTTGCAGTCAACGAGAATAGTACGGCTTCATCCTGGAGACGTGAACCGTGCACATCCGAGGAGCGGGGTCTGCGAGAACGGTGTGACGTGTCTGCTGGGACAACTTCGTAGTTCACTTCGCCGAGGCGATGAAGAACTCGGTAGGGTCCGAAGTACCGACATAATAATTTTTCTGAGCGTCCACGTTGACGTATAGGAGTCCAAACCCGGACTAGTTCACCGGGTTCGTATATTACTGCTCTGTGGTGGGTGTTGTACCGGCGAGCATCTTGATTTGCCGCGATAAAATGCGAAAGCGCGCCAGCTGCTGGGCGTCTTCGGCACGCTGAACAAATAGATCTGCGTCCGGGGTAATCATGTCCGGCAGAGTTGGTTGGAGCATGGTGTCAAGCATTGTGGTGACGTCGCGACCGTAAACCAGACGAAAAGGAGCAAAGCCGGTGGTTTCCTGCCAAAGCCGTATTGTAGGCAAGTGTTATATACGGGAGGATTTCATCCCAATTCTTCTGATCCTTGGCGACATACATCAAAAGCATATCTTGCAATCGTTTTGTTAAGACGTTCGCTTAACCCGTTAGTCTGTGGGTGGTACGCAGTTGCTGTTCGGTGCGTCGTGCCGCTCAGCAACATGATCTGTCGGAGCAACTGTGCCGTAAAAGCAGTACCACGATCTGTGATGACGACAGCGGGAGCACCGTGGCGGAGAACGATGTTCTTGATGAAAAAGATTGCCCGCAGCTTCCCTCGGGGGAACACTGAGGAGGATGCGGAGCATATAATTGGTTAACGGGGTGTTAAAGGGCGACTTACTTGGGTCAATGGCTAAATTGGTTAACGTGGTTGTGAAATGGGGTGTTAAATTGCGACTTACTTGGGTCGATGGCTAAATTGGTTAACGTGGTTGTAGGAGGGGGTGTTAAATGAGTGAACACGTACACACGTATGCGAAAGGGCGGCGCTGGTCGAAGGGACGTCGATCATTGTGTTTGTGGATTCGTTGGAATTCATTTCACCCGCGACCTTGGACGTCGACGCGCCGTACAAACCAACCGACGAGCGGCAACTGAGCGAGCGAGCGGCGACCTTGAGTATATATACAGCACGATGGCGCATGCACTGTCAGCTGTCGAATGTTCTCGAAGGAGAAGCGCGCGCGCGGCACAGATGGCGACGGCGCGACGGCGCATGCGCTGTCAGCTGTCGAATGTTCTCGAAGGAGAAGCGCGCGCGGCACAGATGGTGGGCGACGGCGCGACGGCGCATGCGCGCGCGTCAGCTGTCGAATGTTCGAGAAGCGGTGCGGACGGCGCGGACGGCGCACTACAAGGCGCGAGTATAATATGCTTCCGCATCTAAAAGTCAGCCACCTCGGAAGCAGTTGCTCGCTGGGCGGCTTGTGTTTCACAGTATCTGGTCAAGTAATCGGTGGCAACCACAATCCAGCGGTTACCAGCCGTAGACTTCGGAAATGGGCCAAGTAAATCCATCCCGACCTTTTCAAAAGGTTCATGAGGGGGTCGCAAAGCTGAAGCAGACCGGCTGGTTTCGTCGTTGGAGTTTTGCGGCGCTGACAGGCTGTGCATGTCTTGACGTACTGCCGGACGGTTTTCGTAAGTTTCCGCCAGTAGTATTTGTCCTTGATCCGCGCCAGAGTACGCGCGAAGCCAAGATGCTCTGACGATGGCTCGTCGTGACTAGCACGCAAAACATCATCGCGGAGAGCAGCAGGAACGACGAGGAGGTAAACAGTTTTCGTTGAATGAAAGTAGCGCTTGTAAAGGATGCCTTGGCGTAAACAGAAAGATGACAAATCACGCGCGAACTGATGTGGGGGTTGTGGGCGACGTCCCTCAAGGTATTCGATCAGTGGTTGCAATTCTAAGTCTTCGCGTTGCTGCTCAGCCACGTTTAATGATGCGAGAATAGCAAGGCAGCTGAAGTCTTCATCATTGTCTTCTTCAGCGACCTCGACGGGTGCGCGGGAAAGACAGTCAGCGTCGGTGTGTTTCTGGCCAGACTTGTAAACCATCGTTATATCAAACTCTTGTAACCGAAGGCTCCATCTTGCGAGACGCCCCGAAGGATCTTTCAGATTCGCTAGCTAGCAGAGAGAGTGGTGGTCACTTACGATTCGGAAGGGGCGTCCGTACAAGTAGGGCCTGAATTTAGTTATGGCCCATACAACCGCCAGACATTCTTTTTCAGTCGTCGAGTAGTTCTTCTCCGCAGATGACAACGTGCGGCTAGCGTAGGCGATGACGCGTTCCACGCCATCTTGATATTGCACGAGAATAGCTCCGAGGCCAAGGTTGCTCACGTCAGTGCGGACTTCTGTGTCTGCTTCGGTGTCGAAGTGACCTAGGATCGGTGGCGTTTGTAGGCGTTGTTGAAGGTCGCGGAAAGCGCTGGATTGTTTGGGACCCCAGACGAAGGCGACGTCATCCTTGACGAGTTGTTGTAGAGGGTCCGCGATTTTCGAAAAGTTTGGCAGAAAGCGGCGGTAATAAGCACAAAGTCCCAGAAAGCGGCGTACATCATGCTTTGTTTTCGGTATCGGGAACAAAGCAACTGCCATAGCCTTGTCAGGATTGGGGCGAAAACCACTGCTGCTGACAATGTGGCCAAGAAATTTCAGTTCCTCATATCCAAAATGACACTTTTCCGGTTTCATAGAGAGGCCGGCAGTGCGAATAGCCAGAAGAACCGCCTCAAGCCGCTCAATGTGCTGTTCGAAAGTCGTAGAAAAACGACTACGTCGTCTAAATACACTAAACAAGAGTACCACTTCAAGCCACATAAAACTGTGTCCATCATTCGTTGGAACGTGGCTGGAGCGCAGCACAGGCCAAAAGGGAGAACTTTAAATTCATAGAGACTGTCCGGTGTAATAAACGCTGTTTTTTCTCGGTCCCGTTCATCTACTTCAATCTGCCAATATCCGCTACGGAGATCCATGGAAGAGAAGCAATGGGCGTGTCGCAGGCGATCCAAGGAGTCATTATTACGAGGAAAAGGATATACGTCTTTTTTCGTTATCTTGTTCAGTTTGCGGTAGTCGACGCAGAATCGTAATGAACCATCTTTCTTTTTAACCAGAACAACTGGTGACGCCCAAGGACTAGTCGATGGTTGAATTACGTCGTCGTCGAGCATTTGTTTCACTTGATGACGGATAGCATCTTGCTCCTTCTGCGATACGCGGTAAGCATGTTGGCGCACGGGTTGCACGTTGGTCTCAGTGATAATTCTGTGCTTCATTAGGGGAGTCTGTCGGACTTTCGAAATAGTGGCAAAACAGTCACTAAAGGATGAGAGGAGACTGAGGAGCTTTGCCCTCTTAGGTTCTTCTAACTGGCGATTGACGTTGAGGCGACTAGTCACGTCAGTATCGCAGCTGTTCTCAGTCGAGATCGTCGTAATCAAAGGGAAAGCGTCCAAATCATCCAATGTCTCTAAGTAAGTTATGGTTGTGCGTTTCGCAAAATGCCTGTGTTCGCCACCGAAGTTCGTAACTAAAACCGTTGTCTGGCCATTTTGGAGTTGAACGAGACTTCGAGCAATGGCCACTTCCCGATCAAGCAATAACGTCAGGTTACTTTCGGCGATGCCCGTAATCGACTGCTCCTGTGGACACTCAACAAGCACGAAGATACTACTGCGAGGTGGCAACGTGACGCAATCATCGACTACGCGTAAGGCCACGCCACGATGTTTGTTCTCGATGTCGGAATCTGGAGAAACACAGTTGACAAAACTGACGAACAAATCGCGCAGATTAATTATTGCTCCATACTCTTGCAGAAAATCCATGCCCAAAATGACCGGCCGAGAACAATTGGGCAGTATAAGGAATGCTGCTACAAAAGCCGACGCACAAATCACAAGCCTGGCAGTGCACCTTCCTATAGGGGATACGAGATGTCCTCCAGCGGTGATTAGTTGAGGGCCGTCCCACGTTGTCAGCACCTTGTGTAGACGGGTGGCCAATGAAGCACTCATCACCGAGTAATCAGCTCCCGTGTCGACAAGCTCAGTCACCGGATAACAGTCGACAGAAACGGTAATGGCGGCGGACGTTCTGTTAGCGGTTTCACAAACAGGCTTTAACGGCACGTCGTAAGGCAGCGGCGCAGGGTATTTGTCGGTTCGCGTGACAGCGGCCTCACCTCTGGAGGTCGCCGTTTTCAGTTTCCCCGGCGTGGGCTTGCGCCACTGACACCAGGGGACCCAAAGGTGGGTCGGGCGCGGTGCGTTGATGTGGACGGACGGGGTGATGGTGACCGTGACTGTCGTCGCGGCGGGACAGGAGCGTGATGACTACCTTCCAAGTAATCCGCAATTTCTTGTGGGCGTTCATCATAGCGTGGGCAACGTGCATCTGGGTGGAATCCGCGTAGGCCTATTCGTCGGTAGTAACAGTCGCGGTACATGTGTCCAACTTCACCACAATGGTAGCATAAAGGACGATTGTCGGGTGCACGCCAGATGGTGGACTTCCGCGGGCCAGGACGAAAATCGGCCTGAGAAGGCAGGCGATGGGCTGGACTTGGAAAGCGTCTGGGAGTCCCAGCTGGTGGATGAGCAAAATGTGCCGTTGACGGCGGAGAGACGCGTAGGGCATCCGCGTAGGAAAGCATGGGAGCTTCGACTTGCGATGGTGGTGATGAGTGAACGAACTGCCTGATTTCGTTACGAACGACGTCCGTAAGAGCAGCACTACTGGGAGGAGACGCTGCATGAAATTTCCGAAGTTCTTCGCGTACAACTTGCCGTATGAGTTCTGTGAGGACCTCCCTGTTATGACATCCTGGTACAAGCGAGCACGCAGCGGAAATGGCCGTCTGACGCTCATACTGCGACACCCGCTGCCGAAGCATGCGCTCCATAATTGTGGCCTCACGTCTGAACTCGGACACTGTCGTAGGAGGGTTGCGCACAAGGCCCGCGAAAAGTTGCTCCTTTACGCCTCGCATTAGCAGGCGCACTTTCTTGTCTTCTGGCATGTGGGGGTCAGCCCGTCGAAACAATCGCGACATTTCTTCGACGAACATGGCGACGCTCTCTTTCGGCATTTGAAACCGCGAAGAAATGCCTGCTCCGCTCTCTCTTTCCGTTCGGGGTTACTGAACGCCTCACGAAGCTGCCGATGGAATTCCTGCCAACTTGTGAATGAAGTTTCGTGGTTCTCATACCACACACTTGCCGCGTCTAAGAGGGAGATATACACGTTCTTCAACTTACGGCGATTGTCCCAGTCGTTGATGGCAGCGACCCGGTCGAAATGGTCAAGCCAGTCTTCGACATCCTCACCGGCATCACCATGGAATGGGTTGGGTGTGTGAGGCGTGTTGATGACACAGGGTACGCTAGCGAGTGGGTCATGCTCGGTTTGGGTTGCGGATGTGGCAAACATTGTACTCACGGAACTTGCCAAGGGGCCGTACTGTGGTGGTAGTCCTTGAAGGCGGGCGGCTGCTTCGATAGATATCAGCAGACCCTGGTGCACTGGCGGTGGTTGCTTCTGGTTCAGGACCAGCAGGCTTAAGACGTTGCAGTACAGTACCCAGCACGTCCACCAGTCTGTCGCGAGAGGAAACGATAGGCAGGAACTCGAAGTAGAGGACTGTTTACTCAGCCACAGCTGCCATTCACTTTTTCGCTCTCGTCCTCTGCCACCAACACAGCGTGGCAATATATATATATATATATATATATATATATATATATATATATATATATATATATATATATATATATATATATATATATATATATATATATATATGAGATGGCTCGGGATTTGCGCGCGCACGTGTGTGTGTGTGGCATTGCACGTACGCGTCCGCTTCAGCTACGGGAGGTGCGGGGTTCGATCCCCATGCAGTGCCAGCCGGCCACCCACCGGTAGCTAACGGGGTACAGGCGGGCTTCGAGGAGCTGTGACACGTCGCCCCAGTGGTGGAGCTTATTCTGCCTGGAGGACTCCCAACCCGTTGCGCGGGACCCGCTGCGTGTGTGTGTGCGTGCGTGTGTGTGTGTGTGCGTGCGTGTGTGTGTGTGTGTGTGTGTGTGTGTGCGTGTGTTATTCGCTAATTTTTTCTTCAAGCATAAAAGCTCATCAAGAGCTGCGATGGTACTCATTTCTGCCATAACTCCACTCCAGGACCCTTCTTGGACAGCCCTGGGACCAAGATATGTCCTGGAGTTTGTTGATGTAAATAATTGATAGAAGTTAGGAAACCGTAGATCTTAGAACACACAGGAAAGCACTACTTTTTAGATTAAAATGAGGACTCGCCTGCAGCACTCTTGCATTATGTTCTCTAACTATGAGTGGTCATACAGAATGCAGTAGATGTAACTGCATACACTTACAGACCTCCAGGATCTTGCTCAGTGTGCAGAAATCGAACTAGAGTGAAGAAAGCACTTCTCTTCCCTTTATCATCAGCATAAGCTTGTACATCAACATTTAGTTTATAATACAATGTTATTTTGAAATCCAAAGCATTCTAATGCTTTCAGCCAAAACAAACGCATTAGAAATAATACGGCCAGGCTACTTACAACTTGGCACCTTCATGTATGCAGCACTGTGCAGTGCATATCCACCCTTTCTCTCTTTCGCAAGTAATATGGAATAACTTCAATAACTGTAAAGTTATGGAATAACTTTGGGTGACGAAGTCTGGTCCACCAGACGAAACGTTAGTAAAAATATACTGTGCCTAACTAACAAAAGTCTTTATATATATTAAGGGGAAAATACTTTTACTGGGTGTTTGTTAAGTGTTGTACATATTAGGTACCAATAAAGCATAATAATTTGGGAGACGTAGTCGTGTGGGGTTCCACCAATGCTGTGAATAAAGGAGATGGCTCTAAATGCATCTGATCTCGCAGCAGCGTCGTAATTGATGCGCTGTATAATTGCTCACGACATATATGAACGGATGTCAGTGTTTTGGTGCATGAATGCCTACTTTAGTAGCTAACTTCGCTAAACCACAGGCCTTAAATTTCGAAATACAGTTTCACTTCCTATCAGCCACGTACCGAAACATGAAGGAACATTTGTAAGCCACGAACAGAGAGATACTGCTCATATACGCTCATTCAAATTCCAGCCCAACATGACTGCATGTGCTGGCAGTTCAGCATAATCGTTATGCATGAACGTGCCCGATTATCGACGCATTTGCAGCATCATTCGCTCGCTGTTGTAAGAGCAAACACGGGGTAATTATATATGCTCGATTTTCTGCCGTATATAGTAGTGTGATTTGTTGCTCGCTTTTTTGGCGTTGCGTACTGGGCGGAGTATACATCGTAGGCAGCCGAATTTCGGCATCAGAAGTTCTTCAACACATTTGTACGAATTGTGCGTGCTTTTGCACCTCGTCGCCCTGTAACAATGTATTCGCTTTCTTATCAAAATACGGTCAAGCGTTGCACTATTGAAGGCAAAGCTTAAATTTACTTCGAATATGTCGCGACTGCAAAGAGAGCGAGTTCCGTGCTGAAAAAAAAGGAACAAAAAGGAAGAGAAAATAATAAAACAAAATGAAGCCTTAAACACTCGGACTGCTCGATACTTTCAACACTCGCAAATCCTGCCAGGTTGAGGGTATACATTGGTCCCAGCTATCCGCTCATCGATTACCCTGGTTTTTCTCTGTCTTGTAGTAGTTTTCTCGCTTATGCGACGTTAAAGTTGGGTATATATGCGCTGTTCAGGTCGTTAAAGTAATGGCGACGGGCACAATATGAGTTAGAAAGTATATAGAAACAAAGTCAATCTGATTAATGACAGTGTTTACAGCGTACAAGTATGTCGTATATCATTAAAGCGCTATGGTTGCATGCGCAGATGTCGCGGGAAGCGTGGCTGCATGTCATGCAGCTTCGTGAAACACTGTGCTGTACACACAGCATGAAAGAGAACTCATTATTATGAAAAACCAAAGCAACCGCGACACCAGATTGCAGGAAAATTAAACAAAGCGACATGGTTTCGCTACATGTCCGTGACGCCAATTGAACTGCAGGCATGCGCCTCGAAGGAATAAAATGAAGAAAACATAACGACTGCAAGAGGTAGTGTAACTGTAGTAGTACTATGAGTAGGTCGTAGTCTGCTATCCATGCCGGTTAATACAATTTATGATGCGAGTTGCTGCTCCGTGTTCAGTTGCGGTATCTACTGGTTGTGCGTGACGGATGCAGCATCTGCGTGCAGCGTATTGCTTGCCCTCGCTCGGAATACCATAGGCTGCAGAACGGCCTTGTGCGTCGCTCTGCTCGTGTTGCGAAAAATACCGCAGTGGAGTTCAGTGACGCGCAGATATATTTTATTTATGCGCTTCGAGATTCTTAAGAGATGGTAGAGTAGAATCCTGTTAGACGTGATGGGCGCTAAGGGAGAACTATAGTCTACAGGTTGGTTATTTCTCGATGAAGTAATGAAACAAAAAAATTCACTTGAAACTGTGAGGCTCGGTACCTGCGAAAACCTTTCTTTTTTTTTCCGTAAACGCTCTGTCATTGGTTGCACCTCTTCTGTAATGAAACGTCCAGCACCGGGATCGTCTAGAATGTACTGTTACAATCTAAAAAAAAGAGTGTCTTCATCTCTCTTGCATAACTCTCTTAGGGCAGTCACCTTGACTTACGTTATGACAGTCGTGGGACGCACGGCTTGTTAAAAAAGTTAGCGAGTGAAGAAGGTTATGGATACCATGACTTTCCTAAATAGAGTCAAGGTGGCCCTATAGAAAGAGTTGTACATGTAAAAGTCACAGGTGTAGAACAACAGCGTCAAAGAACACCTTTTTTTTTTTCAGCGCGCATGAACAGTGATTGTAACAATCTTTTGAGGATATGGGAGCCACGCTTTCCCACCATAGGGTAAAATCACAAAATATATACTACTGAAGCGGTACACTTGGTGGCCAATAACAGCGAGATTGCCAATGCGCACCAGTTGCGTCATGAGACTGCTGTGTGGACTGGCGCTATGTGACCTGTTAGGAATAAGGTGTCGTGACATCCACCACGTCCATTATTGTTGCGATTTCGGGTAGCGTAGTCCTAACCGGAGCCATCCGAGTCGCAAGGAGAAGATGAAGAATAGAGGAGCCGGAGCTAGTAATAAGAACGTTTATATACAGTAATTACATGTTTATATAGTGTGATGCATGAAAGGATGAAGCACCCTTTAGCGTATTGGCACTTGCGTTTTATATCCTGGTTTACCCAAGATTCCCCACACGGAAAAACAATTAAGACCAGTAAAGCCCAATGGCATCCTAGTCTTCCTCTCCGCCCCTCTGAGGGAAAGTCAAATACCGCCTCCCTCTGAACCTAGAAAAAAGGGAGAAAGGCATGCCCAGTTCGTCGCACGGTGAGGGAGAAACACACACAATACACCGTGCGACACCTTGGCACAACTAAGACAGATCGATGACGTGGATTCCCACACGCAGAGTCGACCCATCAATATGGCACGGTGCAGGAATAACTCATCAATAGCTGCCAGCTCTCGCGCAGCGAGTTTACTAAGGCGAACGGATAGACCCCCTCCCATACCCCCCCCCCCCCCCCACAATGCACTGCGCCAGGCGCTCTTACAAGGCTCTCGGAAGCTGCGCGCTCATTGGTTCGTGCGTAATTTCTTCAGCTAACATGGCTGCGCCCAAGACGATGCTGCCGGGTTCGTGTGTCGGGCGGAAGGCACAGCTGATGCAGACGCCGCGACGAAGGCGAGAACAAAGTTGACGCTTGCACGCGCACTGGCAAACCGCCTACGATGAATGGGAAGACGGTGCTATGAAGTATAGTTGGTGCTACGAATGTGCTGCAGAAACGCTGTGCGCACGCCTGTGTCGACGCTGCCGTAAGACTCGTCGCTCCGTTTGCAACGATCGCCGAAGCATCGAAATCGGCGCAGATATGCACTGAAAAATGGATGATGACGGTGTAAAGAGTTCATATGCGGACAATATAACAATAATCGTAACTCGGTAAGCATTTGTTGCAGCTCAAAGAGCCGGTTTCGGAGCACTTGAGTGCCTACGTCGCGCACGTCACGTGATCGCTCAGCTTGCACTCACTCTGGCATATTTTAGGCTATACTCGTAGTGCACGCCACCGCTACTGACTATAATAGCGATGCGAAATGAGAAGCGCAAATATCTGTAGCAGCGTCTCGATGGACCTGCAAACGAATATCTTCGTGTTGTCACTCTATCAACACGCAAAGCAATTCCGTTCACACGAGGAGTGAGATGCCGCGCTATTATTAGAAGAGAACGACGCGGGAGACAACGTATTCCCTTTAGGCCAAATACACTTCTAAATCTACTGTATGTTGTGCATATAAAAAGCCCGCCTGCAGCCGGCGTTTTTTGTATCCACCACAAGCAAGTGGTTTGCGAGTAGTGAATTTCAAAAGCGTATTCAATATGAATCCAATAGCTTTATAACCGAATAGAACGCTTAAAGGAACCTAATACTCTTCTGATAGTTTTCAAATAGTAAGGAAACATTTTTTAAAAATAATCCTAGAACTCCACCACAGTTTATTTGAAATGAGTATTCACCAGCTGACACCAAATAATACTGCAATTATGGAAACTGTGATAAGCATGTATACAGCAGCAACCAGAGCCTTTGTCTAATACTTTTCAACTGTATGTCGAAATACAACAGGAACTACTATATTCAAATTGAAACTCTGTTGCTAGCTTTTAAGTAAAATTTAGCATAAAATCTCAACAATTTTGAACCGAACACCATGCATTCAGGTAAAGATTTATCGTAACAGGCAAAATTATCACAACATATACCCTGGTACAGAGAGCACGTAAATATCAAGTGTTGAAAGCTGTATGTGTAAGAACAATTTACGTGAACAAAACACTTACTTGCGTGTGTTTTTTATTCCTGCAGCTGAATGCAGTCATAGTAACTTCAATTATAAAAGCAGGAAAGAATAAATACGATGCAGCTCCACCACAGTAAAAACAGGGTGAAAGTTCAGTTTACAGCTAAAATTATTTATCTAGTAATGGTTATAGCATTAATAGTGTTGCCAATACTTCATTGATTGATTTGTGGGGTTTAACGTCCCAAAACCACCATTTGGATGTTGCCAATACTTGGGCTTCATTTATTGTGGTAATTGAGGGATAACAAGAAGAAAATAAACCTTCAGCTTATCCCATGTTTTGCTGCTTCAGGGTTGTCCCATAGGGGCCAATTATTTTTAAAATATTGGGTATTTCGTATATGTACCGTTCAATTTGACTAGCGAATGCTATTTGATCCAATATTTAATATTTGCACACCCCTAGTAATGTTGGTCGCTGCCAATGACCCACCATCTTTTGTGTGAATGTGATTGGGCATCTGTAAACATCACGAGTGCTTTTTTTGTGTGCGTGCTATATCCCATCTTTCATTGAACAAACGCTTGCACATGCCCCAAGGTACGTAAATGGAAAAAAAGAAAACGCACCTGGCTACAAATTATGCTAATTCATGATATGCAATGCAAGTAAAAACATAAGTGTATTTGATGGAAGTTGCTCTGAATTCTTGTCGTTCATTAGCAAGAAAAGATCAGTTTGTAGCACATCTTTTTTTTACTTTTAGCTTGCATCAGTTAACTAAGCACAAGCCTGTTCATAAGAACTTACTTGTTTTGTTGTTGCATCATTTTGTGCATAATGATAAAAACACAAGGTCAGACAGCACACAATAACTCTGCTAAGATAGGAATAAATTAACAAAGCGAATCACAAAAAGTCCTTTTGCAATTCTAGCACATGCCTGACAAAAAATGCAGTGAGTTCCAATACATCGGTGGAATTATTGCCTTAACGACGAGTGGCAACCTGGCTATAACTACAATTGTTAATATCAAAAAAACGTATTTTCTGAGAAGCTTTGGATGTAGTCATTTTCTAGTTCAAGTTGAGTAAACGCTTACATACTCTCTGGGTGCTTTGTTGCAAAAATTAATAAAAATAAGTGCAAAACCTCACATCAACATTTCAATGTCGTCCTCAAATAAAAAAAGAAATGCCATTTGTTAATTGTTTTAATTGCCGGAGAATTCCGGATATGAGATGAGTAATTAAGGCTGTCACAAGATTGTGTTAAAAATATAAAAAAATACTTGCCATTGCGAACTACTTGGGGAATGTGAAGTCTATGCATATTGTTATTAGAGCTATGTTAATTCCTTTATATATTTCTCACGGCAATAACACATGCAGGACAACACATCACATTCAGATGTTCTTTGGCCTTTGGGGATAAACCATCTTTTACTTGGGGTAAAATTTAGCATGTAAATGACAAACCTGACAACTAAGTAAATGCGTTTGCCACGTGTGTTTATTTCGATAAAGTCGGGTTTGACCCACAAAGACTCTAAGCAACACTCGGCAGCAGCAGTGTTCAGGAGCTCCGCGATAACTTGAGATCACCCTGTCAAGTTTGTGGATCGGATGCGAATAGTCTAGAGCTTACGCATCCACCAGCAATAACCCTGGAATTTTCGATGGCACATGTATCAAACCAGACGCGCTGTACTGCTTGTCAGATTATGAATGATTGGTTTATATGTGGGGTTTAACGTCCGAAAACCACCATATGATTATGAGAGACGCGTAGTGGAGGGTTCCGGAAATTACGATCACCTGAGTTCTTTCCACGGCACCCAAACCTGAGCACACGGGCCTACAACATTTCCAGCCTCCATCGGAAATGCCGCAGCCGTAAGATTATGAATGGCGACGCACTGTTTGTGCCGCTATCAGGGCAGACTATGTATTGCTTGTAATTTTACTTTCCGTTCTTCAGGCAAAGCGGTGAAGAACGAGAAGAAGACCTCGATCCCCTCACCGACTACGGAAGATCCTGGCGGCATACAGAGAGGCCAGGAGAGCCTTTCCACCCCCGCATCGGAACTGTCACGGTCGGAAGCAGTGAAGCTCCGACAACTGCAAACAGAAATGCGTACTATAATAACGCCATTGGCCCGGCACGTTGCCCGACATGTTTGTGGACGCAAAGTGTAACGTGTG
>WOVY01015322.1:0-364579 GCA_013436015.1 Rhipicephalus annulatus
TTGAGTGTCATACTCATCTAACTACCATTATGGTTGATTTGGCGTGTCTCTCCTCTGTTTGACATATACAAGACCATCTTGGCCTTACTTTCAAGGGAGCATCAACACGAGTTGGAGGCGTCACAAAGTTTACATCTTTCTTCTCCCTGAGATGCAGTGTTAATGTTCTCCACAAACTTGAACCAGCAAGCATGTGCAAAATATTTCAGTTCAACTCAAAAGCTTTCTTTTTGCCCAGAATCTGCAAGCCGACCCCCACCACAGCGAACATTACCATGACAACTTAGTTTGCCGGGTTTGCTGACTTAGCGTCCTGCATGCAGTCTAAATTGCTGCTGGAGTCACTAAACTGTGGTTCACTTATTTTTTCCATTCACCATGATGCGAAAGGCATCTTTTTAGCAGTCCGTGTCCCCTCAGCATTTGCCGGGACATCAACATGTCATCTGCTCATCATTCACAATACCTGTTTGTCCACTCGCAGGTATTTACCTGCAAGTGGTTCTTCCTCCTCGCACAGTGAAGAGGAGCAGTCAGTTAGGAGGAGAGACGAGCAGATGAACGGAGCATAGCGAAGGAAAGAACGAAACACATGAGGGCATTTTTTTTGCCATCAAGCATGTGCAACCACACTATCACGGCACTGTTTCGAAGAATTGTTACAGCTAGGCGTTCGTTGTAGACTCATGCACACTGCAACACGCCAACTAAATTTCCTCTTCTGGGTGGTTTAGGGGCTCTTTAAAGTCAGTAGTTCATACTCGAATATATTAGAAAATATTCTATTGACTCATACTTAGCTTTGATTATTCAAATTCACTTTGAAATTGAAGATTTGATATTTGTGCACCCCCATTATTGAGTTGTACAGTTGTAGCTTTTATAGCAGATGAGAAAAGGTTCCCAGTATTGGTAAATACACCTGAGGCGAAGCAGGAGCTCAATCACTGAGAGCTGGTGCTATTCTTTTGCAGAGATTCGAATGCCGCTGATCTGGAAAGACACAGACCACTTCAAGAACAAAGGTGACTACCACCGGTTTGCTTGTTTCTGCCTGCTGAAGATTGGCACTGAGATCTACGACACTGCTATGGTCAGCAACGTGGACCGTAGTATGACTGATGTCTCCTTTATGACACAATCGTTTTGTAAGTTGAACTGGTTGATTTCCAAGCATATGTCTCTGGCTCTTTGTTTCTCCTTTATTCGTAAAGGGTCTCCAAATGAATGTGATGTGTTCTAAGACCACAGGATCGATTTCAAACAATTGAACTTTGAAATTTTTGTTCTGGTTTTTTCAGTACACTACGGCCTTCAACTTAAGTATGTGTGTGTATGCAAGTGTACGTGCATGCATTTGTGAAGCAATTTAATACTTGTTTTAGTTTTACTAAAGGCAGTCAATACTAACATATAAAAATCTTGAACCAGGCAGAGATGCAGTCATGTATTTTACGGATATTGTTGGTAAAAATTTTTAGTTCATACTTTCTATATTAACAAGTTCTTTATACAGTCGATCATAATTTATAATTATTAGGCATCTGTGTAGGTTATTTGAGGCCATAATTCTTATGTGAACGAGTTGATATAATGGCCAGCCATAGTAATTTATAATTATTCGGTACATAGCGTATTTACTCGCGTAATCCTTGTACTCGCATAATTCTCGCACCCCCTACATCGCCGATGAAAAATACAATTTTTCCTCGAGTAATTATCACACCCCCGAAAACTGCCGCAATAAAGTCGTCTGCTCGTTCCAGCCACTGATTATGATAGCGCGCGCCATCTGGCACCATCTCTTAAGCATGAAGCGTACAATCAATCGAGATTCAATCCAATCCAAGCCAAGCTGAAGTGGCCAGTGTGCGTTGCGGCGTATTTTGTTTATTGTGTCGGTAATCTTGGCCCGTTATGAGGCGATACTGAAGCTACACGGCTGCTTCAAGTTGCAAGTGACGGATCATGCACTAAACAATAGCAACAGGGCCGCCGGTAGGCCCTCCGGAGTCTACGAGTTTTGTGTTCGCTGCTGGTGACGGCAGCTGAAAGCCACCAAGACGCGTTGGGTCTGCTGTGTGCCTAAAACTGAGTTTGATGGTAAGTTTTATTTCTTCAGAAGGAAACTGCAGACGATTCTGTTAAATAGCCATCAGTCCAATACTGACGTCCTACGCTTACCTTTTGAGGGCTTCTGTTCAGCGACGAACGCTACCGCTACGCCCGCAACGCCCACAAGCTTTGCGTGTGGTATTCTAATTCTCGACTATTTGCTTCCACTTTTTGTGTCTCAAATAAATGTTGTCTTGTGTTGAAGCTCTGCTTTTATTGTTGATTGATATGTGGGGTTTAACGTCCCAAAACCACTATATGATTATGAGAGACGCCTCTGCTTTTATTGTAGAGGTAAGTTCTAATTAGTACTTCTTAAAGCTTGCTGTAAGTTACTGGTGTGAGAATCCTGATTTGCGGCTTCTTTGTTTTCTTTTTTGCTCTCTACGTTTTCGCGGAAAGTTTTCCCCGCGTAATTCTCGCACCTCCCAACTTTGCATCGGTTTTCCGGCAAAAAAGGTGCGAGGATAATGCGAGTAAATACGGTTTATAAGTCAGTGAATGTCAACTTCATGTGAAAAGAAAGTTATACTTTTTTTATATCTTTTTTATGTTGTAATACTTTCATGACAGTATAAATACAAGCTCACAACAACTGTTATCGTTGTCTTCAGCACCTGCTCATCCTTCTGAATGTTCAGCAGTAATAAACTGTGATCCCCTGCCACCTATTGCAGCAACAACATTCCACCTGACTTCGAGTTCAAGCTGGAAGTGTACAGCCATATTCTACAAGATGACCTCAGCATGGCGAGCACACCACGAAAAATTAAAACGAAGATCACCAATTCAGTCAGCCGAGCTATAGGACGCAAGCTGGCTGCATCACTGGTCAGTTGCACTGCAAAATTTCTTGACACGTGCGGTTCTTTTGGTTTACAAAGAAAGCCGCCATCACTTTCTGTTAAGCGCAACGCAGGCCGCGTTTATCTTGTATGCCACTCTGGAACGCGTTATGACACGTGTATCTGTTAAGCGCAACGCAGGCCGCGTTTATCTTGTATGCCACTCTGGAACGCGTTATGACGCGTGTATCTGTTAGCGCAACGCAGGCCGCGTTTATCTTGTATGCCACTCTGGAACGCGTTACGACGCGTGTATAAAAGCCGGCGCAGTGCGCCACTGGGGAGTCTTTTTTTCCGTCGGCCGGCGACTATTCACGCCGCTGTTGCTGTGAGTTGTGTTTGGCCTTGTTTTGCTGGGCACAAGTTCGCCCAATAAACAGTTTGCCTGACACCGCCCTGACTCCTGCGTGCTTCCTCTCAAGTGCTGCGTGTGTTACAACCTCGTGACATCTGGTGGAGGTGCTTCTCGGTCCATGTGCCGTACGCCCCCGTCCAGCCGTGAGCCAAGCCCAAGCCGCCAAGAGGACGACGCCGACCCGGTCGTTCGAGTGAGCCGAAGACAACAAGGACTACCGCCCGAATACCTGCCGCTCCCCGACAAGGACAAGAAAACAAAGGCTGCTACGAAGCCGGCATCCACGATGACGGAAGCAAGGTCTTCGGCAACCGTGGTCGTCAACCAGCCCAAAGAGCCGCCTACCTTCCGCGGATCGACCTACGAAGACCCGGAAAACTGGCTTGACATTTACGACCGCGTCGCAGCCCTCAATAAGTGGGACCCGGACGACAAGCTGCGTCATGTGTATTTTTACCTGGAAGACGCCGCAAGGACTTGGTTCGAGAACCGCGAGTCAACGCTTCGAACCTGGGACGACTTCCGCGTTGCTTTCCTGCGCACCTTTGCAAGCGTCGTGCGGAAGGAAAGAGCCGCATCACTGCTTGAAACTCGGGTGCAGCTCCCCAACGAAAACGTAACGATCTTCACGGAGGAGACGACGCGACTTTTCCGCCACGCCGACGCCGACATGTCTGAGGACAAGAAGGTTCGCCTGCTTATGCGAGGAGTGAAGCAGGAGCTCTTCGCCGGACTGATCAGAAACCCGCCAAAGACGGTACAAGAGTTCCTCTCCGAGGCTACCACCATCGAGAAGACTCTTGAAATGCGGACCCGCCAATACGATCGGCGCATGTCACCAGACGTCGCAGAAGTCCGAGGACTCTGCCCCGACGACCTGCGCGAGACCATACGCGCTATTGTTCGTGAAGAACTGCGCCGCATGTTGCCATCGTCTCAGCCCCAAGTCGCCTCTCTCGAAGACGTAGTCCGCGAGGAACTACAGCGCTCACTGAGCGTTCCTGAACGGCCACAGCCCCAACCGGAGGCGATGACCTACGCCGCTACTGCACGACGACCTGTCGCCGCTCCTCGCCAACACCAGGACCCAACGTCTTCGCAGTTTCGTCGCCAGCCACCGCCGCCGCCCCCGACGCCTTCCCGCTCGCCAGTAATCCAGCGCTCGCCGAGGAAAACTGACGTTTGGCGCACCCCGAACCACCGCCCACTATGCTACCACTGCGGCGAAGCCGGGCACACCTACCGCTACTGCCAGTACCGTGAGATGGGACTGCGTGGCTTCGACGTGAACGCGCCGCGTCCGCGCCCAGGTGAGCAACCTCGCGACATCGCCGACTACATCGCCGGATCGCAGTGGCAACAACGACGACCATCCCGTTCACCTTCGCCTGGCCGCTACGTCTCCCCGGATCGCCGCCAGTACACCGGCCCTAACCGGGGCCGATCCCCAAGCCCCTACCCGGGAAACTAAAGGCAGCAACCGATGGAGGTGCGGTTGCTGCACGACGCAATGCCGAAGATCCTCCTCCGCCGCCGCCGTCGCTGCCGATGACGACGACCACGACGCACGAACTTTCCCGACGTAGTCGCAGTACGCCGCCTGAGCAGAGTCTTTACGACAAAGCCTCGCCGCCGACGCGACATAGCAGCACCGGACCAAGCCGACGCAGCCGTGATCCGACGCCCCGACCTAACCGGAACGCCAGACGACGAACCACCGACCTCGACGTGATCATCGACGGCCACAGCGTCACCGCCCTAGTCGATACCGGCGCCGACTACTCTATCATCAGTGGTCTCTTCGCCGCTAAGCTCAAGAAGGTAAAGACTGCATGGGAAGGACCGGATATCCGAACAGCAGGGGGCCACCTTATAACACCGACTGGAACCTGCACGGCAAGAGTCACGATTCACAGCCAGACGTATTCTGTGAATTTTGTGGTCCTGCAGCAATGCTCGCGAGACGTCATTTTAGGCATGGATTTCCTGGACCAGCAAGGCGCAGTCATCGACCTAAGATCCGGGTCAATCACGCTGTCCACGGATAACGCAACGGCGTCAGACTGCAACGTCGCTCACAACGCCTTGAATGTGACAGAAGAGCAGGTAACCATCCCGCCACTGTCGAGCGTCATCATTTCCGTCGGCACCAAAGCGTCTACCAACTTACAAGGTGTCATCGAAGGCGACCAGCACCTGCTCCTAGACCGTCAGATGTGCGTCGCAAGAGGCATAGCCAAGCTTCATAACGGCGAAGCCAAGGTAATGGTGACGAACTTCAGCAACGAATATAGGCACTTGAATAGGGGCACGACGGTAGCACATCTAAGCGAATTTGTGGAAGCGAGCAATGCCTTCGCCCTCACCGATTCTCAGGGAGCCGCAACGTCGACAGCAGTGTCCGCGCCCGCCTTCGACGTCAATCAAAGCCTTTCCAGGCAGCAACAAAAGGAGCTCAAAGCCTTACTCCACCAATACAAGGACTGCTTCTCGTCGTCATCGAGGCTTCGTCAGACCCCTCTCGCGAAACATCGCATCGTAACCGACGAATATGCCCGTCCCCTCCGTCAGAGCCCCTACCGAGTTTCTGCACGGGAACGCGAGGCCATCAAGCAACAAGTCGACGAAATGCTGCGTGACGACATAATTCAGCCGTCTACGAGTCCGTGGGCATCACCCGTGGTGTTGGTGAAGAAGAAGGACGGAACCCTACGTTTTTGCGTCGATTATCGTCGCCTGAACAAGATCACGAAGAAAGACGTGTACCCCCTCCCACGGATAGACGATGCTCTGGACAGACTCTACAACGCCAAGTATTTTTCGTCGATGGATCTCAAAACCGATACTGGCAAATCAAAGTAGACGAGAGAGACCGAGAGAAGACTGCCTTCATAACACCAGACGGCCTATTCGAGTTTAAGGTCATGCCCTTTGGTCTTTGCTCGGCGCCTGCGACGTTCCAACGGGTTATGGACACAGTACTCGCAGGCTTGAAGTGGCAGACTTGCCTCGTCTACTTGGACGACGTAGTCGTATTTTCTTCCAACTTCGACGAGCACCTCCGGCGCCTTGAAGCTGTTCTTCGGGTAATCAAAGCCTCGGGACTTACCCTGAAGCCAGAAAAGTGCCGCTTCGCCTACGAGGAACTATTGTTCCTTGGCGACGTTATCAGCAAGTCGGGAGTGCTCCCTGATCCACAGAAAACAGCTGCGATCGCCGACTTTCCTGCACCCACCGACAAGAAAGCAGTACGCCGATTTCTTGGCCTCTGCGCTTATTACAGGCGCTTCGTGAAGAACTTTTCGCGGATCGCCGAGCCACTGACGTACCTCACGAAGGCCGACGTCGACTTCAAATGGGAAACGCCGCAAGTTGAGGCATTTCAAGAATTAAAGCGACGCCTGCAAACGCCGCCAATACTGGCGCACTTCGACGAAGAAGCTGACACCGAAATTCACACGGACGCAAGCAGCACAGGGCTCGGCGCCGTGATCGTGCAGAGGACCGACGGACTTAAAAGGGTCATCAGTTACGCTAGCCGGTCACTTTCGAAGGCAGAAGCCAATTATTCCACGACAGAAAAGGAATGCCTTGCCATCATCTGGGCTACATCAAAGTTCCGCCCCTACCTGTACGGCAGGCCTTTCAAAGTCGTGAGTGACCACCACGCCTTGTGTTGGCTAGCTAACTTGAAGGATCCATCAGGGCGCCTCGCACGGTGGAGTCTCAGACTACAAGAATTTGACATCACCGTCGTCTACAAGAGCGGACGAAAGCACTCCGACGCCGACTGCTTGTCTCGCGCCCCTGTCGATCCGCCGCCCCAGGATGACCAGGACGATGACTCTTTCCTGGGACCCATAAGTACCGACGACTTCGCGGAACGCCAACGAGCTGACCCAGAGCTCAAGATCCTCATGGACTACCTGCAAGGCAAGACCACCGACGTGCCGAAAGTATTCCGCCGAGGACTTGCTTCGTTTTTCCTGCGAAACAACGTCCTCCTGAAGAAGAACTTCTCGCCGCTCCGCGCCGACCACCTCCTCGTGGTGCCTTCAGCATTACGTCCAGAGGTTCTGGAAGCATTACACGACGACCCGACAGCCGGACATCTTGGTGTTTCCCGCACACTGTCACGAATACAAGAAAAGTACTATTGGCCTCGCCTCACTGCCGACGTCGCCCACTACGTAAAGACATGCAGAGACTGTCAGCGACGCAAGACGCCGACAACTAGGCCAGCCGGACTTCTGCAACCCATCGAACCACCTCGACGGCCATTCCAACAAATCGGCATGGACTTACTGGGGCCGTTCCCGACGTCAACTTCTGGCAACAAATGGATTGTCGTAGCGACTGACTACCTCACCCGCTATGCCGAAACAAGGGCCTTGCTCAAGGGCACTGCCGCCGAGGTCACCAAGTTCTTCATTGAGAACATCGTCCTCCGCCACGGAGCCCCCGAGGTCCTCATCACCGACAGAGGTACGGCCTTTACGGCTGACCTAACGCAGGCGATCTTGAGGTACAGTCAGACAAGCCACAGCCGAACCACCGCGTATCACCCACAGACGAATGGCCTCACCGAGCGTCTAAATAAGACCATCGCCGACATGCTGGCCATGTACGTGGACGTCGAACACAAGACGTGGGACGCCATACTCCCGTATGTAACCTTCGCGTACAACACGGCCGTGCAGGAAACGACGCAGTTTGCTCCATACAAGCTCGTCTACGGACGGAGCCCAACAACGACGCTTGACGCCATGCTACCGGTCGGCACCGACGAAGAAGACCTCGACGTCGCCAGCTACCTGAATCGCGCTGAAGAAGCTCGACAGCTAGCCTGCCTGCGTATCAAGAGCCAACAGACGGTCGACAGGCGCCACTACAACCTTCGACGACACCACACCGAATACCAACCCGGCGACCTTGTCTGGGTCTGGACGCCGATACGACGACGGGGATTGTCTGAGAAGCTCCTGCGACGCTACTTTGGACCCTACAAGGTAGTCCGACGTCATGGTGAACTGGACTATGAGGTCGTGCCCGATGGCTTAACGTCATCCCAACGACGCCGTGCACGACCCGAAGTCGTACACGTGGTGCGACTTAAACCTTATTACGCGCGCTGATTAGCTGTGACGCATTGTTAATGTAATTTATTCCATGTACTCTCTCTTATGTTCTGTCTTTAGCATCGGGACGATGCTTTTTCAGAGGGGGGTAGTGACACGTGCGGTTCTTTTGGTTTACAAAGAAAGCCGCCATCACTTTCTGTTAAGCGCAACGGAGGCCGCGTTTATCTTGTATGCCACTCTGGAACACGTTATGACACGTGTATCTGTTAAGCGCAACGCAGGCCGCGTTTATCTTGTATGCCACTCTGGAACGCGTTATGACGCGTGTATCTGTTAAGCGCAACGCAGGCCGCGTTTATCTTGTATGCCACTCTGGAACGCGTTACGACGCGTGTATAAAAGCCGGCGCAGTGCGCCACTGGGGAGTCTTTTTTTCCGTCGGCCGGCGACTATTCACGCCGCTGTTGCTGTGAGTTGTGTTTGGCCTTGTTTTGCTGGGCACAAGTTCGCCCAATAAACAGTTCGCCTGACACCGCCCTGACTCCTGCGTGCTTCCTCTCAAGTGCTGCGTGTGTTACAACCTCGTGACATTCTTAAGCATGCTCACTACTTCCTTCGAGCCCTATAGTGGAGTTTGAAAGGAAGGCAATATTATAAATCACTGTTTTTTATTACAAAAATGACATACTTGTAGACAAAGAACTTGATCAACAGTTGCTACAGCAGCATAAATCATAAGTGTTAAGAAAAATGCAGTTTCAATACTCATTTCAGTCTCTGTCAGAAGTTTGAACATTGCGACACTTGAAGCATTGGCGTACCTTTGGTTAATGTTGGCTTCAAGTTCTTATCCTGCATTAACCTTCGACTTCACCATGTGTTGACCTTTAAGCACTCTTTATTCATGCTGCAAGCATTTGAAGTGACCTCTAAGAGACTTTCACAATTTTACCCACTTTACTGTGAAGCCACCAAGTTGGTGTTGCTTTCGCTACTCTAGAAGAACATGCTCATATGCCCCTGCCTGTATTGTATACTATTCGGCTTTGAAAAAAGGTATCAGTATCTTTCTTAAAGTTGAGAGTTTCCAAACATTGTTTTAACAAAAAGGAACAAGAGAATGGCCATCAAGTGAGCAAAACATGGCGCCACTGATTGATATGTACGTCTGGTGTACAATATTCATGAATTGAAACATAACAATTTAGAGATACTTGATACACATGTGCCTTTGTTCTCACCACCTTCAGTCCATATCATTTGCGTAATATCGATTCAAACATTTTCTATCTGAGCCAACATTACCTTTATTAACCAGATTTTTACCGACGTTCCAAAGTGATCTTGAGCGATTGCGCATGTCTGTAGTTAACTGAAAGTTTTGATATTTTGTTTTTTTCACCAGTGAGCATTGTACATGCTACCTTTTCGTGGTAAGAGAGTTGAGATACTTATGTAAGCTCTCAAACAAATTTAAATTGCCCGAGGCACACACACACCTGCACCAAGATGAACATTACTAGCATGTTGATATTGCATTAAAATTCATTGCTGTTATAAGACTCACACATCTTATGGAGATAATTCAAATTAATGCTAAAGTATTCATACCTACTGCTATTCAGAGTTGGCAGTAACGTGACATTTTGTGGCAGAAGCTTTGCATAAGGCATTTAGCTGTTACCTTAAAAAAGGCAGAAGCTCAAAGGAAGACGGAAACTTCAAGAGTTGAAAAATCTTTGAACGTGGTGTGTTGGTACAGCCAATATTTCGACAGGTGGGCTTGTCTCCTTCTAGGCAGGAACTGTCTAACTTAGCTCGTGTAAGTGTATGCTTGATACTTTTTACCACTGCCAACATAGAAGAGGAGAGGGCTGTGTGAAAACGTAGCTGGGGGGGGTGAGAAAGAATGAAAAGACTGCGGGGATATTGAGACAAGTTGGTTTCTCTCATGGAATCATGATTGTCTAAAGTAAGCACCACCTCAAAAGGAATATCTCATAGTTGACAGGGCAGTTAGAAATTTTTAGAAGAAAGGTCGAAGTCTCACTGGTTTTCTTTGTATATCTACTATATAGGGTGGACTCAAGAGAACCCTTTGAGGCATTTATACCTGTAGGTTGAATTGTCAACAATGTTGTAGTAAAAGTGGCTTGCTGCTTCACAGCCTATGATTGCATGTGTCCTGTCAGATGATTTGCTTTGGTTTTAGATGCGGAAGCATCTTATACTCGCTCCTTGTAGTGCGCCGTCCGCGCCGTCCGCACCGCTTCTCGAACATTCGACAGCTGACGCGCGCGCATGCGCCGTCGCGCCGTCGCCCACCATCTGTGCCGCGCGCGCTTCTTTTTCGAGAACATTCGACAGCTGACAGCGCATGCGCCGTCGCGCCATCGCCATCTGTGCCGCGCGCGCGCTTCTCCTTCGAGAACATTCGACAGCTGACAGCGCATGCGCCGTCGCGCTGTATATATGCTCAAGGTCGGCGCTCGCTCGCTCAGTTGCCGCTCGTCCGTTGGTTTGTACGGCGCGTCGACGTCCGAAGTCGCCGTGAAATGAATGCCAACGAATCCACAAACACAATGATCGACGTCCCTTCGACCAGCGCCGCCCTTTCGCATACGTGTGTACGTGTTCACTCATTTAACACCCCCTTCTACAACCACGTTAACCAATTTAGCCATCGACCCAAGTAAGTCGCAATTTAACACCCCATTTCACAACCACGTTAACCAATTTAGCCATCGACCCAAGTAAGTCGCACTTTAACACCCCGTTAACCAATTATATGCTCCGCATCCTCCTCAGTGTTCCCCCGAGGGAAGCTGAGGGCAATTTTTTTTAACTGGCAGCATGCTGTACATTTATAGATGCATATGAGTAGGTGTAGGGCAATTTATTCTCAATCAGAAAGTCACATTTAGTGTTCAATTTACCGCTTCCACTAAAACATGTATGGTAGTATATGTATGCTGTTGTGGTTGTGCCTAGCTGGATTTAGCCTACATGCAGCAAGGGTGCGGCTGGTTAACTGGCATGAACACTTTTTTTTTAAATCTTGCAAAATAACTTGCGTGCAACTCCAGCAAACGTAATGTGTGAGTTAGCACTTCTAGATTGTGTGTACTGCGGAGAAAGCTATGCGCTTCCACTACTTGTGCACTGACTGATGTTATTACTTACTGGGTGCCTTAATGCGCATATTTAGCTTATGAATTTTTCAATAGCCTAATCGCTTCTCTTATCCTTTGCAGAAAGAGGAGCTGAACTCCTTCGAAATGTAAGAAATTTTTCTGTGCATGCTGTGATTTTGTGTTTTCTATAAGCATGCATTCTTTATACTTGTATTTACATCTTTAGTGTAGTAGGTTTACGTATTTTAAGTTTGGTTGCCTTCCATCATATTACATTGATATATTACTTGAACTAGCATCACACAAACAAACTTAACATGATCGGGCACTGATCAGATCTTTTACAGTACAACTGTATTCCAACTTAATTTATCACAGTTCCACTGAGAAAACAGCCCTGAAGAAATTTTATTGCTGAACTTTTTATGATATATCTTGGACTTCTGCTTTGTAACTAGTCAGTTACAAAGCAGAATGTTTCCTATAGTATTTACTTTACTCAGTTTAGATGCTATATCAACCTGTGGCACATTCACATAAAATAAATCTTATCTAAGCATATGTCTCAAAAAAATTCTTGTTGCATATGATCAGTGAAGGTGTAATGACAACATAGAATATGATATCATGAAATGAGTGCCTGCTGTATCATGTCCACATTTTTAAAGGCAACCATCATTGTTGGAAAGGGTAGAAGTAATGCATAAACGTGGATTGTATTTATTAGCTCATCTAACAAAATTCTTTTTGATTACGAGGAATGTGCACATATCAGCAGACTACACATTCATTAATTACCTCTGAGGAACTGCGTGCGATTTCCTTGCACTCTGCACAGAAAAAACAACAAAAAATGAGCTTTTATTTTGTAGCATATAAAATAAAACTAAAGAGCAGCTATTGTTGTGGCTTTTCTTGCACACAATTTAAAATGTGACAGAGTGTTTTGTGTTAACGTATACAGAAAAAAAACATTTATGCACCAGTCGTCGCATGCAAGATACATATAAGCAACCTACTTGTGTATATCATATGACTTCTCAATTTCCCTGGCGCCGCCGTGGTGGTCTGGCGGCTAAGATACTCGGCTGCTAACCCGCAGGTCGTGGGATCAAATCCCGGCCGGGGCGGCTGCATTTCCGATGGAGGCGGAAATGTTGTAGGCTTGTGTGCTCAGATTTGGGTGCACGTTAAAGGACCCCAGGTGGTCGAAATTTCCAGAGCCCTCCACTACGGCGTCTCTCATAATCATATGGTTCTTTTGGGACGTTAAACCCTACATATCAATCAATCAATCTCATTTTCCCTGAGTAGATTGTGCTGCAACTTGCCATCATTCAGCTTTGGACACTTCATTGTTACGGAGATTTTTCATCACATGTGACAGAGCAGCTGCCTTTCCTGCACACCAGGCATGCTCAGTTTCAATATTGCCTTGACTGTGGCCTAGAAATTCGATTATGTATATCCTAGATTACATATAACATTTCACATTCTTAGGGAATGAGGATGCCATAAGTTAGGATGCCCTATAACATTTCAGTATAAACTGGCATCGGGTTGGTCATTTAAAAGGGAATTATAGATCTTTTTAATTTTTCTTTTCAGTATAACAGCGGAAAAATATTTCCGCCCGAATGTAGAGTTATCTGTGAGAACGACAGCTGCCTTTTGTTCGTCATATTTCAACAAAGAAATCTAAATTGGCTAAAAGAAGACACTCAATATATTTTGGCAAGAAAACTACAAAACTGTCTTTTTTTGTCATCCTAGCCACCTACCACGGCATTCAAACACATTTTTATTGTTTTAAAATATGGGCTGCCGTTCACATCTTATGTGTAGGCTTTTGGTATTTAAATTTCCTTTTTTGCAATGAAATTTCATATAGATTCTGCATACATATCATTGTCTGACCATTGTTCAAGTACATCACATACAGCAGCTTTACAGAAAGATGTTTGGATGTAACAGTAGTTGAATTTGAACAGTTAGAGAACATAGGGGCCATGGGTCATGAAATTTTGCTTTTTATTGTTACACTTGCAGAGGGCCAAAGTTTCAGCTAGAAGCTCATGCTACGCTACAACTGAATGATGCTGATGACAAGGCCCACACCTACGATCTCACCATTGAGAACCTGGAGAATCCACAGCATCAACTACCTCTCTTTGGGCACTTCTGTTGCAAACTAGCTGTCGTGCCAGATTGCACCCATGAGGAGCAGCTGTCGGGATACCTTAGTGTTGTGCAGGTAAGAACAGTGTTGGACTCACTCTTGCAGGTATAAACACCATTTGTATCGCAGAGATGTTGATTCGCAACTACTTGTGTGTGCACACCGCACAGTCATGACGTGCAATCGTTAGAGCAGTACAGGTTTGTCAGTAAGTTCTAAGGCAGAGCAGATTTTTCTTGAACAAAGACATCGACAGTTCTCAGGAATAAAAACTGTGCAATTTATTTGAAGAATTTGCTATTTACAGGTGTAGACCTTACATCAGGGAATCCAGTAAGTAATTCTCAAGAAAGAAGCGGTACATCTTAACTACTAGGCACAAACAGTGTCTTGGTATATGTGGTTCACTTGGTGGTGACTGAATATATGTAGCCTTTCACTAAATATAAACATTGTGATTGCTGTTCAGCATTTGTGTGTGATATGTCCTATTGTCCTATTTAAAAGTGCTGTTTTTTTGCCTATACAGTAAAAGCTCGTTAATTCGGATTTCATGGGACCGGAAAAACTGTCCGAATTAACGAATGAACAGGGAAAACAACATTTAAAATTAAGCTGCAGAAGCATACCTTTATTTATTGAAATATTTTGTAATTGTCCTCTGCGTTTTCGCGCAGATTCCGGCAGACATCACAATTTTTCTTAACTGTTCCAAATGGCCAACAGCACGCAAGCTGTCGGGAGTGTTCAGGCAAGCGTCCTCTAATATTAACAGCGCCTCCGAGACTTCCCGTGAGGTGCGATGAGGTCGCGGCTGTATCTCCTCGCATGATTCTTCTTCGTTATCGTGGTCTTCATGGGCGCCCGTGACTTCATTAATAATCTCTTGATCTGTCAGGAGACCACTCGTGGTGACACCATGATCAATCGCGATGTAGTCCTGAAAGGTCACATCTGTGAGAAGGACAGCATCGAAAGTCGGGCAGTCATCGTCGGTGGACTCGGCTGACACCTCCTCGATGCCATCGTCAGCTACTGCTGCATGCTCGGGCCTCACAAAACCGCTGTGCCGAAAACAGTTGGCGATGACTTGCTGCGGAGTGTTTTTCCACACGTGGGCGATGATGTGCACTGCGCCGAGTAAGTCCACTTGATACAACTTTCCAGCTTCTGAGCATAGGATAATTCGCTCTAGCAGGTGCTTTCGGTACTTCGACTTCACGTAGTGAATGATACCTGGTCCATCGGCTGAAGAGCAGACGTAGTGTTCGGCGGCAAAAAAACTACTTTGATGCTCTTCAGTTTGACTGTACAGTTATGGGCACTGCAGTTGTCAACAACCATAATTATCTTGCGGTCCTTCGACGTGAAGTGCCGGTCCAACTGCTACAGCCAGCCGTGAAAAATGTCCGATGTCATCCATGCCTTCCTGTTCGCTGTGTACTCGACAGAAAGGCTTTTGACGTTCTTAAAACAACGTGCCCTAAGTGCCTCCCCGACAACAAGTAGTGGCAAGCGCTCCGTGCCAGTCAAATTGGCGGCAAGAAGCACAGTTATCCTTTGCTTGCACTTCTTGCCACCAGTGCACGCGTCCCCTTTGAAAGTCACCGTCTTGTCGGGCAGAGCTCTGAAAAATAGAGCAGTTTCATCTGAATTGAACACGTCACGTGGTTCATATGCGGCGATGTGCTCCAGCAGCTTCACATTTCTCCACTCGGTGGTCACGCTTTCGTCAACACTGGCCTTTTCTCCGCACACACTCCTGAAGACAAGTTCGTGTCTCTCTTGAAACCTCGCAAACCACCCTTCTGACGCTTTGAACAAATCAATGTTCATCATTGCAGCGTACTTCTCACCTTGCGCCATGATGAGAGGTCCGCTCAAAGGCACTTGCGCGTTGCGACAGTCAGTAATCCACTGGAGCAAAGCTTCTTCGAGCTGGGGATGAGCTGTGATTCGCAACCGCTTTCTAGAGGCATGAAACTTCTCGCTTTCGAAGGCTTGTTGAATCTGTTGTTCATTTTTTACGTACGTTGCCAATGTGCTCCGCTTCACGTTGTACTTGGTCACAACCTGCTGCCGCGATTCGCCGTTCTTCAGTGCTTCCAAAATTTCCACTTTAGTCGCCAAGTTCTTCACGTCGTAGTTCTGCCGCTTTTTCGGCGTTGCCATCACTGTAGCGCACGATGGTGGTGGCATGCAAATACGGTCACAATGGAAGAAAAAGAGAACTCCGCAAGAAGAGATGATTCCGACACGACAACACAAGGGAAAATGGCGTCGGAGGCGCTGAGTGGAGAAGAAAGAAGACGCCGACGTTCGGTGATGCTGCGATCACCCCCACTAGTTGATGATGATGGCGATGTCACTCAGGTTGCGGTTTCACTCCATTGGTGCCAGTGCTGCTTTATCACACTTTTCTGTAGCAGCAGCCGTCAGCATTTTTCCGAATTAAGCGGCGCGGAGCCGAATTCCAACGAAATAACGAAGGTTTGGTCCCATAGATTAACATGCAGTTTGGCCGGGACCAATAGAGCCATCCGAATTATCTGAATTTCTGAATTAACGGGTGTCAAATTAACGAGCTTTCACGGTGTATGTACCAACTGAACCACATTAGGATTGTATTTGCATGGATCATTGTACAGCTACTTCGCCAAGGCCTCAAAATTGTCAATGATGTGGGCTTTTTTCCTACCAAAAAAAGTGCCGCCATATCCACGAAGTGAATGATGATGAGTGGGCGAAGCTCCAGAGGTAAACCTGGTAAACCATGAATCCTCTGTACATTTTGCCCACTCGATTTTATTACATCGCTCCCCCTAGCGTACATCGCCGCACGAAATCGAATGATTGCCTTCAACCAATGACACGCGCCATATGTGACATCATTCCTATTTTATAAGATCTCGCGTCTTTCATCAACTACAAGTACCGCTTTCTAGTTTATAACATCTTGCATCTTTTCATCATCAGCTACAAGTACCACCATCTAGTAAACACTACATGAACTAAACGAGAGGTGGCTACATACAGGAGACGGTACCGCCATCTAGTGAACACTGCAAGAACTAAACTAGAGGTGGCTATATACAGGGGACGGTACCGCCATCTAGTGAACACTGCAAGAACTAAACTGGAGGTGGCTACATACAGGGGACACACTGCCCACGCCCTAACGAGCTTCGCCCCTAAAAATTGAGTGGAGGCATGCAGGTGCCAAACCAAGGTTGCACAGGAAATTGCACTCTGCAGGCACCCGAAATTATGCAACCATGCAGGCTGATGGGCTTTACGAATTTAATGACGCCTGATGGGCTATACGAATTTAATGTAATGCCCTTCGGCCTTTGTAATGCGCCAGCCACATTCGAAAGGATGATGGATAGCGTCTTGCGTTGGCCTAAATGCAAGACATGCCTATGCTTCTTGGATAATGTCGTTGTTTTCTCCCCTCATTTTGACAGCCACCTCTAAAGTCTCAACGAAGTCTTGAGCTGCCTCACGAGCGCAGGCCTTCAGCTAAACATCAAGAAATGCCACTTTGGAACTCGGAAGCTCACAATACTTGGCCAACGTTGTCTCAAAACATGGCGTCCTCCCAGACCCAGTGAGGCTTCATGCTGTCGCTGAGTTTCCGAAGCCTACGACCGTGAAAGCGCTTTGCAGCTTCGTCGGATTGTGCTCGTACTTTCGCCGCTTCGTGAAGAACTTTGCTTCAATAATCGCACCACTGACACAGCTGATCACTGGCGATGGACACCTCTCTGATTGGTCGCCAGCACGCGATGATGCTTTTGCAACATTACGCCATCTCCTTACTTCACCACCTATTTTACGCCACTTCGGCCCTACTGCTCCAACCGAGGTGCACACGGACGCCAGTGGCATAGGACTTGGCGCTGTCTTTGCTCAACACATGCCTGGCTTTTGGAGTATGTAGTTGCGTATGCCAGTCGCACCCTAACTAAGGCAAAGCACAAATACTTGGTTTACGAAAAGGAATGTTTGGCCATTGTTTGCGCATTACAAAAATTTCGTTCTTACTTATATGGACGCCCATTTCATGTAGTTACAGATCATCTTTCACTATGTTGGTTCGTTTAATTGAAGGATCCTTCGGGCCGGCTTGGATGTTGGCCGCTACGTTTACAGAAATTTGATATTCACGTCATTTACAGCTCAGGCCGCAAGCATACCGACGCAGATGCTCTTTCTCGTTCGCCCCTTCCTTCAGCCGTTGCACCTGTTTCCTTTGCCGAAGCTACTATCGACAGTATCGATACCGTTGACATGCCTTCGGAACAACGCAAGAACCCTTGGATAGCCTCGCTCATCGACGTTCTCTTCTCGTCTTCGGTGACACCATGCCAGCGTTTACTTCGTGCACTACGTCGGCAAATTCCCCATTATGCGATACGGGATGCCATGTTGTACAATGGCAACTATCAGCCGGATGGTAGGAAATGGCTTCTCGTTATACCTCGCCATTTGCGCTCCAACATGTGCGCATACTTCCACGCAGACCCTCAAAACGCGCACGCTGGCGTTTTGAAAACATACGACCGGCTTCGCCAGCGATTTTTCTGGCATGGAATGTACTCGTACGTTCGCAAGTACATACGCTCGTGCACTGAGTGTCAGCGACGAAAAACAACTTCTCATGCCTCTGGCCAATTACAACCATTGCCGTGTTCAGCTCTGCCAGTTGATAGAATCGGCATCGACCTCTATGGCCCACTACCTTGTACTCCTGCTGAAAATCGCTGGATTATTGTGGCCGTTGACCACCTCACCCGTTACGCAGAAACCGCCGCTTTGCCAGCCGTTGCTGCTCGTGATGTCGCCTTGCTCATCTTGTGTAGCTTTGTTTTTCGCCATGGCGGGCCACGTGAGCTGCTTAGCGACCGTGGGCGTGAATTTCTATCGCAAGTTGTCCAGGAGGTTCTCAGTGAGTGCAATATTATTTATCGCACCACTACAAGCTATCACCCACAGTCAAACAGTTTGACGGAGCGCTTGAACTGCACACTCAGTGAGATGCTCTCTATGTACATATCCTCCGACCATTCTAATTGGAACCTGGTGCTCCCTTTCGTGACGTATGCGTATAATACGCCCACGCAAGCAACTACTGCGTTTTCCCCTTTTTTTCTACTGTACGGACGTGAGCACTCTTCTACGCTTGACACGATACTTACTTACCGCCCACATGCTTCAGAATACCGCCCAGCCTCCAAACTTGTTAAGTGTGCCAAAGAGTGCCGCCAATTAGCGCATTCATTTACATCCGTCGCACAAGGTCTCCAAAAAGAACGACTTGACCAAGACGAGCCTGCTCACAGCTTCCCCGTAGGCTCATTTGCATTGCTTTCGGTTCCATTTCAGTCCCCTGGCCTCTCCCGAGAGTTTGCATCCAAGTACAATGGTCCGTACCGCATCGTTCAATGCACATCACCGGTCAACTACGTCGTTGAACCAGTGACAGCTGTCGATGACAGACGATGCCATGGTCGTGAGACAGTCCACATCAGCCGCTTAAAACCTTACTATGATCCCCTTGTGCTTGCTTCGCCGTGAGTTGCCAGGATGGCTCCTCTTCACCACCGGGGAAATGTAGTGGGGAAGAGGGAGAGAGACAGTATCTAGTCGGAGCATCTAGAAGACGACTACGACGAAGAGCTGGGCTCAAGACAGTGACTGACGCCCCTTGAACCAGGCGGTTGCTTTTAGTCAATAAACACCCTTATAATATATATATATATATATATATATATATATATATATATATATATATATATATATACCGTATTTCCTCGATTTACCGTGCCCTCGATTGTAACGCGCACCCGGTTTCCACGACGAAAAATAAAAGTAAGACATCGATTGCAACGCGCACCCATTTTTCTCGTTTGCCCACACGATCACACGACTCGGGAAAAAGACTCCTTTTGGGAGCGTCTTCCGTTTAAATATGAGGTACGGGGGAAGCTTGTGCCTATCTGACGTGCAACGGAGCATTGCCGTCACTCTAGTTATACCGTGGCCCGATGTCAGCACGCGAACTTGCTTTGCCCCCTTCTTCTCGACGGTTGTGATGCCAGGCATGTCGAAGTAAAGAGGCGTCTGATCGGCATTCCCGATTTGCCCAAGCAGGGAGCCGTTGTTGTGCCGCAAGTTTAGGACGAACCTCTGAAAACTGAAGCTTTGCTTTGTACTCCTCCGGCAACTTTTGGCATATGCCCGTTCGCCTTCAGAGGGAAAAGCCTTTCCTCTTCATGAAGTTAGTTAGCCAGCACCTGCTCGCTTTAAACTGGCTCCGCATTAGCCCTTTTTCTAAGGCTAACTGCACAGCCTGCACTTATAGCAGTTCTGTCGTCACGGGCCGCTGTGCCGCTCACTGCTCAATCACATACTTGCCGAGCAGCTCTTCAATTTGCAGAAACCGACCCTGCTGTGGTCTGCTGAAGCCTTTGCATGAATCTTTGCTGTCGACAATATTATGCTTTTGTTTCCGCCATCTTTGCTGTCGACAATATTCTGCTTTTGTTTCCGCCAGTCTCGCACGCTGTTTCGGGAACTCCGAATGACCGCGATGCAGCCCGATTTACGTCCGTTTCGGCACACTTGATGACTTCTTTTAAAAGCGGCATCGTGGTGCACTCATCGAGTTTTTGGAGTTGGCTCTTCCATGCCGTCGATGCTAATGCACACCAAGATGACGAACTTCTGAGCACACGTACGAAGTGCCGCACATGGGAAACACATAGGCATAAATGGCCGACGCGCCATGCCGACGCTCGTAGGGGGCAGCCATTTTGGAATGCCGATGGCAATAGAATGACCGTATTCATTTTTTACGTACTCGATTCTAACGCGCATGCGATTTATGAACTCGCTTAACCGGAAAAAAGGTGCGTGTTAGATTCGAGTAATTACGGTATATATATACCGTACTTATTCGCATAATCGTCGCACTTTTTTTGCCAAAAAATTGATGCAAAGTTGGGGGGTGTGAGAATCACGGGGGGAAAACTTTCCACGAAAACGCAGAGAGCGAAAAAGAAAACGAAGTGGCCGCAAATCGGGATTCTCACGCCAACAACTTACAGCAAGCTTTAAGAAGTACTAATTTGAGCTTATTCAACATAAAACCAGAGGTTCAATACAAGGCAAGATTTATTTGAGACACAGAAAGTGGAAGCAAATAGTCGAGAATTAGAATACCATACGCGTAGCTTGTGGGCGTTGCGGGCGTAGCCGTAGCGGTTGGCGCTCAACAGGAGCCCTCAAAATGTAAGCGTAGGACGTCAGTATTGGGCTGATGGCTATTTAACAGAATCGTCCGCAGTTTCCTTCTGAAGAAATGAAGTTTATGATCAATCCCAGTTTTAGGCACACAGAAGGCCCAATGCGGTTTGGTGGCTTTCAGCTGCCGTCACCATAGCGAACACAAAGCTCGTAGGCTCTGAAGGGCCTGTCGGCGGCCCTGTTGCCGTTGTTTAGTGCATGATTTATCACTTGCAGCTTGAAGCAGCCGTGTGGCTTCAGTATTGCTCCATAACGTGCAAAGATTACCGACATAACGTACAAAACACGCTGCAACGTGCACTGGCCACTTCGGCTTGGCTTGAATAAGATTGAATCTCCGTGGAATAGTACGCTTGATGTTTAAGAGATGGCACCAGATAGCGCCCGCTATCATCATCAGTGGCTGGAACAAGCAGACGACGTTATTGCGGGAGTTTTCGGGGGTGCGATAATTACGCGAGGAAAAAAAAATCTTATTTTTTTGGGCGATGTGGGGGGTGCGAGAATTATGCGAGTGCGAGGATTACGCGAGTAAATACGGTATATGTATATATTACAGTTTTGAAAATATCAGCGTAACTCTGTTATAGTCCGTTTTCTCAAATAGGTGTGAGCATGAAGAGCGTGAGGCATATTTTATTTTCAAATTTAGAACATTAGAGGCCAGCATTAACGAGGACCCCGGAAGACTCTCCTGCCTCCGAAAAGTAAGCCAGGAGGAAATTGGTGACAAAGATTCATAGCTGGTGACCATGTGTCACAGAACGAGCGCTAAAAATGAGCGCGCTGCCAAATTCTTGCGACAACGAGCGGGAGGAACGCCGCGAGGTCAAAAGAAAAAAAAAGAAAACAAGCATCCAGGGCTCCCCGGGCGCGCGACGCCTCTCCTCTCAGAAGCGGCGAAGCGATGAACCTCCTCACCCCACAGCGGCGGCCGAGCAAGCCCGCGATTTTTCTAGAACGAATGGGGCGGGGTCAGGCCGAGTTGAATCATCCTCCGGAGAGGGCAGTCGAACCGTCTCACTCTCCCCTCAGCCTTCGCTGCGCATCGCGCCGACGAAAGGAGGAGAACTTTCTGGAAGGTGGCGCGTAACGTATTTAATCGAGCAGCCGAGACAAGAAATCAGGAGGAGACGAAAGTGAGCGCCAGAGCGCGTAGGGATTCCGCCGTGTAGTCGGCGAAGTTTTGGTCCGTAGGGACGAAGCCGGAGATGAAGAGGATTTCCACCTGCTGGGTGAAGGCTCGAGCTACAGGCAAGAGCGTGTGTTTACCGCTATCGAGCGAAGACGCGTGGCAACAGCTGCGGGTGTGAAGCCGACGTGTTCCGGTGAAGAAGTTGAAGTTTGAAGAGTGGCCATTTGAAGACGGGAGGTTTCCTGGAAGAGACACTTCGAGGGCTGCGGAACGACAACAACGCTGGACTTTGAGTGAGTGATTCTCGGAAGAGTATCATCTAAACTTTGGTTCCAAGAACTTTGGACTGAATAGGTTTTCTATCTCTTTAGTCTAAGTGTCTTGGTTGTTCAATGCATGCGACTGCATTGTAGTGCGTATTGTTGTCCGTGTCCGTTGTTTCGAGTGTGGCTGATTGTACTGTGCAGTACGTTGTTTGATTGGTGACATATTGTCCTCAGCTATTGTGGAGTGAGCATATTCGTGTATTGTTTTTCTGATCTGCCATTATTGAGAATATAATTTTGCTTGTTTTTCAACTCTCGGCTCTGACTTGTTCTTTGGGCCACAGCCGGCGTCCGCTGGCGCGCCAAAAAGAACCACTTCAAAATTGTCCACGCTTTCGTGGTGCGGTTCGGGGGGCCGATACTTCGGCTCTTGGAATTAGCCCGGCGATCACCTCCCTAATTAACGGGACGGGTGTGACAATTATTCTGGCGTCCGCGACAGGACCTTTTGGTGCACAGTGTGTCCAAAGTAGTGAGAAAGAGCCTCGAGTTGTTGATAGTGCTATCGGAACGATTTTGTGTCTTGTTCAGTGTTCTCGTTAACGAGTGCAGGGGAGTGTTCCGATAGACTGATTTAGGCAGATACTTTTTGCACGCGGCAAGGTTTTATTTGCGAGTTGCGAGACACAATGGATCTCGAAAAGTTAGTTGCGCTTGGTGAGAAGATGGGTCTTTCTGGCGCCGAACTACGGAAGTGGGTAAGCCAGAAGCAGAAAGAGGTGGTGGAGAGAGAGAGGTTGGCAGCGGAGAGAGCCAAGGAAGAAAAAGCCGCTGAGTTAGAACGAGAGAGGTTGGCAGCTGAGAGTGCCAAGGAAGAAAAAGCAGCTGAGTTGGAACGAGAGAGGTTGGCAGCTGAGAGAGCCAAGGAAGAAAAAGCAGCTGAGTTGGAGAGAGAAAGGCTGGCCGCTGAAAGGGCGAGAGAAGAAAGAGAAGCAAAGGAGCGACAGCTGAAAGAAGAAAGAGAGGCAAAAGAGCGACAGCTGAAGGAAGAAAGAGAGCAGCAATTGAAGTTGGAGCTGGAGAGAGAAAAGTTGGCAGCCGAAAGGGCGAGAGAAGAAAGAGAAGCGGAGATGGCTGAAAGGGAACGGCAGCGGCAGCACCAGATGGAACTCGAGCGGCTCCGTTTGCAACAGCGAAGCGAAACTCCCGTCCAAGCTAGAGTTGAAAGCAGCGAACGGGAAGATCATGGCTTCCGCTTGAACCCAAGCAAGCTGCTCGTAGCGTTTGATGAAAGGAAGGACGACCTAGACGCGTACCTCCACAGATTTGAGACGATTGCGAGGAGCCAGAATTGGCCGGAACAGCAATGGGCAACTGCTTTGAGTACTTGCTTGAGTGGTGAAGCGCTCAGTGTGTACGGTAGGCTGACGCCGACCGATGCAGCCAACTATGCAAAGATGAAAGCTGCTTTGTTGAAGCGATTTAGATTCACTGTGGAAGGATTCCGGGACAGATTTCGGACAGGAAAGCCAGCTGACGGTGAGACGGCTACGCAGTATGCCGCCCGACTTTTCCATTATTTCGACAGATGGATTGAACTTTCAGGGACAGCGCACGAGTACGATGAACTTAGAGAGCTCCTAATTAGAGAACAATTTCTTACTAGTTGCCACCCAAGCCTGTCGCTGTACTTGAAAGAGAGGAAGGCTGAGTCACTTGAAGGAATGCTTGAATTGGCTGATCAATTCTTGGAAGCGCAAGGTTGAACTAATTTGGCCAAGGTCAAGAAGGATTGTCCCGATGATTCGAAGAAATTGGCTCCCGAAGAAAAGAAGCGTGCACCAGAGAGCATACAGCGATGTTTTCTGTGTAACCGAGTGGGTCATCGCGCGAAAAACTGTCGGACGATCTTTACGAGCCCTACGGTAGTGAAATGTTTTAAGTGTGGTCAGACTGGGCACAAAGCAGATGCATGTCGAAACGGAGCGAGTCAAACTCACCAGGTATCCTGTGTGCAAGCAGCACCGAAATCCGATAATAATGCCGTCACCGACGGATTCGTAGAATTGAAAAATGGGGAGAAAATTCCTATTGTCGGTGCTGTAAAGTCAAAACAGCCAACCGGTGTTACGAAAGGAATGCCAGCGCGGCCTGGAAAAGTTGCGGACAAAAAGATTACGGTGTTAAGAGATACCGGTAGCTCCACTGTTATTGTGCGGAGAGATTTGGTGCGGGAAAGTGAGTTAACAGGCAAAACGAAACCAGTTTGCTTAATTGACCGTACAGTTCGGATGCTTCCCGAAGCAGAAATTGAGGTTGAAACCCCGTACTTCAGCGGGAAGGTTACTGCTTTATGCATGACGACCCCCGTGTATGACCTTGTCATCGGAAACATCGACGGGGCACGAGGGCCAAGTGATCCAGAATGTTTGGGAGAAGACCCGAAGATAGAGCCCTCGCCAACACAGCGGTCGCGAGATACAGTGGAGGAGCATCCCGTGACGGATCTCACTAGAGCCCAAGGTGAAGCTGCGGCGCAAGAGACAGCGAAGGAGAAGACGATCGTGTCGAATAAGTTCATGGGCCGAGCAACTGGACTTACGTCGGCACGACCTCAACCGACCGACAGTGTAAAGGAGACGGAGTTGGCCAGCCGGGCAAAATGTAGAAGCAGGATCAAGCGGGTAAATAAACAGACAGGACCCGTCGAATGTAATGACGTGTTAACGGTGTCGGAAGAGACAACGATGGCTGAGACGACGCCTCAGATATCGTCGTTGGAAAGGGCCCGCCGAAAAAGAACGTGGAAACACAAGAAGAGATCGAGCGAGCACCGCAAAAAGGGGCGCAAGCGCTACTAGAAGTACTCAGGATAAATGCTGAGGTCGAATCAGAATGTGTTGGGCAGTGCTGAGTGCCATATGTTGTGTTAATGTTGTGTTATCCTGTGTCACAAGTGTCGAAGTGTTGTGCTGTGATGTGATGTATAGTATTGGACCATTGTTGTAATGAGAGAACTTTGTACATTCGTATTATTGGGAATGTGTGGTGCAGTGTTGTACTCATGTGCTTGTGGTTGTGTTTTCACTTGTTGTGTAATTGAACTACAATGTACAATTGTATTATGTGATCTATTGTGAATGTGAAGTGTCATGAGCTACGGACTATGTTACAGTCTGTGAGAGTGTGTGGTGACTGTTCGCGCTCGTTTGTGTGGTTTTGAATATTATGAGATAATATTCTTAAAGTGGGGGGCAGTGTCACAGAACGAGCGCTAAAAATGAGCGCGCCGCCAAATTCTTGCGACAACGGGCGGGAGAAACGCCGCGAGGTCAAAAGAAAAAAAAAGAAAACAAGCATCCAGGGCTCCCCGGGCGCGCGACGCCTCTCCTCTCGGAAGCGGCGAAGCGATGAACCTCCTCCCCCCACAGCGGCGGCCGGGCAAGCGCTCGATTTTTCCAGAACGAAAGGGGCGTGGTCATACCGAGTTGAATCATCCTCCGGGGAGGGCATTCCAACCGTCTCACTCTCCCCTCAGCCTTCGCTGCGCATCGCGCCGACGAAAGGAGGAGAACTTTCTGGAAGGTGGCGCGTAACGTATTTAATCGAGCAGCCGAGACAAGAAATCAGGAGGAGACGGAAGTGAGCGCCAGAGCGCGTAGGGATTCCGCCGTGTAGTCGGCGAAGTTTTGGTCCATAGGGACGAAGCCGGAGATGAAGAGGATTTCCACCTGCTGGGTGAAGGCTCGAGCTACAGGCAAGAGCGTGTGTTTACCGCTATCGAGCGAAGACGCGTGGCAACAGCTGCGGGTGTGAAGCCGACGTGTTCCGGCGAAGAAGTTGAAGTTTGAAGAGTGGCCAATTGAAGACGGGAGGTTTCCTGGAAGAGAAACTTCGAGGGCTGCGGAACGACAACAACGCTGGACTTTGAGTGAGTGATTCTCGGAAGAGTATCATCTAAACTTTGGTTCCAAGAACTTTGGACTGAAAAGGTTTTCTATCTCTTTAGTCTTTAAGTGTCTTGGTTGTTCAATGCATGCGACTGCATTGTAGTGCGTATTGTTGTCCGTGTCCGTTGTTTCGAGTTTGGCTGATTGTACTGTGCAGTACGTTGTTTGATTGGTGACATATTGTCCTCAGCTATTGTGGAGTGAGCATATTCGTGTATTGTTTTTCTGATCTGCCATTATTGAGAATATAATTTTGCTTGTTTTTCAACTCTCGGCTCTGACTTGTTCTTTGGGCCACAGCCGGCGTCCGCTGGCGCGCCAAAAAGGACCACTTCAAAATTGTCCACGCTTTCGTGGTGCGGTTCGGGGGGCCGATACTTCGGCTCTTGGAATTAGCCCGGCGATCGCCTCCCTAGTTAACGGGACGGGTGTGACACCATGCTTGTTTTTTATGACTGAGTGACGTGTGCACTGTCGTTTCTTTTTTTCACTTTGTTGTCTTTTTCTTTTCTTTTTTATATATTTTTTTCCTCACGTGTACATACAGAGTGTTTATGCTCGCCTACTACTTGGCGTTCATTGAGGGGAAACGGGTGAAGATCAAGTGTAAAGAGCTGACCGACACATTAAGGGGAAACTCTTTTCTTACGCACGCCTTCGCGGACCCCTCCCACCACCGTGGCGACAATCTTAGGTGGCCTGACACACGTCGAGAACTGGCCTGCACACTATGAGAACGGGATGTCGACTTACACCAACATTTGGATGTGCACAGGCTGGTTTCGTGCTCAGCGCTCACAGTTTTTTTGTTTTTTCTCACTTTTGCAAACATCTTTCAAAGCAAGAGGGACGCGGCAGCAACAAAGTTTGTACGTCTATGTTAGTATAAGTCATCCCCTGACGAAGGGAGGACCCCTCCCGAAACTATTGGAAAATAAATATATTTATCCTTGTTGATAACGCTCCTGTTGTGCCATATTCTATACCTTCACGTAGACTAACTGGCCCATTGAATTATTACTCATATATGTATATACATATAACCATGCGGATTCATCCATCCATAATCTTGGCATGATTGCTTTTTTAATGGCTTTTTTTCTTGTGCTACAGTTGGCCGATGGTGTGAGTGGCCGCCGACGTCTATGGTGTGTACTCAAGAACTTTCAGCTCTGCCTTTGGACAAGTCCAGAGGATGCTAGGCATTTACCTCCTGTTCTGAGCATCCCAATCAACATGGTGTGTACGGTAGTATAACTTTGCAACTAACCTTCATGGGCTGGTTCACACCGCTAGATTTAAGTGATATACATTCTTTTAAAACAATAAGAAAAAAAAAACATTTTTTGATTAATTTTCGTTAAACTTGCTGATTTGTATTTGTGTGCTGATTTGAACTAGACAGCTATAGGCATTTCTAACCCATTGTATAGTTTCTATAATACCAAACAGTATATGTGCATTTAGAAAGCAAGATTTTCTTCTGAGCTGATAAAGTTTTAGAAGTAAATTAGCATATCAGAATAACCTTATTCGAGAACTCTATGCAAAAGAACAAAACATGGATATTGTGAACACATTTGAACGAAAGTTACGACTTAAACATAAACAAGTGTGTTAATGTCAAGCTGAAATTTCAGACGTGAGTGTTAAAATACAGCCGTCAAAATATGCTTAAATCAAAAGTGGTGGGTTCAGGTCCCCACCAATGGCAAAGGTGCATTTTTCTTCAGTTTAAATTATTTAAGTATATCTTGTAATTACTACACTGCATTTAAAAACTAGAAAAAATTGTCCACTGTGCATTCCTTGGTTTAATTGTCTGTTGAGTTTTTCATGTTCCCAAAAAATTAATGAGCCCCTCAAACCATTCCCATTTTTTCATTATTTTTGCTTGTTCGTTTTAGACCAAAATATACTCATAAAAACAGCTCTAAAATATTTACACTTATAGACTTTCTAGGAGTGATTGCTAATAATAATAATAATAATAATAATAATAATAATAATAATAATAATAATTGTTGGGGTTTAATGTCCCAAAACCATCATATGATTATGAGAGATGCCATAATAGGGGGCTCTGAAATTTTCAACCACCTGGGGGCACCTAAATTTCAGCACACGTGTCTCAAGAATTTTCGTCTCCATCGAAAGTGCGGCTGGGATTCTATACCGCGACCTGACGGGACCTCATCCTGAGTTCCAATTAACCAGAAGTTAGACTTAAACGTGTTCGAATCAATGAGAGTCGTCTGTATAAGTGCTGCAAATTCAAAAGTTTTGGCGTACATAGAATAAAATTACATGCGGCGTCTATCATGCCACTGGGCAAAGCAGTTTCGCGATGCAATGAAAGGCAGGTTTGCTGCACATGTTTCACAGAAAACAATTGTTTTCTGTTCTCTCCAATAATTTGAGCAGTAAAAAACGATCAGCAGTAAAAGTCGACAGCTCTCACAAAGCGCCGCGTGGCACTACGGAGTGGAGTTCCAAAATTCACTCCCGGCTGCCTCTGCGCAAGAAACTGCGTTCGCTGCCTGAGCTGTTTCCAGCAAGGGGTCCCGCCCCAACGATGTGAACACCCAGAGGATAAGAGCTGTAACCTTCAGAACACATCAGATCAACTTGCACTGACGCGGGCCGGCCATAACGCGGGCCGAGCACAAAGCTAAACTCATCAGTAAACGACCTCTCATGTTCCAGTGCGGTTTCACGAACTCTCATCGTCGGTGCTGAAATCAGAAATGTCAGTGTCGTCTTCCAAGCCTGTGCTGCTGACATCATTGGAAGATTCCAGTCCAGGTGCACGAGAATCCTCCTAAATACGCCGTTTTCCTCAAGCCGTCACACGCGGAGTCAATGCCATCATCAAAACTACGCATGCTCACCCGCGTGTCTGAAAAGGTGCCTTAAAATACTCGCATGGTTGAAAAAAGATAAATACAAAAGAAAAACTGAATAAATAGTTCTTCTTTTACACGTCAGATGACACAAGATTCCACAATTGCTCAGAACAGGACAAATATTGAAGTTATAAATACTGACAACATACTATCGATGGGGATAGGTGCGGTCACGAAAGTGTTAAACGCATGCTGTGAATGTTGGCAGAAATAGCTAGATAAGAAATTTGGACAAGTACAGTTTTTCAATATGACTTGATGTTTATGCAAAAGTTTAGTGTGCAGTACTGTGTCGTATGCTTTGGTAAAATTGATTAATACTGCATCAATGTCATCACTGGCATTGATGAACTGACTTGGTATATCATGGACAAATTGGACAATCTGGGAGTGAGGGCTGAGGCCTTGTATAAAAACATGTCGAAAAACAGATAGAATGGTGGCAGATGACATGCTGTAGCTACACTAGAATCTCAAATATGATTGCGGTTTATGCTAATTCCGTGATGATGCAAATTTTAAGGTTGCTTCTGAAGGACTGCATTATATAAAACATGCCGTGGATGATACGAACACCCTATTGACCGCTGCATGTGAATGGTGCAACACGGCTTGTCTGTAGGAGGAAGGCCCGTCCACACTTTGCCTCGAAAGAAGTGAATGCGTCAAAACTCACCGGAATGTCCCTCGCTTAGCCGCCTAAGTGGCTCGAAAACCACGGTGCAAGGCCGACGTGAAAAATCGGTCTGAGACCAATTTTTCGGCCACGTGATAGCAGATCGCCTTTTAGATGCGGAAGCATCTTATACTCGCGCCTTGTAGTGCTCCGTCCGCGCCGTCCGCACCGCTTCTCGAACATTCGACAGCTGACGCGCGCGCATGCGCCGTCGCGCCGTCGCCCACCATCTGTGCCGCGCGCGCTTCTCCTTCGAGAACAATAGACAGCTGACAGCGCATGCGCCGTCGCGCCGTCGCGCCGTCGCCATCTGTGCCGCGCGCGCGCTTCTCCTTCGAGAAGATTCAATTCTCCTGATTCTCCAGTGGACGCGCATGCGCCGTCGCGCTTCGAGAACATTCAACAGCTGACAGTGCATGCGCCGTCGCGCTGTATATATACTCAAGGTCGGCGCTCGCTCGCTCAGTTGCCGCTCGTCGGTTGGTTTGTACGGCGCGTCGACGTCCAAGGTCGCGGTGAAATGAATTCCAACGAATCCACAAACACAATGATCGACGTCCCTTCGACCAGCGCCGCCCTTTCGCATACGTGTGTACGTGTTCACTCATTTAACACCCCCTCCTACAACCACGTTAACCAATTTAGCCATCGACCCAAATAAGTCGCAATTTAACACCCCATTTCACAACCACGTTAACCAATTTAGCCATCGACCCAAGTAAGGCGCACTTTAACACCCCGTTAACCAATTATATGCTCCGCAACCTCCTCAGTGTTCTCCCGAGGGAAGCTGCGGGCAATTTTTTGCTTCACAGCTTTGCCTATGCTGGTTGCACCGTTGCACTTGTTCCAAACCACGTGATGAAAACAACCAACCGCAAATTCAACATGGCGGCAAAGGTGTTGGCAGTGGTAGAGTGTACTAGAATAAAGGGAGTGCCCGGACCCAGCTTCGAAAATTGAATCCCAAACAGGGTCAATCCGCTTGTGGCGCTGCAATCGGCAGTCTTCAATGTGTCGTCGTTTTTGAAGCCGTGCGCAGCTCCACTAAAGTGGTCGAGGGGTAGAATGCTCGCTTCACACTCAAAACACCTAGGTTCGAATCACAGCTGTGGACGATAGATTTTCTTTTTTAACTTTATTAGCACAGCTGTATTGGTTGTCTTTTTTTAAAATTTGCCTTCATATTGCCACATATTGCTACAAAAAATCACGCGAAATACGAAGTAAAGAATAAAAAACACCACACTGAGCGCATTTATTTGCAGCGCCACTGCAAGGGATTTAACAAGAACTTTAAGGCATGGCTTTCGAGATTTCGGCGAACAAGAGAGACTGTGTGTTTTCACTCGCCTGCGATGAAAGCACACCGTCCTATTTCACGTGATTTTTCGTAGCAATATGTGGCAACTGAAGCCAAATTAAAAAACAAAACCAACCAATACACCTGTGCAACTAAAAAAAAAGAAAATTCATCGCCCACAGCTGCGATTCATACCTGGGTCTTTTGAGTGTGAAGCGAGCATTTTACCCCTCGACCACTTTGGTGGAGGTGCGCGTGGTGCTTAAAATGACGACACATTCCAGACTACCGATCACAGGCACAAGCGGATTGACCCTGTTTGGGCTTCACTTTTAAGGCATTGGTGCGGCGGCCGTTCCGGGCACTCCCCTTGTTCTAGTACACTCTAGCAGTGGCTAGCGTCAGTGCAACCGCGAACTACCTGCACAGCATGACAAACCTCATGGCCTTCACAAAGACGGGCTTATCGAGAACTTGGTTTGGATTACGATCGCTACAAACACTGCAAGTAGAAGAAGGTGCAGCAGCAGCGAGTCAGCATGCCCTAGCGTGTCTCGCTTTTGCACTGCCGGCTGAATCAGTCACTGCCGCGGCCGGTGCATCCGCTCGTGTTGTTTCTTCTGGCGTATCTCCCAAAACAATGTTTGTACAGATGTAAACTAGTTCTTTTCAGTGCTTTGCATGCATAACAAGAACGCGATACGAATTTTATGCTCAAGTAGCGGGCAAAATGGAATGAATTATCAAGCGGCGGTAGTGACATGTATACGAGGGGCAGAAGGAATGTGAACATTTTTGACTAACGCAAATGTGGTTTTGCGACTGCTTTGAGATTTTCGCTTGATTTCTTTAGTATGAATTTTCCAGCACTGATTGTTTTACGTGTCGGCTCATTTTTTTGGCCCCTTAAGTGGAGAAGCGAGTGAATTTCTAACAAGTTTTTCTGCTTTCGCTCTCTTCGAGGCCAAGTGTGAATGCGCCTTATGCGCCAGCAGCATGAGTGCGGAAACTGTGGCACTTTACTGAGAGGCGGTGAAAACAGGAAAGGTCAAAACAAAATCATGGACATTTTTTCAACAAGAAGTAGTGGACCTAAATAAAGTTCTTGTTCATCTTTCTGATCATTTTTTTAGGTTCGTACGAATTTGGGATGGTACGGAAATTTCGCGTGCTCTCTTCGAACTCGTATTGTCGAGATTCTTTTGTATTTGCCCAACTGAAAGGTTAATAAATTTAGTCTATAATTTATAAAAGTATGTTTGTAGATTTGTGAACAGGAAAACCTTGACAAACTTGCATGAAATTGGTACCACAAACGTGGTCAGGGATTTTTTGAAGAAACAATTGTGCAACATTTGTAGGTTCCTGATGAATAATGTGACAGAAATTATTTTGAAATGTTAACAGGGCTCTTAATCATTTTTAGAGTCTAGATTTAGAAATAGCTTCGGTAAACCTTCCTCATTTATTGTGATATCATCTAGTAAAGGTCGTACTCTATACCAAAAGGGAGAACCACAAAACGATTCATAGTGAAAACCGACCTAAAGTAACTGTTAAACACAATTGAAATAGTTAAATCAATAAACATAAATAAATTAGATGAAGCACTGGTAGGCTGTTTTGAGACCAAGGTTTTCCCAGGTTATTTTTAATTAAACTTGTCAAAGTGCATATATATTTATAATAATTGGGTTTAACACTAAGTTCCTTTTTGAAATATTGAAATATCTGGGAAATTTTTACCAGACTCGCCACTTCTCTATGTAGTTGGGATTATTGTGAATTACTGAGGGTAGTCTAGGGTTTGTTGTTTTATATTGTACAAAGCAATCAAAACAGGTTGTTACAGTATCCTCAAAAAGAGTAACTAATAAGTCATTAGACACTGAAGCAGGACATTTGCATCTGTTTGTGAGGATGCTGTACATGCATTAGGGACATTATTTATTTAAAGTGGTTAACTTCAGCGTCTTCTATTTCATTTCCCATCATACTGTGACATGCAGGTATCCATGGGAAGCTGACATGATGGCTATTGTTTGTGCCAACACCGAGAAGATCCACAATCTCTAGAGCTGAATGATAGTACAGGTCTCATCTCATGGCACAATCAGTGGTTTGAAGAGCAGGTTTGGCATTATACATAGCATTCATGTCCAAACAGGTGCTTGTCAATGAAACTGTGTTACCTCCCACGTAGCAAGAAGCTCTGCAATAGTTGACATGATTTTAGATACGAAGCAGCTCTTTGACTGGCCTGTGTAGCACTGTTCCTCTATACAACACGCCACGCGTCGCAGTTGTTGGCGCAGTGCCAAGTAGGTAACACTGCTGCCGCGCGTCGACGGCACGCTCCCCTCGCAATGTGCGCTGATGTCACGATCTTTCTTGTCTACCACGCGCTCGCTGCGGCGTCCACAGCTGCTGCTTCGTCCGTTTGCCCGTAACACTGCAGCGACCGCAGCTCATTACACCGCCAACTCGGTTCACGCGCAATAAACCTGATGCATGCCTAACGTACGCGTTGAAGCATGTCCATACGTGTCACCTACAAGACCTATGCCAGCCATCGCTTCAAACGAATCTTCCTGCGCTCACTGCAACACCTGCATTAGCACTGTTCAACCCGTGATGTCACCCGTGCACAATGCTGCTTCTTCGCGTCCCATCAGGGTTCTCTCGGGGAGATGGTCCAAGTTTTTTATGGTATAGTTTTAACTTTCGAGCAATTGCTTGCTGTAGGACAAAATTTATTATATTCTCTTTGACAGCAAAATTGGTCAGGCTGTGGGAATGACAGTTCTTAAAGCAGAAAGCTGTTGATCACTCTCCGATGCCTGCATGTTCAATAATTTCATGCACAAATGAATCTTTTACTTTCACTTTGAGTTCTGGCATGAAAAGTGCTGCTTCAGTGTGTAAACAAAACTCTTGTTAGACTTGTTCTTGTAGCATTGATGTATTACCATAAGGCACTGTTTGGGGAACATGGAAGAAAACATTAGCGTAGCTCTTGACCACAGCTAAAGCAAATAGTACAGAAGGCTTCTTGGCATGTACAGATTATGGTAGTCAGCAGCTTCACAAATAAGGAACGTATTGCTTCGATTGTTATTGATGTAAAGAACACATTTTGTTCTGTCTGATGACCTTTATTTTATTTGCCATTGCTCATGTTCTCTGTAGGATATGCGGCTGCACACTGACAACTGCTCTACAAAGTATATGCATGCTGTTCGCATAAACACTGGTGTTGCTGACAAGGCACAAGAACATCTCATTGTTGCTGATGGCGAACAAGACTTCACAAAGTGGTTGCTTCACTTACGGCAGCACATTAAGGATCAGGGTAAGCTTGGCTTAAAAGTGAGCCAATTCACTACACATTTCACATACTGTATTTACTCGATTCTACCGCGCCCTCGATTGTAACGCGCACCCGATTTCCATGACGAAAAAAAAATTAAAACATCGATTGCAACGCCCACTCATTTTTCTCAGTGGCCCGCAGGATCACACCACTCGAAAAAACGACTCCTTCCGGAGCATCTTCCATTTAAATATGAGGTACGGGGGGAAGCTTGTGCCCATCTGACTTGTAACAGAGCATTGCCGTCACTGTAGTTTTATTGTGGACCGACGTCAGCACGCGAACTTGCTTCGCCCCCTTCTTCTCGACGGTTGCTGTGCCAGGCGTATCGAAGTAAAGAGGCGCCTGATCGGCATTCCCGATTTGCCCAAGCAGGTAGCCTTTGTTGTGCCGCAAGTTTAGGATGAACCTCTGAAAACTGTGAAGGTTTTCATCATACTCCTCCGCAGAACTTTTCGCATATGCTCGTTCACTTTCGGAGGGAAAAGCCTTTCCTCGTCATAAAGTTAGTTAGCCAGCACCTGCTCGCTTTAAACTGGCTTCGCATTAGACCTTTTTCTAAGGCTAACTGCATAGCCCGCACTTGGAGCAGTTCTGTCGTCACGGGCCGCTGTGCCGCTCGCTGCTCAAGCACTTACTCGCCGAGCAGCTCTTCAATTTGCGGAAACCGACCCTGCTGTGGTCCACTGAAGCCTTTGCGTGAAGCTTTGCTGTCGACAATCTTCTGCTTCTGTTTCCGCCAGTCCCGCACGCACGTTTCAAAAACTCCGAGCGACCGCGATGCGGCCCGATTTCCGTCAGTTTCTGCACACGCGATGACTTCTCTTTTAAAAGCGGCATCATGGTGCACTTGAGTTTTTGGAGTCGGCCCTTCCATGCCGTCGATGCCAATGCACTACAAGATGACGAACTCCTCAGCACACGTACGAAGTGCCGCCTATGGGAAACACTTAGGCGAAAATGCCCGACGCGCCTAGGGGGCGACCATTTTGAAAATGCCGATGGCAATAAAATGACCGTATTCATTTCTTTTTCGTACTTGATTCTAACGCGCATGCGATTTATGAACTCGCCTAACCGGAAAAAAGGTGTGCGTTAGATTCGTGTAATTACGGTAATACAGTGCAAAATAGTGGTAGTTTTGTGGACGCTCGCGCACATAAGCTTTATATTGTTTCCCCCTCTCTAATGCTGAAAAGCCCCGAGGGTACAAATAAATAACTTGCAGTGGTTTTTGCATGCAGTGTAGTATACACCCATGAGATATTGTCACGAGGTCATGACGCGGTTGAAGGCAGGAGACTGGATGGTCAGATGAAACTGTTTATCTGGGCGCACCTGTGCCCCGTAAACGGAAAGTCGGGTTACAGTAGTACACTTGCACAGATAGCGGCGAATGCAGCGTCGGCCGTCGATCAACTGACAAGCGGCGAAGTGTGTTGGCATTTATACCCTTGTCATCAAATATTCCAGCGTTATCGCTAGCGGTGACGTGGGTTCCCGAATAATCTGTGACGTTCCCAAAGTGGGCGTAATCCGAACAAAGTGATCTACTAAAGCCTCGAAGCTTCTCGAACATGGTAAGCGCGGTTTGCGCTGAACGTAGTGTAACGGGGTGATAACAAAACTTGAGGAAAGTAACGTGGCAATATTAAGATATCAAACTTTGGAAGGTTCTTTTTTTGCTCTATGCTGCCTCCCAGTTTTTTTATGGCATATTTAAAATGTTGAAAGTGACCTATTTAGAAATAAATTTACCATAATTTTTTAGAGGGGCTATAAGAGGCAAACAATACTTTTTATGGGTATACACGCAAACCTCGATGTAACGAGGTTGGTGTTGACGGAATATCGGTTATAACGAAGTAAACGAAGAATAGTCTTGTATTATACATAGTGTTAAGAATGTACCTTTATAATAACAAATTTTGGATACTATAACGAAGCTCTTTATATAAGATGCAACTTTGTTATAATGAGGCTTGAGTGTAGATGCATTACTTATTCTGCAATATAATAAAAGTGGAAATGAGAATGGAGCTGATATTGTTGTAAACAAGTATGCAGGCTTATGAAAATGTGTGCATCAAGAAAGAAAATGTAGAGGCACAGTATCATCATTCGTATGTGGCAGCATCATTTGCCCTTCTGCTTGTAGCTGACATTGCATGCCTGTGGGCATTAATTAAGCCAAGTGGTAATTATTTGATAATAAATGAACTAGATAAACATCAGTTTGCTATCACATATCCATTTACCCTCATATGTTCTGGCCTACCCAGCCCTTTGGAATGGAAATTGAAAGTCAGTGGTGCAAGAAAGAAGGTCTTTGCATACCATACCTAATGGTGATGCTTATTGTTAACTGTACAGTTGGTTAGGTCAAACTTTGTATTTCGATATCGATGCAACAGCATCAATGAGGTCATTGTCAATGAATGTCAGCATCAATAAAGGTGTTGACACCTGTAGAGCAGAAACCACAAAAACGATTAAGGTGGTGTTCGACTTGTCCTGCATACTGATAATTATAGATATATACTGTACATTGTTGAGGTGAACCAACTTTCACTTGTGATACAGCTGTTAGTTGATCCCTTAGTACATTGCTCAAATTTTTGTAAACATGAGGACACTCCATAATCTTGAAGCAAGCTAGTTTTAAATGATAGCTTTCGTGGTTGTCCACAGTGCTGGCAAGCAGCAGCACTGACTCGAATCTCTGGACATGTTTATTTGAATGTGCATAGCCGATATCCTCAAATATGGCTTAAGCACAACGGCCTTCACACAACGCTTATAGTGGTTTTCGATAAGCTAGGAGTTTACTGTATTCGGTAGTTTTGCAAACGAGTTATGATAAATAAATACCATCATAATTCTTTTCCCTTGAATAACATGGCAACAATGTTTTCCTTTTGTAGAAGCCTACTCTTTATAGTTTTCATAAAAGTTGCACACTGTATTAGTTTTTCTTGGTGTGGAGTGACATTTGGAGAATGATGTATCTTGGTAATCTAATAAATACATGCTTTGATGAATGGTGTTTGGTGCCATTTTGTCTACAAGAACGATAGAAAGCATCTACAACAAATGTTTGTGATATTATAGCTAGGATTCAATGATCTTGGGCTTCATTCATGATTGTAGTGTTCTTCTGAGATATGTTTTTACTGATGTATATTTTATACATTTTAGTAAAGATGCTCCGTCTCCTCCTTTGTTCATTATATTGGCCAAGTAAATAACCAGTTAATGTCTTTTTTGGTAAGTTAGGATAAACAATTTGGTCTCATTCAGAATACTTATTCCATCAATGTAAGAAGTAAGGCTTCAACATTTAATATACTTTTTCCAGAGCTATGGGGCAATCTTGCATCGAAGCACATGGAAATTCCTTCTCCGGGACCTCGGAGAGCACCAATGTTTCTGCATGCTCGACAGATGTCTCTCTATGATGAGACATCCTTAAAAGGTAGGTGTTTCACTTGCATATGGAATATGTCATTACAAAGCACAAATCTTTGTTAGTGCTTGCTACATTTGCCTGACTTTGAGGCATTTCCTTTTGTGTGTGCATGAGAGAAAGTGAGAACCCAAGCCTGAGCCACATCTTGAACTGTGCTGTCAAGGATCACACAGTTATTTTAGAGGGAAGCTGCATATGGCTAGGTTCTGGCAGGTCACCCGCTTGTACAAACTGATGCGCAGGAGAACAACCTTCAACAGCAATTATATGCCGGTTCATGGATAAAATGTCCTCGCATATGTGCCTCTCATCAGCATCCGTGTCGTCTACTGTGTGTCTTTGTCCTTCCGTCTTTGCACTGCTATTCCTAACAAGCCCTTTATCACTGCTGGTGCCTCTTTCACTAGTGTTGTGATTCACGGGGGCGTCACTTCCCACAAATCTGTTGTGCCTCTGTCCTCTGACATGGAGATTGCACTAGCGCTGTTATCAGCAGTTTCATGCTGTTATCAGCAGTTGCCCTTGGACCCTTAATTGGACAGATGCATGTCTTTTGTTCAAAGGAAGAAGCAGCAATTGAAGGAGCGTACAGAAGCATTAATGTGTGTGAAAAGGAAATGAAGCCGCTTCTGCAGAACGTGCTGCTGCTACAGGTGCTTTCACCCGAGCTTTGCCGGTTTCCATCTCCATGGTGGTTGAAGGGATCTGCACTTCAGGTCAGAAGCATTTTAGAGGCTAGGCTTGTTGGCGATTCCTGTCGACACGGTGCGTCATGTAGCCATCGTAAAGTCAACTTCACGTGATGACATGATCCTATTACAGCATCATGACTGCACGATGTCGACACAATTTGTGATGCAGTCATGACGGGATCATGATGTGGTGAAGTAACCTAGTGTAATGGCTTGCTGGTGTCTAATGTCATCATGGTGCGTTGTGTAGTCACGGTTGATCATAAAAATGGGTATGTGCCACTCCGATTGGGTAATTCCCACTACTCTCCACCGATCAACTAAAAATGAAGACTGCAACAGTTATCCCAATGTTAGGGGAGCTGAAACAGCCTTCCCTACTTGTAGTATACACCTTGCCAACGAAGGCTCCCAGGGCCCCTCTGAGCCGTTAACATGTGTGACCCCCCCCCTCCCTGAAATAAGGTGCCGACATCGGCTTTTGTGCCCTTCTCACCGTTAAAAAGGTCCGTGAGAACTGAAATTGGGCATGTAGGGCGGAAGAAAAAGAAGAGGAAAACACTGCATGCTTCACTTCTGCCCAGGTTCCACATTGCTGGAGTGTAAAAAAAACTTTTCCTACATGCTTCGCTTCTCTCCAATTTCTTTTGCAGCATCTTATGTTGGTTTTGACAGAATGTATACCATATGCATATGTCTTTGAAGCTTTTAGGTGTAGACTTTATGGACTTTTCTCATCTTTCATGCACCCTTACCCATGTAGATGGCAGCCATTTGGAATTCTCTCTTCTCTGGCTTAGCTTCGTGTCTTCCCTTAGCGGTTTGCTGCTGTTGTGGTAGCTAAGATGGTAGCAAATGCTGAACTTCACAGCAAGTTGCTGTATTGGCCTAGCATGGTTGCACCCATCAGAGTTTCATATGGCATATTCTCATACTGTTCAGCCGGACTGCGAAATCTTCTATTAAATGATTTTGTTGAGCAACCAGTGCACACATTTGTGAAGTTGTGTGCCATTTACAAGAGAAAGGGAAAATCTAGGGACTGTAAGAAGCAGGGTTTTTTTTGGGGGGGAGGCCTTCACTATTTAATTAAGATCATTGAGAATTTTTATCAAGGTTTCAGTTCTGTAAATCCAGGAAAACCTGATATAACAGTTCTGTGGGCTGTATTTATAGGAAAATGCTACAATAATTAGCCTTTATGAATACCTTTAAAATTTCATTCAATACTGTATAGCAAAAGAAGAAGCTTTCCTTTGGGTGCAAGGCATGTGGTGCACAAAAAACGCCATGTTCTGGCTGTTCGAAAGTCATCGGGCTCTGCAATGCTTGTCCAAGTATTCATCGTCTGGATTCATTAGCAGAGCCTGTTGCCTCATGAATTGAGTGTGGCAAAAATTTTTAGAATCCGTCAAGTATGAGCGTAGTTACAGGTATTTGTGGCACGCTTCAAGCACTCATTCTCTCTCCTTTCAGACCAGCGAGTGTGCTAAAAGCTACACAGAGATGGCGGGGGTGACAAGAGGGCAAGAAGATGCGTCCGTTTGTCATTGCGTGTCATGACCTTAATTACTTTCTTTTCTTTTTTCCCTTTGAATATGCGGCTTCATTTCAATGCGATTGCGAGCGTGCATGTGAGCACGTGGTGGCATCAAACGGCGAGTGCAGTAACTATGCAGCTCAAAATGCTCAAATCAGCTAGTGGACGTGGACTTTGGGTTTATGGCGTCATTTCTACCGAGAAGAGGGAACAATTCCTCGCCAAATTTTGAGAATTCATTGTAAATTCTAGGCCCTGTGCTGTGCTGTAATGTTTGGCTTGCGTGTGCTCATCAGGAGCCTCAACTACTGACCAGTAGCGTTTTATGATCATGCTGATAAAGTGTTGCAGAGTTCCTTAAAAAAAAGCTCGCAAATGTTTCATTTTGCCCCAACCTACGAGGTAAAATGAGGCACATCGTGGGAAAAGACGAGACATTAGGGACTTTTAGCTTTTACGTATGGTTTTTAAAATTGTCGGATTGCTTTTATCATGTTACTGTAATGCATGGTTTTGCTTCCAATATGTAAACATTTATCTATGTACGTTGGCGTATACATTTACGTGCGGTATTTTGCTATGTGCAAAGGGGTGTAGGAGTACTGGGCGACCAAATGATAATTTTAACATCTTGAGACGCTCCATGCGACCACAATCCTGAACTCGTTTTTTCTCGCGTAGCGTTTTTGAGAGGAAACCAGATTATAAAAAAAACTCATTCCGAATTATGCCGCTGCAAGGCACTTATACCCCTGTCACACGGGCACTTAAAAGTCTTTTAAGTAAGCGGTCTTTTTTCGAAAAGGAGTTCCTGACAGCAGACACACGGCACAGAGCGAACTCGTTTTCAGAAGCGGTCTTTTTCGTAAACGCCGTTCGTCGATCTCTTTTACGGCTCCGAATGAGTAGCCTCGAAACCAGTGGGCGCCAGCAATTTTCGAGTGGTGGGAAAAAAAGAGCGAATGCTTATATTTCTGTCACCAAAACTCTTTGTAAAAACAAATTTCATATCCTGCAGAAGGTGTAATGAACTCTTTTAATGGTTATTTCTTTTTCTACTCTCGTAAGCAGTTACAACGCGCCGGCAATATCACGTGGTGACGCTCGGTCTTGCGCTGCTTTATCCTCTCCTTGGCGGCTTTTGCAGCGTCTGCCTCGCTTTCCAGAGCGAGAAGGCAGGCCGTGAGGCTTGCGATTCTCGCTTTTTCTCCCGTACGGTCGCCCATAACGTGTCGAGAGCAGTCGAGAGCAGCGGAAAACAAATACGGTAAATAAAAGCACAGTGGTGCCAGACGGACTTGTGCACGTCGCTAGTTATGGGAATGCTTCCTTATCTAGAGCAAAAAACATTCACATTGGTGTTTCTTCATCTCTTTTTCTTAAATTTATTTGAAGAAACGAGCAGTGCAACAAGTCTTTAATTTGTACATCGTGATACATCGTTTAATTTTCATTGCTTCTCTTTTAACTGCTAGCGCCACGCTTTCGCTAGCGTCTTCGAACGAAAACACTAAAAGGAGATTGTTGCTGCCGTGTGTCTGCGCCGCAAACACCTCTTTGTTAAAAGTCTTTCAACTTCGTAAAAGACCGCTTACTTAAAAGACCTTTTGCGCGCCCGTGTGACACAGGTATTACACCATAAGTAGAATTCACATCGTTTTCACTAGACCATTTTTTGTGCTTGCCTGGTACATCTCGGCCACACTAGATGGCACCATGTGTCGGTCCTCTCAGAGGCTTTAATTCTCTCATTACTTTCACATTCTTTGTTTAGGTATTCTATGGTCACTCCAGCTTTAGTAATCCAGCTCAAAATATGTGGACGTTATTGGCGCTCACAGGTCTTATTTTCACTGGCCGGCTGGAGTCTTAAAAGTGGATATCGTGACTAGCCACGTACAAAAGTTAGTGCGTGAGCTGTAGCTGCGTACACAAAACATATTCACCGAGTGCTAGTTTACGTTCCATCTACGGTCTGTAAAGGCCCACGCATGTGCAGACGCCATCTGATATATAGTAACACGGTAACGTAGGCATAACATAAGCATAAGGTAATGTAACGGTGCATGCGAGCTAAAAGCGTATAGCATGAAAAAATTTAAGTAGATCCACTCACGCAAGAAAACTATTCTCTTGTTAAGGTGATTTCAGTGCAGTAAAAGAATGTCAAGCGATGAAAACACCTGCTCAGGGGAAATTTGCATTGTCGCAAAGCCTCACTTCAAGGTTAAATGAACATACATTTTTACACTTGCATCGATTCGTTTTTTTTATGTTTACGAGCTTGTTACTTGCTCTAAGCATAGTAAATTTTAAAACACAACATATTTTACAGGTTGTCACTTATATGCTACCGAGAGTCAAATCCTGCTGCTATTCAAAGTGTTTTACACTTATTTCAAGCCCCGCCGTGGTTGTCAAGTGGCTAAGGTACTCGGCTGCTGACCCGCAGGTCGCGAGATTGCTGTGGCGGCTGCATTTCCAATGGAGGCGGAAATATTGTAGGCCCGGGTGCTCAGACTTGGGTGCACGTTAAAAAACCCCAGGTGGTCGAAATTTCCGGAGCCCTCCTCTGCGGCGTCTCTCTTAATGATATGGTGGTTTTGGTACCTTAAACCCCACATATCAATCAATCTATGAAACACTTCCTTCAAACCAAGAAAATTGCATATCTGCAGGCCTTGTTTCATTGTGTAGGTTGGTTGCATCATGACAAATGCCCATTTTTTAATGCTATCTAACATATACTATTTCAGTTAAATTCGAAAATATTCTACCAAAATCACTATTCGCTTGGAATGTGCTTTTAACCTAAAATTTACTATGCACAAAATCCTGAACGATTCCTTTAAAATTTTTGTCTTGCATTAAATATGATATTCTTTATAACCAAGTTGGAATGTCTATTCTTTCCTTTGCTTTTTTTTTAAGTAACTTACTCGAAATGACATGTTTCTATCCACTTCTTTTTTCTTCTTCTTTTTTCTCTAAGTAAAAGTTGTCATAGAGGTAACGTGGGGACTTAAAACTGTTTTCTGGTGTGTATGGCTTCATGCTTTACTCAGCTGCATTACTGTGAACTGATTTTCTAACTCGTATTAATTACTCATGCACAGATGGCCCCAGAACAGTCTTCTGACCTTGGGAAGCTTTTACGCTCAGCCTTATTTAATCATGCTTTGCAAAATGATTAATTGTAATAATTTGCTGAGTGACTGATTGATTAATAATGTTCCAGACTCTCCCCAAGGTTTAGCAGCGTGTGCGGTGCAAGATGGTGGCCAGCGCATCTCGCCAACTTCCGTTCGTTCAAGAAGTTCAGGCGCCTCCTCAGCTTCTAGTTCAGTCAGTGGCAGCGGCAACTTTCCATTGTTGCCTGTTAGGAAAACATTTAGTTATTTCTGAACAGTACTGATGTCCAAACAATTTGTTACTGGTTAAAAAGAGAGACATAATTCACTTTTTGTCCACAACACTTGGACAAAGTCTCATTTAGCCTTGTATTGCTGGCTTGAATGTGTGCTTTTTTAGCAATTTTTTAGCTCACTGTGACTTTTATGTTTAAATCATCCCCAAGTTTTACTTCAACATCATAGTAACCTCAACCTCTAGTCGCAGTGCCGGCTTGACTATTCTGTGTTGTTTGTGCTGCTATTTCACTAAAGGTGCTAGTTTTCATACCAGAGAAGCACCTGGTGTGCACTGGCTTTCACTGTCAACAATGAAAATGTTTTTTTTCTGCTACTGTTTACACGTGTATGGTGCGTGAATTCAGCAGCTTTGTGGATTAAAGTTGGCAACGTAGTGGTACTTGCCATTATTATTACTTTTTCATTTGAAGAATGAATGTGTACTATAACACTTATTACTGAAGTTGCGTAGCATTAAGCCATTCAACATTGTATGGTTTTGTGTGCTTTTGCTCATTGCAAGTGTGCAGACAAGTATGTGTGAGTGTGTGAATGCTTCTTTTGTAACTCCATCAGTTGTGTTATCATCCAAACTATATTGTTTATGTATGTCAAAGTTAATTCCTCTTACATTGGCTTCGTCATTATTTTTATTATTTTTTTGCTCGCATATTGTTATTAATATCCTTCATTTTGTCAAGATTGTAGGAACTGTGTACTTGAAATTTTGATACTGTTAAAAATTCTAATTTCTTCTGCATCATCATAACACAAAGCTTAACTAGTGATGTTCTCAGCAGAAGCCATCTATTACACAGAATCATTAGTGTGCAAACTCGGCCTAAAGGGCAGCTGTATGTGGCCAGCATTCAATCGATTAGTAATTGAATAATCATTCTATCACTGACTGGAAACGTGTGCCATTAAATACAACAGTATGTCCATTCCTAGATAACTGTGTCTGGTCTGTGCCATGGCTAGCTAAAAGGAGTAACATGTCGGAAGAATAAGGGTAAGTTCAAACATTGTGAAGCTGATAGACACACAGGAGTGAAAATTGACTTGTCCATTTTTATTGAGAATGCCACTTCATTTTCACTGGTGTCTGAGTAGTTGCCACTGGCTAACAGGTTGAAACAGGCAAAGTGCTGTCCAGTTCCGATTGACATAGACAAACTCAGGCTACAGTTCATCCCAAGCCTGCCTTTTCACAATAAACTTTTCCTACATTAGGGATTGGATTGGTGAGGCAGGTGCTGGAAAATTGGTTATCGTCCTTTTCCCCACTCTCTGAATAAACACATGCATGCCTGATGCATTATCACAGCAGAAATAATTTATGGCGCACGTTTGATGTATACCCTCATGTTGGCACAATTTTCTACTAGCTCTCACAACACACTGCCGCGTACCTAACGATAAAGCATAGCATCTAAGCACCCCTATCTGTAATGTAGTTGCGCTGATGACTGATGGAATGTGCATACGACTGATGGAAGAACGGGATAGACAAGTGCTGTGCACCACTTGTCCTGTCCTCTTGTTCAGTGCGTCATTTCTGCATTTCGCTTAGATTGATTGATATATGGGGTTTAATATCCCAAAACCACCATATGATTATTAGAGATGCCGTGGCGGAGGGCTCCGGAAATTTCGACCACCTGGGGTTCTTTAAAATGCACCCAAGTCTGAGCACACGGGCCTACAGCAATTTTACCTCCATCGAAATTGCAGCCGCTGCAGCCGGGATTCGATCCCGCAACCTGCGGGGCAGCAGCCGAGTTCCTCAGCCATTAGACCACTGCGGCGGCACTGAATTTCGCTTAGCACAACTACATTACAATGCCATACTAACTAGCCCTAATTGAAGCTTTGATAAACTGCTGTCATCGCCACACAATAAAAGCTACAGTGTAGGCTCCATAAAAATTTTCAGTAATCATGAATAGTTACCCAGATGCTGCTAAGCTGATGGTGGTTATCAGTGTTTAGGAAACCTATGCTAAAACTTTGTACATGCCTACAGCAGCACCATAAGATAACAGCTCTAGTGTTGGAGAAAAAAAAATTTTCTGTCTGGTTGATGTAGTACCCAGTAAAAGACGAATCTCCGGCCAAAGTTTCTTTTAAAGAAAAATTGACCCAACTTTTCCTACAAGGTTATCTCTGAAGTGTAGGCCTCTTCTGCCGCCTTTAAGAGCCCAAATGAGCCTTGTAATGTTGAATTAGCTTTTGTTGAAAACAAATCTTGGCTGTAATGTCATCCTTTGCCATGTATGTATTGTACTATTTGCATGGCATCCCCATGAGTTGCCTTCAGTCTTCTAGGGTGCTCAAATTGCTGTATCAGTGCTGGTTGCGTATTGAAGAAGTTTAAAATCTCTTCCTAGTCCTTTTATCACAATAAAGAGCACTCATGATTTAAAAACTTTTTTATCGGTTCGTTTACATATGCTGAGTTCGTCTGTTTCTGGTACTACTTCGTGTTTTCACACATCTGGTCACACATGTAGTTACCATAGTGTCACATGTGACGGTTGCCCTAGCAGCATTCTCCCTGTGTAGTACAGGTCTTGTGAAAGAAGCAACAATGTGCGCATGATTGCTCGCTGTGTTTTGTTGTACTTCACACGATATCAGCAGTAGAGAGTTTTAACCTGTCTGCAAATATGCTGTAAGCTGTCGTGGATCCGTTACGATGGAGCAGTGGTTATTGTGCTCAGCTGCTGACCCGAAGGTTGCAAGTTTGATCCGAGCTGTGGTAGTTGCATTTCAATGTAGACGAAATGCGAGGCCCATGTATTGCGCAATGTGAGTGCTTGTTGAAGAACACCAGGTGGTTGACATTTCTGGAGCCCTCCACTATGGCGTCTCTCATATTAGATTGTTGTTCTGGGACATAAAATTTCACATATTAGTATTATTGTTGTGTATTATTAGCTTAGTGAAAAGGTGTATGGCGACATCCAAGGTGCTTCGATACCATTGCGCCCTAGAAACACGCTGCTGCTAGCAACACCTTGTAATACATACACAATGTAACAAGAGAGCAGACCAAGTTAACATTGCAAAGATAAAATAGTACTTCAACGCTATTGAGAAGAATTGGCTGGGGAATAATTACGATCATGCACTTTTTTGTTGCTACAGCAACATGGACACACCAGGTCCATTTTTGTCGGCATCACTGGAGATTTCGTATGAAGTCCAAAGGCAATACCCGACACGGTCATATGTTCGGTTTGCAAGAGCAGCCGACAATCATGGCTCAAGTTGAGGTGAAATGCACCCGCAGCCGCCTGTCATGCGCGAGACCTATGGGAGTTTTGGGAGAGAGGCTGCATGACTCCGGCACATACTGAACGCTTTGATTGGCGGGGCATGGTCACAGATGCCCTATCTTGACAGGGACTAGCAGATGCCTCTTACAATTGCACATGCTGTGTTCTCGCCGCTCATTTGGCATTGAAGCGGCAGCATGAAGGTGGCTTACCTCGCTGCAGTGGTTGTATTTTTCCTACATCTGTTTTGTTGATTTACACCAGGGGGGTGCTTAATCAGGCTGTTATCTGCTGGCCTCGCTTGCTATAGCATTCCAATTTGTTGCTATTGTATTCATTGCTTCGCCCTTGTGGGGAAGCTGTGACTTTTTACAATCTTTTTCGAGGATAGCCAAATGACATCAAAATTTTCTACTGCATTCTAAATTAAAAAAAATCACAAGATGTGGTTACTATTTCTGTTAATGCTTAACTTACGCCGGAAATACAGAGATGGTGACATGTTTACAGACATGCTTAAACTCTCTTCTCTTTAGTATTTTTTATCATGTGATGGTTGTGCTTGGTAGCAATGGAAAAAACATGAAGTGGCATAAGAGACTGCTAGTGAAGTCATGAGTGTGTGCAACTGATTTTTCTTTTTGATTTATTTGCCGATTCTTATCGCTAAAGTTATGTCACTACATATAACTGCCATGCCAGAGAGACTACAGTTTCTATGCTGCGAATTATCGTCATAGGATGCTTGCACACATATTTTTTATCTCAAAACATTTTGTGCCAGCATGAGCACTGGTTGCAAGCTGCATTGTGATAAAGTGGCCTCTGTACTGAACCTTAAGTATAACTAAAGAGAATGTGTTCTTAAGCAAGTTGGTTCATTATTTGGGAGGAAGAACCAGAAGCCAGGGAAAGAAACAAGAGATGGGTACCAGTGCTGTGTGCATGTATAGACCTTGTTTTTCCCACACAAGTATTAATTGAGTTTCACCTGGATATATTGTATTACTCTATAAATTAAACAGTCATAACACCTTCTTGGAAAGGCCACACCATATGCATATGTCAAACTACCATTTATCTGCACACTTGCTAAGTCACACACTTTTCTCATGAAGGTGTACTCCTAACACAAACATTTTTTTTTGTAATCACAAATGATGTTTATAGAACTAGTAACCAGTTTTTGTAAACATCGATTGGAAATAGGCTGACAGAACGGCACTGTTTTCGGCAGATGTGGGGGGAAACAGGGCATTGAATCTGAAGGGTAGTGGAAGTCGTGAAGTTAAAATGAACAAGATGTATATCTTAAAGGTATGGATGACTCGTGCAGAAGCATTTTATGTGCACTTCATATAAATGATTTTGCAAAAAGAAGATTCACTGCAATGCAGCCACACAGTGTGGTAAAGTTGGTGGAAAGTGGTAACTGCCGTTTAGTGAAGCCAGTACCTTATTTCAAGGATCCCAATGGTCCAATATGCATGCTTTGAAAGAAGATGTGGATAAAAATGATTAAACCTTTATATCTTCAGTATAGTCGTATAGAAACTAAGTGGTGAATTCCCACATTTCACTATTAAAGACGCTTTCTGAAATGATCGGCTTAAGTCTATTGAAGAATAATGGCCTAAAATCTTCTTCACTAAAGGAAGGCATTTTGTAATTCAAGTTATCTCTGTATCAAATTATTTTGCAATCACTTGAGTCCAATGTATCTAGGTTTGACTGCAGTAACTTAGCATGGGTGTGTACTGTGTTGTTCCAGCATACTGTGCATTTCAATACGAAGCAATGTGATTTCACTATTTATTGCAAAATCCCACTTGCACACTTTTGCATCTATTTTTAATTTGCAGACATATTGCTGAATTATACTCTTCATTGTACATCACAGCTTAATCCAAAGTCCTCATTAGAAGGATAAATGGCTTGTGTATAGAAGAGGCACATGGCTGGGTATTGATTGGTTGCTTCAAAAAGAGAAACAAATCTTTTTAGAACCTGCAGGTACAGTTTGTAAAATTAAAAGTATGTATTCATGTATTGTTTGTATGTGCATTTTTTTATTTATAATACTCTTCATAGCTATGACACTTATAACTACTGTTGTAGATGAAGGGCTAGTTGTGAGCTGTTTGCAAGGACTCTGAAGTGCCAGCTGCACTAAAATTAGTTCTTAACTGATTTTTTTCCTGACTTTTTACTGATAAGGCTTGAATAAACGTATTCATTATTAACCATATTATTTCCTTTTAAAATGAATACTGAACCGTTACTTTTCTGAGAAATATATCGATATTTTGTAACATTGTACAGATATGTTATACAATGCAGTATTTTTTTATTAGAGTGAGTTATTGTAATATTTAATCAGCTATTTCAAGAACTTGCTTTAGTAAGTATGATGCAAAATGCTATATCCTGAAAACAGTTCATATGCATACCTTTCATTTGTAGTTTTTTTCCACCACAGGGCTATGACAATATTTTTCTTCTCTTAATTATTGCACTGCCGTGAGTATTTCTGCAGAACTTATTTGCTGTACTCTTTTTCCCTATGCGTTAAAGGGGCCCTGCAACACTTTTTGAGCATGGCCAGAAAACTCTGCCGATCGATAGTAGAGGCTCCCGAGAACACGCGAGCCCAATATTATAGCGCAGCATGCGGCCTGGCATACACTATGAATTATCAAAGTCGGCTGAAAATTGCTTTCTTTTTTCTCCACGAATGGTGGAGGAAACTCAAAAATTGCTCGCAGAAGGCCATCTATTTGCCATAGGCTGATGGCAAGTCGTCCATGATTATTGAAGTAAAATAGCAAACTGGGCTACTTGAAAATATACTCATCACAATCAGCGCACATACAAAAGCACAAAAACATAAGAGAGGGCCTTCCTGTGTGGATATATCTGACACGTACGTTTCTTTCATTAAACTTTCAGTTGTCAAGCCACTCTTCATTGTGTCGTTCTTGTGTTTTTGTTCTTGTGTTTTTGTGCTTGTGTTTTTGTGCTTTTTTGGCCACTGATCGTGATGAGTATATTTCAATTAGCCCAGTTTGCCAGTTTGCTACTCTACTTCAGCACACTTGCGCAACCGCCTTTGATTTTAACCGGGTGACAAAAACTCTCGTCGCTCTACTTCCAGTCGATACCTGTTACCGATCCTGTTACCGATCCGATGCCAGTATTTTGCTGTGCAATAACTTAGGTTACCTCAAAGAAGAGATCAGATCAGTCTGCGATGATGCTTTTGAGGGCTTCCACAATATCTAACGGACAAGTGGGGAAAAGATGCCGTCCCGATGTGCAAGCGTATTGTTATATGATTTCGGCTGACTGAAACAGGGCATAGTGGGACATACCCAAGAAAGGTGCCTCAGACTGAGAGTGAAGAAGTGGACGTTATTGGTGAGCTGCGTTGCGGCTGCGGACTGACTACTGTTATTTTCCACGTAACATTTTGGTGAAAGTGCTGGGTGCTCTTTTGACAACTGAGCTACGCAGTGGACGCCTCTTTAAGTCTGCTACCATGGCTCTGGGTGAGGATACGGCTTCGCCACCTACCTCGGCAACGACAGGAACCTGGTACGTCGCCCTAACGCAACCCCGTGATCCCGGTACCTTTACTTGAGAGGACAACGTGAATGTGGACAAGTGGTTAAGTATGTACGAGCGCGTCAGCAAGCAATATGGCTGGGATCCAACCATTATGCTTGCGAATGTCATTTTTTATCTTGACAAGACTCCTCGCATCTGGTTTGAGACCCATGAGCACGAAGTCACAAGCTGGGAAATGTTTAAACAACAGCTTCGCGACCTCTTTGGTAACCCGTTTGGTCAACAGCTTGATGCTCGAAAGCAATTGGCCGTACGTACACAGACATACACTGAGCCCTACTTGACTTATATTCAAGACGTCTTAGCGGTGTGTCAAAGGGCCGATCCCAACATGACTGAGGCCGAGAATATTTCGCACGTTTTAAAAGGAATCGCCGACGATGCGTTCAGCCTGCTTGTATTTACGAACGTAACGACCATCGACGCCGTGATCAAATAGTGCCGCCGTCTCGAGCAGGCGAAGAGTCGACGCATTTAGCACCAGTTCCAGCGCTTACCCTACACCGCGGCAACGTCGTCTTGCGAAGCCACTCTTTGTCATCCGTCTACAACCGAAGACGTGACGCGCATTGTCCGACGTGAACTCGAGGCCACTTACCCGGATGCCAACAAACCGATGTTGCCCGACGCCTCAACGCCAGCTGTCTCCTTGATCCAGGCTGTTGTCCGCCTGGAGTTCGCTAACCTGGGTATCCTGTCCACTGCACCCACCCTGGATAATACTGATCCCTCGATAGCTTCTGTGGACATGAGACGTTGCCGTCCGTACTCTATTCAAACCAGAAACCCGTCTGAATGGCGTACAGCTGATGATAAGCCAATCTGCTTCCGCTGTGGTCGCGTGGGACACATCGCTCATTACTGCCGCAGCAAGTGGCCATCTACGCCTTTTGGCTCGTACCCCGCTTACAGTAACTCATTCCGCCCACCAAACCACCGTTATCCGACCCGCACTGAGTCTACAGCCTTTAGTGCTTCTGAGGACTACGGCACCCTGTCCCGTCATCACCGCCGCCTCAAAGCCACCCTTCTCGTTCAAAGACGTGTCGCCGCTCTCCCTCGCCATCGTTTAACCGCTGCATGTCCCCGGAAAAATAGGCTGCGCAGCTTCTGGAGGTGAGGCTGCCCTGTCGACCTTACCCAAAAATCCTCTGTTGCCCTTACGTTTGAACCGGAACACCCTTGAAGTATATGTTGATGACACACCTGTTGAAGCTTTGATTGATACGGGCGCTCACGTCTATTATGAGTTCGCGTTTTTGTCATTGCATGAAAGTCCTCACGCCCCCCTTGACCAGTGTCGTCCAAGTTGCAGATGGCGCAACAGTCCCTGTCGTCGGTATGTGCACAGCTCAACTTACCGTAGCCGGTCATCAAGTGGTCGTCCTTTTTACCGTGCTTGCAACATGTACCCACGACCTCATACTAGGCCTCGATTTTCTTGTCGCCAATTCTGCTCTTATTGATCGCTCCGCTGGTGTGCTCTGCCTTGAACTGCCACAAATCAGTGATGCCCCGTACCAACCTACATGCCGATTACAATGCAGCGAATTTGTTCACCTGCCCTCAAAAACTGTGACGTACATCAATTTTCTGTGCTCGCCAGCTGTGCTCGACGGCGACTATTACGCTACACCTTTCACCGACGTACTCTTTGCGCACAATATTGCAGTGCCCTACACGATGCTCAGCATCACAGATAACAGAACTTGTCTACCGCTTGTAAATTTCGGCTACCTGAATCGTGCTTCCACAAGACATTTCTGTGGCCCACCTGTGTCCGTTGCTCGATTCACAAAGAGAAGTGCTTGCCTTAGACACCCTTGTTTCTCCGCAGCGCACACCACTCGCAACACATTCGGGCAGCCGTAAAATTGTAGACATGATCACCACTGATCTTCCGCCTCCGCAAGTTGAAGCCCTACAACATCTTCTCGTGGCCTAACAGGATATTTTCGATTTGGCGACCGACCTCTAGGGCAGACGTCCTTTGTCCAGCATCGCACACACACAGGTGATGCCAACCCTGTTCACCGCCGTCCCTACAGAGTGTCTGCTTTTGAGCGGAGCATCATTCAGAAAGAGGTGAACAAGATGCTAGTGAAGGACATTATTGAACCATGCTCCAGTCCCTGGGCATCCCCGGTGGTATCAGTTAAAAAGAAGGATGGATCGTTGCGATATTGTGTGGACTATCGCCACCTTAGCAACATCACCAAGAAAGACGCATACCCTCTGCCCCAAATTGACGATGCCCTTGATTGCCTCCATGGTGCCGCCTACCTTTTTCTATCGATCTTCGTTCTGGTTATTGGCAGATTGCTGTGGACCCTATGGACCGAGAGAAGATGGCTTTTGTAACACCCGATGGCCTCTACCAATTCAAAGTCATGCCTTTCGGCTTATGTAATTCCCCCGCCATCTTTGAACGAATGATGGACTCCCTGCTCCATGGATTCAAGTGGTCTACGTGTCTTTGTTATCTGGATGACTTGATTGTGTTTGCTCCCACTTTTGAAGTGCACCTTAAGAGACTTCCAAAATTATTGATGTATTCCGCCTCGCCGTTCCTCAGCTGAATTCATCGAAATGCTGGTTTGGTCGCCGCCGCATTACAATACTTGCACAAATTGTTGACGCTTATGGCGTACAGCCTGACCCTGAAAAAGTTCGAGCTGTGAAGGACTTTCCTGTGCCAAAAACCACCAAAGATGTCCACAGCTTTGTGGGGCTCTGCTCCTACTTTCGGCGATTCATGAAACGTTCTTCTGGGGTCCCTCGCAAGCAGCACCATTCTCCGACCTGACCACTTCGCTCACTTCCTCTCCTGTCCTGGCTCATTTCGACCCTACAGCACCAACCGATGTCCGCACCGATGCCAGCGGTTACGGAATAGGCGCTGTGTTGGCTCAGCGACAACGTTGGCAGCATCACGTGATAGCTTATGCCAGAAGGCTGCTGTCCCCCTCGGAGCGTAATTATTCCATCACAGAGTACGAATGCCTACCGCTGGTGTGGGCAGTCGCGAAATTTCGCCCTTACTTATACGGCCGACCTTTTATAGTTCTCACCGACCACCACGCTCTTTGCTGGCTCGCCTCCCTCAAAGATCCCACAAATCGTCTCGCCCGCTGGGCACTCCGCCTCCAAGAGTATTCTTACACCGTAGTGTATGAATCAGGAAAACTGCACAAAGATGTGGATTGTCTGTCACGCTACCCTGTGGCCGACTGCGGTCCTACGAGCCCTGATTCTGTGGGTTGCGTCCTTTCCATCTCCCAGCTGCTTCATCTCGGGGACGAGCAGCGTCGCGATCCGGATATCAGCCGCCTAATACAACAGCTCGAATCTTCACCGCAAGACGCTTCTGTTCGCATGTTTACCTTAAAGGACCACACCTTATATCGGCGTAATTTATCGCCCAATGGTCGCGACTTACTTCTGGTCATACCAAAGCACCTGCGCTCCACAGTCCTACGCGAGCTCCACGACGTGCCAACCGTGGGTCACCTTGGTTCCAATAACTTCCCCTGCACATTCCTTGGCATTAGTGTCTGTTAGATCTCATTAATATTGTGTTAAAACACGGAAAAACGAGCCCTTAGGTATACACATCTTTCCCTTACTTCATTGAACGAGGGTCTCGTACTGGCAGACTTGGTGTGTTTAGGTTGTATAAGAGGGACAATTAATCAGCTGCCCGCTCATAATAAGTTCACGTGCTACGTGACGCCAAACATGCGCATGAGAGCGTTTTCACACTCGTTGTTTGGCTTTTAGATGGCGCTGACAGTCACTCCTACTTCTAAATTCACATATAAACCCAAAAAAGTGGATGGATGGAAGGCCGCTGTGATAGCTCAGTGGTTAGAGCATCGAACGCGTTATTCGAAGGTCGTACGTTAGATTCCTGCTCACGGCTGGTTATTTTTTCATCCACTTTTCTTTCTTTTTTCTTTTTATTTACATTCCATTGGTTCTAATAACTTCCCCTGTACATTCCTTGGCATTACTGTCTGTTAGATCTCATTAATATTGTGTTAAAACACGGAAAAACGAGCCCTTAGGTATACACTTTTTTCCCTTATATATATATATAGACGAGCTAACGAGTGCGGTAGGCTTGAATTTCCGATAAATGTTTCGCGGTAGGCTTGAATTTCCGATAAATTTTTTGCTTTAATCTCCGAAGAGGTAGACGCACAACAACCGGGACTCATAGGAGCCGGTACTATAGAGAAATCGGCGCAGTGTTTCCCAGCGGGAGCGCGATGAAGAGAACACATGGCCCAGTTTCTGGTCGGGACAGTGAAACAGTAGGCAGTTCAAGCGAGGAACTACCACCAAACGCAGTGGTTACGCGACGCGATGCTTTTTGATGAAATCATGATAAGCCCCACAGATAGTAAGTAGCACGCCACACCCGGACTTGCGCGAAGTGACAATGACGATTACGCTTATTTCGCATCAATACAATGTAATGATGCGAAGGGGTAATGTAATGATACGAACCACATTGCGCCAAAATAGAAAAAATATTCGCCGCATATCCACGGGGTGAATGATGGAGAGTGGGCCGAAGCATCCGTCCGTCCATTCGTTCTTTCTTCAGTCCCTGCATGCGTCCGTCTGTGTGACCGTCCGTGCGGCCTTCCGCCCGTCCGTGCGTGTGTCTGTTCGTGGTTCCGCACGTCCATTAGTGCGTTCATCTTTGCGTTCGTCCATGCATTCGCCCCTGCGTACGTCCGTGCAGCCATTTTTGCGTCCGTTCATGCATCTGGATCTGTGTCCGTTCGTCCATCTAGTCAACATTGCAAGTACCACCGTCGCGCATCTTTTCATCATATATTCCGCATATAGAAGCACCGCCGTCTAGCGGACATACCAAGGACTAAACGAGAGCTGGCACAAGCACGCTTTCTTACGGCTTGCGCTTCGTGTCTACTTCCCACCTTTAACCACCTCAAGTTCATGATATATACGAGTTCACTGTACTAATGGCACTGCGACCCAACGCTCGCTAAACCTTTCTAAAACCAGGGAGGTTACGCCCAGAGAGTATAACGTAGCAACCGTTTCTTGTCAGACAGTGCACAATGTACATGCCAATGGCTGCTAATGCGGAATGAGAGCCAGGAGAATTCGGCTTTTGCTTCGTGTCTACTTCCCACATTTAACCCCTCGAGTTCATGGTATATACTAGTTCACTGTATTTATGGCACTGCGGCCCAACGCTCGCTAAACCTTCCTAACACCAAGGAGGTTACGCCCAGCGAATATAACGTAGCAACCCTTTCTTGTCAGATAGCGGTCAATGTAAATGCCAGTGGCTGCTAATTGGAATGAGAGACAGAGAATTCGATTTTTAGTTAAAGCGCACGCTGCGAATTTTTTATTGTTCAACAACAAACAGGAGAAATCTCCCACCGGACCACCTTTCAGGTCAAAGCGTAAGACATATTACGTACTACTACGAGGGATGAACGGGTGCCGCATTAAAGAGTTTCGCCCCTAAAAAACCTTGCACGAATGACACAGTAGAGCTTGAACCTGAGTCCGCTGGGTGCCAGTCTGATATTTTACCACTGAGTTATCCGGTGTTTGTAACTTGTTGTCAAAGTTGCCTCAGGTGGGCATAACCTAGCACTAATGGTACAGTGGGGCTGAAACCCGGTTCCGCTGTGTACCAGCCCAGTACTCTACCACTGAGCTACACCGACGCTTGTGACTTGTCAATCTTGCCTTAGGCAGGCTTGATGTCGGGAAAGCAATCGCGGTAATACGACTTATGAAGCGTTGTACAACAGTGGAAGAACAACCAGTCGACGCACAATGCGAATAGCGTAATGATCGAGTGGGCCGTCCAATGCTCCAAACCACCAGAAAAGATTGTTCTTTTTCCCCTATTAGCTGTGGCATGTACCTACTTGAGTCATAATTCCTCATCGTCGTCAGCCACTGCATGAATAATTGGCACAAAATTCCTTGCAATTGTTAAGCCGATACCACCCTTCACAGAAGATTGATGAAAAATAGCATAGCAATTGCCAGCCTACTACCCAAAAGATTATTAATAATGCTCTATTGGGTACCTAGCAAGTGTGCTTGCAGTAGTTACCCAATGAGTGTTTTGAAAAGGCTATCAAAGGCCGCTCTTGTAGTTTTCGCTGTGACTGTGCTGCGCCTACCGCGCAGGCCTAGCGTTTTTTTAATACAATACCTGACAAAAGAGAAGAAAATCAGAGATTAACAGATAAGAACAATATTAACGTTCTTTAAAAAAAAGAAAAAAAGTGAGTAAGGCAAAATAATTTGTAAGTTCATTTACTCTAAAGTAGAATAATACTTTATAAGACCACTCAATTCATGGCCGATCCCCCACAGTGGGTATGAGCCACAAGGGAAGGGTAACAAGAATAAGAACAAAAATTTGATAAACCAGAACATATAAAACAAGAAGAGCTTCGCACTCCTTTCATCGCCCTTTTCCTTGTCTGCGTCGCTCACAAAACAAGCGCGCCGATCTTTACGGTAAAAGAAAAGGAATAAAGCTTATTTTTACAAAAGAGTATGCGTTGTACGATGCCCTTTTCATTTTCGCAATGATAAAGTTAAAAAGATTGTTTGTATTATACAAACCGAGAAGATATAATCTCTTTTCTAGCTTTGAAATATTTCTTCTTGGCTACGCGAATCATGGCTACTCCCTCAGCGCAGGTGAAAGCGTAAATTCTAAAATGTACATTTGCATCTCGATCTTGGATGGTGAAACGTGTATGTACACATTATTCCAGGTCGCTACTAGTTGAAGCATTCCATATGACCATAATTGCCCAACGTTGCTCAGGAGCAACAGCTCATTGCTCACTTTTAAATAATTATATCATTTTTCTGAAAACACTATTGGCATGTTTTATCGTTCCCTTATGTATACCGGAGTTTTCCCGGTGTTATTCAGTGAAAGGAAATTTTGGGCATCAAAGGGTCAGATTCAAGGAGGTCAGAAAATCAGGGCTGGTCCGGTCAGCAACGCAGAATGTCGCCTATGTTGAACTGTCGCATACCGATGATTCTCTATAGTAGTGTGGCGTTGCTTTCGTCAGGTCCACCTGAATACCAGCAAGATTTTTACACGAAACGATACTCCGTTGGTGGAAACGATAGTGCATATGGAACAATGTGCATACTGCTGCACAACAAAGTATTTATAGGCATGTCATTAGTGAAACGAGGGCTCATTCAGAATGCTCTGGCTGAGAGAAAAAAAGGAAATGTATTAAGCACTGACAGGGCGATCAGTTAAGGGGATAAAAAAGAAACTCGATGGAAAAATCACAAGAACACCACCTTGCGACGTGCGACTGACATACCAACTACAGTACGTACCAAACCACTTTGTGCTTGTAATTAAACGGAACATGTACAGATGCGAAGCCAAGGCAGGAGCGTCAAACGCCCGGAGGAAGAAGAAGATGATGATAATAGCCTCTGTGTATGGCTCATACCCACTTTGAGGGATTGGCCAAGAAATGGATAATATATAAGTAAAAACCATTACTTCAGAATTGTATGACTAAAGATATAAAGAACAGTCATAATCAAAAATAATGATGCTAATATAGATACTCGAGATCAAAACCATTGAATTCCTCTAAAAGTATTTTTACTGTGGAACAGAGATGCCGGTGACAATGACCTAATGAGAAGACTCCATATGATTGTATATTCTTTAAGAATGTTTCTCCTCAGTAAATTGGAGTGGTAGCATGATAAGAAGTAAGGCTCAATTGTTTCGTCCTTGTTACAAAACAAGCAAAAAGGCGAAGCAGCCTGACCAAATCTGTTCATATATTGGTTTAATTTAGTAACCCCCAGGCCATGCAATTTTCTTCCGCTTCCAAAAGCACGAAAACACTAGTGAGACACAAAGACCTGATAAAAAAAAGCTGCGCGTCCTGGAACTTCCATTATATAATGCCATTGTATTATGAACTTTGGAGTCCACATTACTATGGTAGACAGGCAGAAGTATTATCGACCAGATTATAGATGAACTAGATATTGCTTGCTTGCGAGACTACATCACCCACAATTAGCGTTAACTTGACTGGTTTGAATCTCCGGTGGGTGCATCGGAAGGAACATGATGGTGATGAGCTCCTCTCGGATGGCCTGCTCCCTATGAGGGCACCCCTGGCGGCACTGCGAAAGCAGCTCTTTTTCCTTCAGCGAGAAACGAGTGTGCAGCTGCTCCTCCAGACTCTTTTAGTCCTCGAATATCACAGGGATCTGCCGGTTCTTGTAGCAGCTCACTTCACTGTTATGTTGAACTTTCTCTTCGTGGCTGCTTTTGAAGGCACGCAACCGCTCGTTCAGGTAGCCCACAAATAGCATCCTGCTCAAGCCGTTCAACAAGAAGGCTCTCCCGGCTGTTAAGTTTAGAAGACTCTCAACTTTGCGATAACTAACTTTATATTTACAGACCCCGCAATATTACTGTACCATTTTGCTGGCACTTCATAAATTTGTGTTGTGGGTAGCTGCGTGATGAGTTTTCGGTTTGCAAAAACAGGATTGTATTTATGTTCTTAGTTTTGCCGATTGTATGGTGACACCACTCAAATATATGGTGTGGCTGCAAGTTTGTACGGTAATATTGTGCGCAATATCAACGTAACCAATGCGGCAATATTGCAAAAAGCTTAGTTTTGCAAAACGAAACTCATCCATCAACATACAAATTAATGGCGGGCCAGCAAGCGGTACTCGTGCCGCAGACTGCAGAGACACAGAAATACGGAGTAAAAGAGAGCAAATGTTAAAAAGAGGTGAGCGAGAAATAAGTGAAGAGGAAAGGCATGTAGGTACAAGCTTAAGCAAAGCGAAACCATTTCTGAGTCTACAAGCTCTGCTTTGTGCCAAGTTTGCGCACATGACTAACCAATCAAAATACTACCAAATAATTTTTTTCGCAAAGATTATTTTTGTTGCATTTTGTAATAGGTTAATCGGTTCGATGGTGCGATCTAACATCGCACCATTCAATTTACGGTGCCATGGCGCGCAAGGTCTTACACCACGTCGGGCCATATACGTCGTCACCGACATGGCCGCGTGAGGTTGCCAGCGCAAGAATGGACAACTTCTACAAAGGTTTCGTGCAGCCCTTTATTTGCCCCGCCCCTTTTTTGTACGTTCAACTTCTGGTGCCGAATTTGTCGACTTTCGGTGCGTTGACAAGTCGCTGGTCGCGTTTTTGAGAACACCGATGCTATCCAGTGGACCCAATTCTCGGCGTTCTTTCGCGGCAATGGTGTCGAAGCGGCGCACGGCCAAATCCACGACGCTGCGCTGAGACAGCGAGAAAAAATGTAGACAATCATAAATCTTCCACGCGTGTTGGCCTGAGTACACAGTGAAAAAAGGCGGGGTCGTCCAGATGGCGAATGAGCCGGAGTACAAGTACGTGCACCAGCTTTCCACATGTTACAAGGCACATGTACAAGGCGGAAGGGACCTCACAAACCACGCCGTTTCCCGTCGTGCTCATAGCGCTTGAGTAGACCCGGAGTTCGCGAGATGGTATTACCACATGTCGATGGAGATGAAATGTAACGTAACTACTGTACAGCTTTGCTTATAACCATATTGTTGTTTTGGTGAGGTTGCCAGCGCAAGAATGGACAACTTCTACAAAGGTTTCGTGCAGCCCTTTATTTGCCCCGCCCCTTTTTTGTACGTTCAACTTCTGGTGCCGAATTTGTCGACTTTCGGTGCGTCGACAAGTCGCTGGTCGCGTTTTTTAGAACACCGATGCTATCCAGTGGACCCAATTCTCGGCGTTCTTTCGCGGCAATGGTGTCGAAGCGGCGCACGGCCAAATCCACGACGCTGCGCAGAGACAGCGAGAAAAAATGTAGACAATCATAAATCTTCCACGCGTGGCGGCCTGAGTACACAGTGAAAAAAGGCGGGGTCGTCCAGATGGCGAATGAGCCGGAGTACAAGTACGTGCACCAGCTTTCCACATGTTACAAGGCACATGTACAAGGCGGAAGGGACCTCACAAACCACGCCGTTTCCCGTCGTGCTCATAGCGCTTGAGTAGACCCGGAGTTCGCGAGATGGTATTACCACATGTCGATGGAGATGAAATGTAACGTAACTACTGTACAGCTTTGCTTATAACCATATTTTTGTTTTGGGAGCAGGCCGGTAGCGCCGGCCCTTTGCGTGGCTGCGATACGGTTATGCGCGAGGCTGTACAGGAGTTCCTCAACGTTACATTTCACTTCCATTGACATGTGGTAATTCCATCTCGTGAACTCCGGGTCTACTCGAGTGCTATGACCACGATGGGTAATGGCGTGGTTTGTGTGGTCCCTTGCACGTTGTATCATTTTTTCTGCTGGGATACTTGATAATTAGGGGTAATCGTTGTGCATACTGTCGGACGCTGTCGTGCGAATGTATGCACACGACAGCTTCTGAACAGATTAATGTAGAAGCGATGAATATAAGACTAAGGTTGTAAGTTGTCGACACACGTACCAGGGTCGGTAACGTCTTCAACGACGCAGGCGGCAGAGGCACTGCAATTGGTCGATAACTTAGGAGCTGTAAACCAACGTCGGGTGGCGATGTCGTATCTTTCTACAAGCTTCACCCTCCTCATACCTGTTTGGGAGAAGGGCAAGCGAGGTAATTATCATTCGCAGCTCAATCCTCTGGAACTTGATTGTTACTCGATTGTCGAATATGCACACGGGAGCCACCAGCGGAACCAATGGCGCATTGACTATGATGCTGGTAAGCTCAGTTGGTATACAGCGATTTCCCCAGAGAAGGTTCGCCCCAGGTTCTATCCACGAAGAAATGTATGACTGGAACAGACGCGTAGACCGAACACATACAGTATATAGTTAGCGTGAACGCATAGCACATGGCACACATTTCGCTACAGCTACGAGTATTCCTCGCGCAGGGGAAATGTTTGTTGCCTGCGCCATACCACGGCTTGTTCTCATACGAATCGTGTTGGTCACAATTATTCCTTTCCCCCACCCTGCGGCACTACGGAGACTTGGCATGCTTCCGAGTACCATATGCTCTGCAATAAGAATACCACAGCTCACAACTGGAGTTGTTCGTTTGGGTGCTACTTGGACACCATGATCACTACTAACAAATGGGTTGATCAGACTTACCATAGAAGCTGCCGATGACATAAATGAATCCATCAAGGACGACGGCGGCGAAGTTGCTCTTGGCGTGGGGCATGCTGGGTAGCTCAGATGTGCGACTTCGTCTGACGTCGAGCTGCTCCACTGTAAGCGTAAATGAAAGATTACAACGAACTACTGAAGACGTGGTGCCAATTCTGAGTACTATTAGCGCTGCAGCAAGGTTAAAAGTAGCATGGCAAGCGGGAAACCACGTGCGTTCGAGTGCTGTCAATTCCAACAATCAACTCGCTTATTGCCTTTCCCATTGTACCACCACAGTGGACGAAAAAAATTCCTCGAGGTCCCCGTGGGTATAGTTTTCTGTTTTATCTTGGTCCTGTCATACTTGGCCAGTTCGCCATTTCACATCTAGGGCATTACTGTACCCCCGCGGTGGTATCGGGAGGCCATCATGCTCGAGAATATCATTGTATTGTGCTTGCACACTATAGTGCGTCAAATAAACTCAGAAAAGAGAGGCTTGTTAGTGTATACTATTCGTGTCTTTCGTTCCGTGGTGCTGTCTTTCAAGCCCCATTGTAAACGTGCCACCATGACAGACGGAACGAAGATGTCGTAATGCATCTAGCTTTCTGGCCATGCTCAGTACAGAATTATTTGTGCTTGAAGAAATACTGACAAGATAGACAAAGAGAGGAAACTGCTCCCTTGGTTGATGAATAAAACCAACTCGCGTATTTCTCGATGCCATCATGCATATATCTTTCTAGTCTGTCTTGACAACTGTCTTGCGCGCCCAGCCTGCCGTCCGACTACGAGCACCGTTATCACTTTACCAGCACGGCCACCATGGCTGACGAAAAGAAATATGATTAAGGTGATCATGCGCATAGGTTTCTGGCCGTGCATGAAACACAAACATCGATGATTGGACCCACCAAGCGCATCAGAATGCATCGATTTTATCATGCTTCGTGTACCTTTACCACTATATATATAGGCCAGTGAGCGAAGAGTTTTCTCTTAGTTCACTGATGGTACAGAGTGACGGTCGTTCGCCGCCACCAGGGTTACAAAATTACAACGAAAAGAGACGTACGGTTGGAGAGTCGCGTGACTCCATTGTAGCCCCCGATGATGTACAACATGTTCTTGTGAGCGACCACCTTAGCGCCGCTTCCTGGAGAGGACATAGTGGCAATGCGGGTCCAGACGTTGTTTATAGGGTCGTAAGATTCGACGCTGTCCAGAACCGTCGCATCCGTAAAGCCGCCAGCGCTGCGATAGAATCATACGGCAGTAGGGGGCGTGACGATCTGTTTGATCTTTACCCCATCCCACATGTCCAACTTGCCAAGGGAGTAATGAGTCTTCCACAAGTACAAGAATTTAGGCTACGTCAGAGGACACCCACTGTTACACAGCCACCTTTCCGATGAAAGTTTTATCTGATAGAAGACGTGACAATAAAATACTGGCAGAGTGCAACGCCCCCTTTTGCTAGCTATTAAGACGATCGAGACCAGGGACTGCTTCGAACGAATACGGTTTATTGGAAGAAGTGAAGTAGCGCGCGCTCGCTCCAGGCAGCAGTCTTCCTTCTTCTTCTTCCGGCGTTTGATGATGATACTTTTTATGCTCCCGCCCACCCAAGTTGAAATGTGATATGCTCTGGCGGGCTATTTGAAACAACCTTCCATTGGGTATATGTGGTTCACCGATCTTCTTAGAAGCTCTTTTTTGCCTGTGCGGAGGAGACTAGCTCTTGCGATTCCGTCTCGCCCAGGGTAGAGCTTTTCAATCCGGCACATTTTCCAAAATGTTCTTGTAGCCTTGTCCTCAACCAACACGATGTCACCCGGTGAGAGTGGTTTTGCTTGCCGTGTCTTGGCTTTGACCGTAGCTCCTATTTCCTTGATATAATCTTGATGCCATCTTTTCCACCAAGCGCGCACGAGTTTGCATCTGCGTCGCCATGCGTCTGCAATGTCACCGTTGTATAGTCTTGTTTGTCCGTCTTGAAGCTGTCGCCGTCCACCTATGATGTCTTCCGGCGTTAGTGGCATTGGCTCATCAGGTTCTCCATATACGTAAGTCAATGGTCGATTGTTGAGTGTTCCTTCAACTTCTGCTACAATAGTGCGTAGCTCCTCTACCGAAGCTGTGCTTTTCGATATTATTTTTCGCATCGACGTCTTCAAGCTTCTTATGAGGCGCTCGTAAAATCCTCCCCACCATGGTGCGCACTCGGCTATTGTTTTCCATTTAATTTGTTGGCCACTGCAGTAATTCTTTAAGACCTCGTTGTTAATTGTTTCGAGCATTCTGTTGATTTCCTTTTCAGCTTTTATAAATGTTTTGGCGTTGTCCGAGTATATTACGGCTGGTATTCCCCTTCGAGCTGTAAATCGTCGAAATGCTTGTAAAAAACTCGACGATGACAAATCGTTGGTAACTTCCAAGTGTACTCCTCTTGTTACCGCGCAGGTGAATATCAGTACATATTGCTTCACAATCTGGTACTTGTCCATTGCATAAAGAGGTCCTGTGAAGTCAACTCCCGTAACTTTGAATGGCTCTGCTTCAGTGACTCTGTCTGCCGGAAGTGGAGGTATGTCTTGAGTCGCCGGTCTGGAGTTATGCCTCTTGCAGACGACACATTTGTTTAGAACTCTTTTCACTGCTTGTCTACCCTGCAATATCCAGAACTTAGTTCGAAGTTGCGCTAGCGTCACTTGAACACCTCCGTGTGATACCATTTTATGCACGTGACGTATTAGCAGTTCCGTGAAATGTTCATCCTTTGGAATTACTATTACGTGCTTGTTGAATTCTTGGCTGCACTGCAGTCGTCCTTTCTGTCTGATGATTCCATCGTCATCAAGGTAGACTTCGCGCCCATTAATTTCAAATGATCGATCGTTTGAATAGGCCTCACCCTTTGTTTGTCTCAGTAATATTTGGGTCTGTCTTATCCAGTATTTCTCTGCATTTGTTACCTCTTTTCCTGTCAACGGCCCTTTGTGATTTTCCTTTCTTGTGTTGTTTATGAATCTGAACACCCATGCTGTCACTCTTATAAGCCGTCCGTATGATGAATACCTTTCGATTTCCAAGATTGGCGCAATTTCGGATCTTCCCATGCATTGGTGACATTGTGTTTTATGTTGGTCTTCCACGTCTGTATTTGTGCCAATTATGCTTACTAAGTTCTTTTCCAGTGATGCTATCCATTCGGGACCATTCCACCATAACTTTGACGTTATCAATGCCTTTGCACTTATTCCTCGTGTAAGTAGGTCAGCAGGGTTGTCGTCACTTTGAACGAATGACCAGCTTGCTTGAAGTGTTTTTTCTCTAATTTCTGCGATTCTGTTGGCAACAAACTGATCTCTTTTGCTTGTTCCCTTGATCCAGTGCAGCACAATCATCGAGTCCGTCCAGCAGTGTATTTCCTGAAAGCTTTCGTTGAAGTGACCTTTGATGTAGTCGCATAATCTTGATGCTACCACCGCTGCCATCAGTTCAAGTCGCGCCAATGTCAGCTCTTTAATTGGAGCTACGCGGCTTTTTGCTGCTACTAGCCTTGATTCTTTGCTTCCATCGTGGTATACTGCTATCAAGTATGCTGCCGCTCCGTATGCTAATGGACTTGCGTCGGCAAATACATGCAGCTTGTATGCTTGTACTGGTTGATTCTTGCTTGCGTAGTATCGTGGGATTTCTAGAACTCGAAAGTCCTCCGCTTCAGACGTAAGGTTCTTCCATTTGTCGCATTCATCTTTAGGGAGCTGGTCGTCCCACGTTACGTTCATTTTCCACAGTCTCTGCAGTCTTATTTTCGCACGTACTGTGAATGGCGACAACAAACCGAGTGGGTCAAATATCTTCGCTGTGGTTTGTAATACATCCCTTTTTGTCAAGTGCGTTGTATCTGTTAATAAATTCCACTTTTCAATAGGGAAGCAAATCATGTCCTTTGAGTGTTTCCATATCAAGCCCAGAAGCATTGTAAATCCTCTAGATCGAATATCTATGGGAGAATCGTCTCTTTCGTTTTCATCAATTATTTTGTTTAATCGCTCTTCATTGGATGTCCATTTTCTCAAATTCATCGCTGCCTCTCTGAACACTTGCTTTGCCTCTTTGTACAACTTAACTGCTTCATCAAGCGTTGCTGCTCCCAAAATGACATCATCCACGTAGAGCGCTTTCTGCAGTGTCCTTGTCGTATCAGGAAACTGGTCTTCCACTTGTTTCAAATGGTGTTTAATTGTAGCTGCCAGTATAAACGTGCTTGGTGTTGTTCCGAACGTTACTCTTGTCATGCGCCATGTTTGCATTTCATTCATTAACCTTCCTTCAGCGTCATGCTTCCACCACAGAAATCTCATTGCATCTCTATCCTCTTCATGTATAGAGATTTGTAGAAATGCCTTTTCAACATCTCCAACTAACGCCACCTTTTCTTTTCGGAAATAAATGAGCAGCGATAGCATGTCCTCATTCAAATTGGTTCCTGCCTCTAGGTTCTCGTTTAGAGACATGCCTTTTCTAGAATGTGATGAGGCGTCAAACACTACTCGAACCTTTGTTGTGGCTCGGTCCTCTCTAATGATCGCATGATGTGGCATGTAGTAGCAAAGTGCATTTGGCTGTTCTGATGGCTCTTGGACCTCCTCTGCGACTCCTAATGCCATGTACTCTGATATAGCTTTGTCGTAGCGATACAGCATGCATTCATTTTTTTGCAGCCTTTTAGTCAGTTGCTGTAGTCTTTTTATCGCATTTTCCTTGTTGCTTTCCAAGTTTACGTCCTGTTTCCATGGCAAGCTGACTTGATAGCGACCGTTTTGTTGTACAATCTTGCGCTCAAATTCTTCGACCACTTCATTTCCGGTGTTATCCAAACTATTTCTTGTGATCCCCATTGACTCCAGGCTCCAGAACTTCTGTAGCTCTTGCTGGAGTTCTGTCTCCGCAGCTTCGACCTTCAGAACCATGACTGCTTGATTATGTGTTAGTTTTGTCTTGCTTTGCTCTGACGGCCCTTGCAGTACCCATCCCAGTATAGTTTCTACAGCCATCAGTCTGTCCTCGATTCTTTGAGTTCTACCAGTAAAAAATTCCCAATAATTGTCTGAGCCGATCAGTAGTTCTACAGAATTTGTTGCAGTCGTCTTGGTCCTGTGATCAGCCACTTGCATATTTAGCAGTTTCATTTTCTCGCTGAGTTTCTTAGTTGGAGTGGGTATACAACTATGCGAGATGACGTCGACTTGTAACGCTTCAATCACTGTTAACGTGCTTGTTTCTCGTGATCCTACAGTCACTTGCACCACGTTCATTAGTTTGAACTTTTCGTCTCCTCCAAATGAACCAATCGTCAGCCTTTCCTGTCGCAACACCTTCGCACCTATTTCTTTCGCTAATCCCGCTTCAATAAATGAACGTTGACTTCCGCTGTCTAATAACAAACGGCAATGTCGGCCACATGTTTCTCCTTCTACGCACGCTACAGCCGTCTGCAAAAGCACAAACTTGTGCTTGATATTTTCTGTTGCTTGTAGCATAGATGTCGTCGCTTCGGCTTGCGCTGTTGAGACCAGCTCTGCCCTTGTTTTCTGCATCACCGTTCTACACACTGACGTGGCATGTCGTCCCTCGCATTGCTTGCATTTTACTTGGGCCTTGCAAATACGTGCAGTGTGGTTTGGTCGCGTGCATCTGAAGCATGCTCTATTTTCGGTAAGCATAGCTTTCTTTTCATTCATTGGAATGCTCCTACGACAGTTTTCGGTTGCGTGGGATTTCTGCTTGCAGAATAAGCATATTCTGTCCGCTGAGCTATAGAAGCTTGAAGTTGTGCGCATCTGTCCGCGGTTCTCTCTTGGTTTTGCAGTTATCCTCTCTTGTTCACGTTGTGTTTCTTCACGAAAAGCCGCTTGCTCTCTTAAGAATGACATAAGCCTGTCCAGCATTTCCTCGCACGCCTTTCCCGTTGCGTTGTTTTGCTCACCGTTTTCTGAAGCTGAGCTGCTTCTCATAGCCTCTTTCGACTTGAACTGCACTGATAATTCTGGTGGAATTGCTCTTTTCAATACCGGTAATAACATCGGCGCATAGCTCTCGGTTTCCACTTTTAGTGACTTGAGTGCCAATATGTTAACTTGCACTCTCTGTACTAGCCTATTTAAGTCATCGGTATCTTGAACAGACCTCACTTTCTCCAAACTCAATAGCTCATTCATGTGCATTTCAATGGAATGTTCTCGATTGCCGAACGTTTTTTGCAGTATTTTTGATTGCGTTATCATAATTTTCCTCTGCCGAGTACTGAAGTCTTTCAATAGCAGCCGCAGCTTTTCCGGTTAGTGATGCTAACAAGTAATTGAACTTCTGTCCCTTGCTCATGTTCGGTCTCAGGTGAACTGCTGACTCGTGCTGAGACCAAAAGCGGTTCCACTCCAAAGTTTCCCCCCAAACTTTATCATTTCAAGCTTTGGTAGCTTAACTAGTTCCGTTGCTTATTGTCCTGTACTTGAGGGCATCACCTGCCTTGTCCTATCGCTTGAATCCGATTGTTCAGGCTGTCGAAGTCTGGTTTCTATTGCAGATAAGATAGCCGTTAATTTCATGTCGTACTCTATGACGCTTTCAAATTCAGCTTCGGCATTGTCTTCTGTTAGAAACTTTTCCATTTGCTCGTTTGCGCTCTTGAGACTGTCGCTTATTGCTTTAATATCTGCGCCTGCGCTGTAAGCAGCTGCTCCCGGTTGGCTCCATCATTAATTTGCTGCTTGGCTGCGTTAATCAGTCGCGTGATCTGGGAGCGAAGCGCTTTCTTTTTCTTCGTTATCACTTCTTTGCTCATATTGAGGTGGTTCACAATGACTCCTTACTTGTCAATCGTTCGCTCTGATGCTCGTACTGTCCACCGTGGTCTCGTCGCTCGATCCAGGTCGATCCTCTGCTCCTCCGCCGTCTTCTTCTCTGCTGCTCTGTGGCAGGTTGACCTTTCTTGCCGGCGAGGAGGTAGTATCCTGGTTCATGGCACCATTATTAAGACGATTGAGACCAGGGACTGCTTCGAACGAATACGGTTTATTGGAAGAAGTGAAGTAGCGCGCGCTCGCTCCAGGCAGCAGTCTTCCTTCTTCTTCTTCCGGCGTTTGATGATGATATTTTATACTAGCACTTAAAATCGAGGCATTATCGACATTGACATTGGAACGGTCAAACCGAGGTCACGATCACGAATTTCAAAGGACACTGGCACGAATATGCCTGCATCTTGGTCTGCCTCTTTCTCGCGGAGAGATTAGGCGTGTGGCATTATGCTGCTTTGGGCTAGAGTTTCTTGTAGTACAGGTACTGCTTGCTAGCTGCTACATTACGAACTGCGGGCCAGAACGCACATATCCAGCATCGTACGTTCTGAAGACGTTTGTACTTATCTTGTGCCATCTGGAGTGCTAATCCGCAACCAGAAATGACCAGTGGCACCGTCGATGACCCTAAACACGTAGAAGCGGAGCTTGCGTCATGACAGCACATCCCTGGTAGCTAAATATGAAGGTTTCTGGAATGAGCATTCTGTTCTGACTGCAATACGGTAACGCGAAATCCCGATTTCAACTCACATGTAGATGCGGCCGTGAGCAGCTGCGGCGCTGGCGTCGCTTCGGACTTCGGTCATGTCCGCCACTAGAGACCACTGGTTCGCCTTGATGTCACAGCGCTCTACGGTCCTGGTACGCGCATGCCCGTCAAAACCACCCATGGCGTAGATAAATCCCTGCAAGACAACCAGATGACAAGCACCCCTTTAAATCAGTAGCTTAGCTGTCTGTCATTAAAACTTTCCAATACACCCCTAGAAATATGCCGACCACCCAATAGCTTAGTGAGGTACATAAATGCATTGGGCGAGTACAAATACTTTTTAAAGCGATTATTGCGATGGTCGATATGACAAAACGTGGGTGAAAGAAATACAGGTGCCGACCTTGGTCGTTGTATGGGAGAAATGGTCGGCCAAACTCAGGCATAATTAGAAACGCAGTGAGTCAACAACTCCTTGTGCCCTTATTTTTTTTCTTAACACGTGCCTATAGCATTTCGTCTTCACCAAAACGCGACCACCGTGGCTAAAACGTTTGCTCCAGCATGGCGGCGACAGTTTTCCACTCGATCTGTACACAACACAGAGCGTGTTAGCGGTTACTGACACCGGCGCTGCCGTGCTATTTACGCTTTCAAAATCGGCTGTTGTGGAGGGACACGATTGTATGAATACAGGTTGGAATAAGCGTAGTTTCACTGTACTATGCAGAAGGATATATGGCCAAAAGTAGATGTATAGTGACCGGACCTGCTGCTAAGTCCCTGCGGTTTGTTTCCAGCACTTGGCTGAAAAACTGCAACGCTGACGAGGCAGCATGCGACCTCCGTGTTTGCTTTGGCGCTCCACCTGGCGAGGGGCACTATAAAACACACGACCGAGTGGTAGACCTCGCGGCCGTTGAAGCCGCCCACGAAGTAAATGCTCGAGTCGATCACAGCCGCGCCATGGGACGCTCTGCAGTGGTTCATGACCAAGTTTATGGGTACCTTTATATACCCTTGCAGAATAAACGTCTTTCTGCACGAGAATATAAATGTGGCCACGTGCATGTTGCCCACTATTCCATGCCGATTGTACACATTAGTGCCAATCAGCCGAGTGTGTCCAAATAATTGTCGCAATAAAATAAAGTCTTCCAGGTGGTAGACGTGTTCATTGACTTCTTAAGCCTTTTTATTGTACTATGTTTGACCTTGGCAGGTAGGGGTTATGTCGGACTCTACCAGTCGCAAAACTGTTGAGTGCCAGAAAGCTAGGGCACAAGTCACCTGGGAGTAGTGTACTGAGCGCCCATGTCGCGCCACTTGTGGGCGCGGCCGTTAAACGTGTGCATGTGGTTCGTTGGACCCGACGTCCATTCACCGAATACGAACAGGATGTCCTTGGGAACGCGGGGCGTGAGCCACTGCTTCAAGGACAGGTCGAAGCCGTCAACCTTTCTTAGTTCCAGCGAGGGCCGGGTCAGTGTCTGCGTGGACAAAAAGTACCGTTCGTGGACTGCAGGAAGTGCATACTAAAGCGAACCCCCCGAGCTGCTTTAACTTGATAGTGTGGGTCGGTGTGGAGCCGTTCAACGTTGCTGCTTGCACGATCTCACTGACATCTACGTCGCTCTATCTAGATTTCGGTCAAATGCGACATTCTATATATCGTCGGTCTTGAACAGCAGCAGGATTATCTCGTAGATTTCGCGAAGCCATGGACATGCGGTCGTTGCACAAGATTGCGTCAGCTATACGACTGCATCTAACAAGTTACGAAAGGACAGTGCTTTTTCTTCAGATAATCTCAAACAAGTGAAAAACGCCGTTTTTTTCTTCAAAGGTTGCATTCACTCATTCATTCATTATTCTCAGGTTCAAATGAATCATACAAGCTATGAAAAAAACGAATTGACCAACCTGATGGATGACGTGGAGCACCTTAAGGCTCCTCTCGTCACCCTGGAATTCTGGGTGGGACACGACCTTCTCGAGTTCCCTGCAACAATGCATGAGCGATGTTGTAGAGGCTTGAAACGAATTGAGCAGTAGACGAGTCACGAGCAACTACACTATAATTACATTAATCTGTTTAGTATAAGACATAAGTCGTACTCGCATGTTCAAGCTAGATTTCCCGGCATGTGAGTGAATTCTTTCCTCTCATTTGACAAGGTTGAGTTTGTGAAAAAGGCTCCCGGATCTATATTTTACGGATCCGCTGGAGGACTGTCTTATTCCGCTGTTAACACTTAACAATTTTGTTTTTTTTCGGTCAACGAAAGGAAAGGTATTACTGCAAAGGCTGGTATGCATGAATGGAGATACACAGCTGTACATTCAGTATGTCATGACATTCTTAGTTTGACGACCAAAAGGATACGTTTGGTAACCATCTAATGGCTCGACTAAGTACGAGAGGAACTTCAGCACTTTTGTAATTCTTCCAACGCGTGGCTAACGTTCGGTGTGCGTAGGCCCGTCGCAGCCTCCCGCGGTCGCAGCAGTAACCACATAAGCCCACGAAGATCAAATGAACCAATGAGTACGAACTTCGGTCTATGGCAGCCGGAACAAATTTTCGCGAACTAACTTATTCCCGGGAATCTTGACTACCCATCAGCAGCGTTTTCGGATTGTGTCTAAGAAGTGTTTTAAGTCCTGTATACACGCGTGACTTGGGACATCGAGCGTGCCACTCACATAACGCTGCACCGTACGAAGCGAATCAGAGGCAGGAACATGGCGAGGTACTCTTTCCTCGCGGCTGCGTCGGCTGAGATCCACTCTAGGATGGCCTGGAAGGTCTCCTCCGGCTCACTCGGCGCGTTCAGCCGGTGGTCTTCTAGAATAGTCTGCATCTCCTCAGCGGTCAGAGCTTCGAACTGCGCGTTGTTCTTCCACACCTGCGCCAGGAATGCATATTTGCATGGGTGTGTCGCCGTGGAAGCTAAAGAGACAGCGGCTGCCACACGAAAAACAACGTGAGCTACCTTGACGAATGCGTTATTGACGAACATGGTGCACGTCGCTTTGTTGTCTGAACTATATCGTGTTCGAACGGAAGGCCAACTTCAGTCGCCAGCTGAAAGGTCACGCCCCGTAGCTCAGACATCACGCTGGCGCATTCTATTTTTCGGGCGACTCGGGCTCCATGCTGCATTCTAAGCTGTTGACGTACTGTATACTATCCGAAAGTGCAAGCACGTTTCGAGTCCCAAGAAAGGAAGGACGAGAACAACAAATGAGAAGGCAGGGAGTTTAAGAAGACATATAGCCCGTTTGCTACCCTACACTGTGGGAATGGGAAATGGCAGTATAAAGATGAGAGAGAGTGGAAAGAGAAGACAAAGAGATAAGACTTTCAGTCAATGAGCTGACGCGTATGCAGCTGTGGTACTACTCAAAAGGTAAAGGAATTTACATAGGACCGTAGTCCTCAATGAGTGCAAAGGCGCATTGACTCTCTTTCAGGCCGACGAAGGACAAGGACGGTTTTCGAGTAGTATCTGCACACACCAGAGTGGCCGATACTCAAATTGTCGCAACGCGTCAGAAAGATTTGTATCGCAGAGACAAATCGAGGGCAACGACATAGCAGATGGCCGGTGTCTTTTTCGGGTCTGCAGACCAGTCCTATTGAGTTCTTGATGAACACTTACACAACAATATCTTCCGCTGCCAACTAAATTATTGAAACTGTCGTAGAAGTCAGGCCAGCTGGATAGTAGGATCCATACACTTACAATTTTGCTCTTTTTCGAACACTATTTACAGAAAACACGCGCTGCACTACGGTCGGTATTTTGTATGCCACTCGGTTTTGGCGAAAACAGACAGAGGGACCTCAAAAGCGAGAGGGAGGGAAAATACTACCTCGTCGAAGCTGCGAACCAGGTATCGAAAGGCTTCTCCGGCGAGGTATTCGTATCCGTGGCTGGTGGCCAGGTGGTATGTTTCGATGCAGTTCCCTGGTTCGAGGTCTTCCTTAAGTTTCCCCAGGCAGTTATCTCGAATCTGCGTCAACTGCGTTGCAGAAATAATGTTATTTTTGTTGACCTTTTCTAGAGGCTCATACCCACTGTGGAGGATTGGTTAATAATAGAGTGGTCGTATAAAATACTTATTCACTTTCAGAGTAAAAAAAAAAACTTGTGGCATGCAAACTTTTCGCTGTTTTTTTCTTCTTCGTTTGCTTCCTAAATATCACAAACACCTACTTACACAGCTTGAGGGGTAGCTTGAAAACATGTTTATTCGGGTATTTCATGTTTAATTGAAGCTAAAAAAGTACACAGTATGCCGCCATCTTTAGCTGTGTGCTACAATACCGCCTCGTTCACTCCCTTTCTCCCTACAACGAATGCGCTTGCTATCTATATATGTAGTTGAGATGCCACCAACCCCATTAATATATTACCACCACATTACTGCGTGCCTAGTTTGTCAGAGGAGGCGAATGCATTAAACGGCTGTGTCAAGTCCGATGTGCTTCACAACAGAAGCCACTGTGATTAACCGATTGCCTAAATGTCTATCCGAGATTGTAAATGCCTAATCACTAAACGAGTCTTGTAAACCCGCAAACTGAAAGTATTGAATACAGGCCTTATGTATTAAAACCACGACACGATTATGAAGATCGTCGTAGTGGAGGGTTTCAGAAATTTGTACCACCTGGTGTACTTGAACGTGCATTGACATCGCACAGTTCACTGGTCTCTACCATGTCGCGTCTATCGAAATAAGAGTGCCACGCCCTGTTGCTGGTGCCCTAGAAGGCACCCGCGACCATCGGGACAACGGCCGAGTGCCCTAGCCACTGATCCGCCGAGGCGGTCAAAATCGGAAGCTTAGTAGCAACAGTCTTGTGAATACTATGCAGCTATTCATCATCAGGCTACTCGTAAGAGTGAGACCAGCGGACCAGCGCGTTAGCTATTCGCACACATGGCTGCAAGAGTCATGTTAAGAAATATGGTTCGTTAAAATGAGCAAGTTACTCTGTCAGTAAACTACCAACTAAATGCATGGACTATGTGGCTGGATGAAGAAAGACTCCGGTGGCCCCGGTACGGGCCAGTGGCCTCCCGATCAGTGTAGGCACCGATCAAGGTAAATAAAAATTACCATTTGCAGTAAAAGTACTGCATATGTCGTCGAAACGATAGTATTGCGTCCAGAGAGGGTGAACAAAACTTTTAGTTCATGTTCTGAGCAAAAAAAATCAGTAAATGGTATTATGGAGTCGCTGCGTTAGAGTGCCTCGAGTGTACACAGGAGGCGAAGGAGCGCATCAAGTCACATCCCACGTGAGACATGAGTGCTATCTGGAGGTTATCTTCGAAAACGAGCCGCACGGCGTGCGCGCCCGTCTCGGAGGTGATAAGTTGTAGCACGCAAGGCAACGGGAAGGTGTAACCACCGTGTCACCTTAGCAGAGCGTTGGAAACACTTGCCTTTTCGTGCAAGCGTTGCATGGTCAGCACAGCGTGATAAGTGCTACCACCCTTAAAATTACTTATGTATGCCTTTTCTAGCAAAGAGACACACATACAGAATATTGATGTGTTGTTATGGTGCCCCATATATGCGAAACAATAGCTTTTTAACTGACAATTCACAAGTATGAATGCTAAATCTTGAGCAATATTGGGTGGCACTGCGGAAGGGGTTGGCCGTTTGAGATACCGTTTGGTGTCGTTTGACGTATTATTAAAGACGAGCAAACAAACAATTGTACAGACAGACAGACAGACAGACAGACAGACAGACAGACAGACAGACAGACAGACAGACAGACAGACAGACAGACAGACAGACAGACAGACAGACAGACAGAAAGACCAAAGCTTTTTCGTCGAAGGTCGCCAAGAAAGACTATGGTCTTTAACTATAAACCTGGGAGCGTTATTCCCAAAGCTTCATTGCGAACAATCCTCTCGTTTGGGATGCTTGGTTTCACTCATTGTTTTGAACAACGAATGGGCTTCAAGAAACCCATTATCTAGCTCCCGCACAGCCTCTGACTGACCTTCAGTTTCTCGGTGAGCTCGTGAAGCTTGACGATATTGTGCATGCCGATGCGTTCGTGCAGCGGTATCTGGTAGGCAATCTCGACCAGCAGCTCGATCATGCCGCTTTCTAGGTCTGTGATCACCGCTCGGATCGGTGGGCAACCCACCTCTTTCCTTTTCTCTGGAGCCATGCTCTCTTTCGCAATAGTGAAGAGGGTGTAGCAACCGGAATATCTGCAAGAAAACAAAGAATTGGAAGTGGAAGATCAAGTCCCTCAGAATACGATGTCAGTCTCAATAAATTGTGTACAACGCCAAAAAGCTAGATATTTTCGCGAATCCCGCACGCAGCATCGAATTTTGATTTCTCGCCTGCCATGAAATGCGTTAGCGACCTCTACTTTGCCGTTTGACCGAGAGGCGCACATCCCTGAAAAACTTTTGACGGCAATTGTATATATCCCGACCTCGTGACGCCGTAACCGAAACTATCTGTCCGATACTTTCACACACTCTCAGCCGGAACGATCAACCAGCAAGGAAGCACGGGAACTTTGAGCAAACAAGCTTTAATCATATCGGCTTGCACTTTCTCCAATGGTAGTTCGAGCTCATCATATTAAAGGCGAGAATGGCGGTAAGAACACTTCATAAACTTTAAAATATAGAATTGCTCAAAATTCTTGGCTTGCATGTACGCAGAGGTAGATCGACGACCACCTGCCTCATTCCGGACGAAGCCGTCCCAAAGACTACTTGGTAAGACGACGGCTAGTAACCAAACTACCAGATGTAGTGACAGAAGCATTCCGAGACAGAATGCCCAACCAACCCAAGTTGCGTGCTGAGGCAGCGACCATGGGTGATGAAAGGTATCACAATTAACGGCACTTACTTGGCGGACATCACAAAGCGATGCGCCCAAACTTCCACGTCGTCGTTGGCGCGGAAAACGACGTCACAGTACTGGCGCGTTTTCCGCTGTTTCCGCAATTCAGGCATGGCACTGGCTGCGGCGGCCGGCGAGAACTCCCGCTGTCGGCCATCGTCGATGAAGAGCTGCGCCGCCTCGAACGACGCGGTGAGCATGCCGTAGTTTTTGTCCACGCCGTTGGCGGCGCGATCTTTCACCTCGGCTACGGTGGCACACATCTCGGGAAATGTCCACAAAGGAATCAACCGACGGCAAGCTGGTTTAGGTCGACCAGTAGTAGTTCACGGACAGCCGTCGCTTTTCGGGCACTGGGACCGAAGCAGCCAGGCACAGCCTAACGACGGGATGACTGAAGGCCGACTGAGCAGCGGCCCGGGCTTGGCGTGTTTATAGAGCCCGCAGAATCGGTTTAACGGCTTTTTGCGCGTGCTGAGTGGCGCGTATACCTGACCGTTAATTGTTTGTTTGTTTGTTTGTTGCTTGTAAGCACTGGCCCATACCCACTTTGGGGGATTGGCCATGGAATCTTGTAGTAGCCTATATGTAAAACAATTATTAGAACCTATTATTGAAAGGGCAAAGAAAAAAAGAAGAAAAGCAAATTACCTTTCAAAAAAGAAAATAATAAAAAGATCAATAAGAGAAAAAGAGAGCTAATAGTATATTAGGAGATTTAAATTTTGAATAGACCAGACAGTTGAGTTTACCTTATTGATCAAAATCGAATGAACGTACGAATGTCATTCACATTATCAATCATATGAAGAATTGGTCAAGAATATGTTTAAGCAGGCGTTATTTTGACATGCGTTTAGATTCTTGAAAAAAATTGCATACCGCATAAAATTCGTCTCTGTGGCAATGTCCAAAGCAGCTGGAGGTTTCGAAACTGAGAACATTATCTGCAATTAAACTTAAACTTACTGTGTAAAACGGAACAATTAGAAGTCTTTTCCTAATTGATGAGTAGTTCCAACATAATATAAAGTAATGCTCTACTTTTTCTGTTTCTTCGCAGAATGGGTGCAAGGTAGACATCGCCAGGCCAGCTCTGTATAAATAAAAGTTTATCGGATAAACACGACTTCTAACTTTCTACATTTACTCCAATGAGGTTTCCAGGGATATCTCACGTTCTGATGCTCCGTCCAATTAGTGATATTTTCCATCATATCCGTAAAAATAGCTAAATTTCTATATCTGATCGACACTATGTATTCTAATTCTGAGAGTACCGAAATTAGAGGACAATCAAGCGATGCTCGGGCTAATGAATCCTCCATTTCATTCAACTGTAGGCCAATGTGGCCTGGGACCCACACAAACTTTAAAAGTTTCAGTTGGGGTGGAACTAGTGTGCGCAGTGTCACTAGGGCTCTTGATTGGTTTGTAGCTGTGAGAGCAGAACACACCGAAAAAGAATCTGTAATGATGATTGCACTGTCTTCGTTTCTTTGTAGCTTTTGGATTGCCAAAATAATAGCCAAGAGCACAGCTTCGAAAACTGGAGTGAACTCTGGCAGTCTTACATAGAATGACCAACCGAGGTAATCAGAGGCAATTTTTACTGCTGCCTTTTCAGTATTCACGGAAGCGTCTGTGGCTATTATGCTCTTCATATATCCAAGAAGTATGTATTCTTCTAGCCTGTTATTGAAAAACACTGCTGCTTTTCCTGTCGCCTTCTTTTGTTTTCGATGCCGAAACTTTATAGACATAAAGCCTTATTATGATGTCAGGCCCATAGAATAATAGCCTAATTGGTCTGAACTATGTTTGGTTTTGCGAAAACAGTTCTTGTTGTTCCTAATAATCTTCGCGTCATCCTGTTCAAAACGGCTTAAGAAGTCTGTTAGTGAACTTCAACCAAGAGAGCAACAGTTGGTTGTTTGAACTTTTAAGAGAAGCTGAAGTTCCTCACGATACCAGTGAGTGGGTATGAGCCATGTCAGAGGTCTTGTCCTAATTATCATCACCATAGTCATTATCGTCATCATTTCACAGTGGCTTGTGTCTGTAAATAATGGATGCCCATAACTATATTTACAGGTACTGACTGTTTTATCTGCGTGAGTGTAGAAATCCAACAACGGGACGTGGTCATTTCTTTTTCATGCCGTATCGCAGCTCTGCTGAATGGCCCAAAGTTGGACGCTGAGGTCTACGCGGCGCAGCGCGGTGTGCCACCATTGTGAGAAGGTCTCGGATTCTTGCTTATTTCCTGTATTGAGCTTGGCGCTGCTACCACGCGTATGTTTTAAATAAGCCTGGGATTGTTTGATTGCGTGATAGTGCGGCAACATAACCGTAGAGGCGCTTCCAACGCTCACGCATGAGTATTGGCTCACCTGATTGGATGATTGACTTCTTGATTGATCGACCAAAGTAAGGAGAAAACAAAGGTACGAGTTGGCGAGTTATTTGGCGTGTTGGTTGCTGGCGTGGCGGCTTCCTTCTTCTAGGCGGCCGTGACTCATAGACATTCGTTTTAACTGATATTTTTGCCAATAAACTTCAAGTACCATGTCGTTCTCTCAGTCGAATTCATAGCACTTGAATAGCGGGCAGCCAACGTCCAGTTAGCGTGTTCTTTCAGGACTACAACGAGAAAGAAAAAATCTTAAAAAATACGCACAAACCTAAAGGTTTTGACGTATCAATACAAAACGACTATGCGAAAGAGACTCTCAGGAAAAGAGAACTTTTGTGGGAGAGCGCAAAGCTTGAAAAAGGTCAGGGAAAGAAGGTAACCCTCAATTACGACAAAATTCTTGTAGGCCGAGATACGTACAAATGGGACGATGCAAAGAACGCGAGGGTTGAAATTACCAGCCAAAAAATCCGCCCACCCAGTGCCTGACTCGTCACTCCTGTTGATAAAGAACTACGTATTTTGAACATGAACGCTTGTAGTATTGTCAACAAGGCGCAGAAATTAGAAGCGCTGATTTTGGGCTACAATCCACATGTGGTTGTTCTAACCGATACTTGGTTGCGGCCTGAAATCTGCGATGAGGACGTATTTCCGCCGCCATATCGGGCATATCGACGAGATAGATCTTCTAGAGGAGGCGGTGTTGCTATCCTTGTCAGACACGACATAAAATCTGTTCTATTACATCAGATTCAAGACCACGAAAGTGTCATTATAAAAATTTCTTTTTGGGGACAATCATTCGCCGTTCTTGCAGTTTATCGCGCACCCGATTCACCGCCCTATTTTTTTCGGTCACTTCACGATTACATGAACACATGCGTCATGATAAGGCAATACTAACAGGCGATTTTAACTTGCCAGGAATGGATTGGAGCTCTCTTTTTCTGAACACAAAATACTATGACCATGCATCGTACCTCTTCAATAATATGATAAGCCAAAACATGCATCAAATTGTTATCCAACCGACACGGGTGCATGGCGCAAGTGCATCCTTGCTTGACCTGGTTTTTATAACGACATCGATTGAACTGAAATACTGTGAAAGACTTTTCGCGTGCAAATGACGAGAGTGTTCTGGACCACCTCGATCTTTCCCTCAGCCGCTTTCAAGGAACTGACCCTGAAGTATTGTGGAACAAATTTAAAGAAATATGCCTGCGTTGTCTAGATAATTTTATTCCTAGCAAAGTGAAAAAAAACGCGCAAATAAAATCCTTGGATCACGCGAAATGTCTTGCACATGAAAAGGAAAATAAAGCGGCTTAAACGAAAGGGTGCTCCACGCAATATTACTCTTTCTTCCCAGGACACACTGAACGAGGCTTTGAGGATAGCTAAGTTTAGATACTTTCATTATACTCTACCCAACTTTATTACGTCTGCCCCACAAAAATTTTGGAACTTTTTGAGCAAAAAGACCAATTGTGTTGAACAAATCACACATGAAGGAGAAACTATTGTCGACAAGAAAACTATTGACAATCATTTCAATTTGTACTTCCATAATGTTTTTTCTGCCTCTAACGAGCCACTGCACCAATTTTCTCGAAATAATGACGACGTTCCAGATATTTAATCTTGACCTGGTATTGTTTCGTTGCTCCTGAATTTGAAAACTAAACTTAAACCGGTCCTGACCAAATTCCCAAGACTTTTTTACGACGATATGCCGAGATGCTATCAGAATTCCTTATAATCATTTTCCGTGCTTCCATCCGTTCCGGCCGCTTGCCTCGTGACTGGAAAGTGGGACGCATTGCTCCAGTGCACAAAAAGGGTGATAAAGATTTGGTGTCAAACTATCGTCCGATTTTTCTAACGTCTTCGTCTTGCAAAGTGCTTCAACATATCATAGCTAAATTTATTATAACGTTTCTTAATGAAAATAACATACTTTCGGATGTTCAGCATGGTTTCAGGAAACGGTTTCCACAGAAACTCAGTTAATTTCTGTTGTGCACAGTTTTTCACAAATTTTAGATAAGGCAGGCCAAGCTGATGTCATCTTTTTGGATTTCACGAAGGCATTCAATTTTGTTCCTCATAATAAGCTTATTCAAAAACTGAAATCGATTGGCCTTCCAGAATTTATAATTTCCTGGATTTCTTCTTAATTGTCTGACCGCGTTCAGTTTGTAAGCTTTGCCGGTAATTGCTCTGAACCGCTCCCTGTAACTTCAGGGGTTCCCCAAGCGAGTGTACTTGGGCCTTTATTATTTTAATTTATATTAATGACATTTTTGATACTGTTTCTTCGCCGATTGAGATCAGACTGTTTGCTTATGATTGTGTGATGTTTAATGAAATAACTTCCTATGACGACCAGGTTTTGCTATACACTAACCTCCAAAATGTCTTTGCATGGTGCGAGCAATGGGAGATGAGGTATAAACACAGACAAAACCGTCTTTATGCGAGTAACCAACAAAAAATATTTTACCATTTACATATCAATCTGGTAACCAGACACTAGCTGAGGTTGTTGAGTATAAGTACCTTGGTGTCACTCTAACAAATGACCTCAGCTGGAATAAGGACATCTCTAATATTTGCGCATCGTGTTTCCGTGAACTTGGTCTTTTGAGACACAAACTAAAGCATGCTCCTTCTACTGTAAAAAAACTAGCTTATTTGTATGTTATACGCCCCTCATTGGAATATGCCTCAATTGTCTGGGACCCATACACAAAAAGAAACATTGAGGCTCTCGAACTAATCCAACGCAAAGCAGTACGTTTTATTTACTCCAAGTACAGAAGAACTGATGCCCCCACAAACCTTATGAAAGAAAACAGTATACCCACACTTGAAAAACGACATAAAACTCACAGGCTCAAATTTCTTTTTCTTTTAAATAACAACAAGCTGTCAGTAAACCGTGATTTGTATCTGAAACCGCTTGCGACAAGACAAACCCGGCATCGACAAACTCATTCCTTAACACCGTCTTTCGCCAGAACAAACACTTTCAAACACTCGTTCTTTCCTCGAACCATAAAGGACTGGGACTGCCTACCTCAATCGTTAACCAGCTCTGTAGAGGCACTTGAGCGTACTTATTGATTGATTTGTGGGGTTTAACGTCCCAAAACCACCATATGATTATGAGAGACGCCGTAGTGGAGGGCTCCGGAAATTTTGACCACCTGGGGTTCTTTAACGTGCACCCAAATCTGAGCACACGGGCCTCGACATTTCCACCTCCATCGGAAATGCAGTCGCTGCAGCCGGGATTTGAACCCGCGACCTGCGGGTCAGCAGCCGAGTACCTTAGCCACTAGACCACCACGGCGGGGCTTGAGCGTATTTATTCATGACCTATGTTTTTGTATCTTTTGTATATGACGTAACCCTTTTGTTCTTGCTGTTTTACACCTATGTGCAATGTTATGATATTTGCCCCGCCTGCTGGAGCCCTTAAATGGACCTGCAGTATTTGTAAATAAAAAAATGATAAATAAATAATAAAATTTCGGAGTCAGTTACTCGAGACGGTGATTTCCGATTAGGTCCTGGTTATTCCAACCACGTATACTAATATCTACACCCGTCGTACCAAGTGTGCTGAATTTGTGTGACGATTTCTTCGCCGTTTGTTAGAGTGGTCATTAATACACCAATGCGTATATGCCGCCAAATATTCTGTCCTACTCGGTACCTAAAAGGTTTTTAAGGGCGAAGCTCTTTATAGCGTCACCTGGTTGGTAGTCCTTCCATCCTGCACAGCCAACCTATCCAAAAAGTGAATGATGATTAGTGGGACAACGCGTGTGCCCGTCCGTCCGTCCTTCCGTCCGTCCGATGCGTGGTTTAGTGTGAGACGAGTCGACGGACAGAGAGACGAACGGACGAATGGACGGATGGACTTTCCTTTGGTGCTCGCCTTTACTATTAAAAGCTCACACTACATTGGATCTGGCTGAACTCTTCATACCAGTTTTTTGCTTTCCGCGGTATATGTTTTCTCGCCAAGCATGAGCGGTGGTTCCTATCCCTTTAAAGGTGACTTCACTACTCTAACTATATCTTTGAGGGGGGTCTGCTATAGTAATGTTGTGGTCATCGAGTTTTCTCGTGTGTGCGTGTTGTCTAAGAGTAAATAGGTTATTCGATAATACTGCCCACGCACCCTTGAAAGCAAAATACAGGTGGCAACCGCATCGCGACATTAGCGCACGCTATTACTGTGACGGTATAAATTTTTGGGACGTCACCAGCTCTGCTGGGCAATCAGTGAGGTTAGCTTGCGATACTAACCGTAGATTCACAGATCGAAAATTGAAGACAGTGTTGAAGAACGTTAAGGAATGCTGCCTGAAAGAAAAAGGACGACACAAAAGCTACAGGCAGATTAACTGGTCGCTAGAAAAACCATGACTTCACCTTGTTATGTTTTTCAGCGGCATCAATAGCTACCCTGCATTGAAGATGAAAAATAAACTTTATTGCGCAACAAGAAAATGTTACGCGGAAGGCAGGTGAAGGCTGTTAGGACAAATTGAGTAGTTCAGACCCCATGGTACACAGGATAGCACAGAAGCATGCGGCGAAGTAGAACTAATGAAGACGAGTACGTTCCTTATTGGGCCTAGAAAAAAGATTACAATGCAAGTGTAGAGAAAGGTAGTCGCCTCATCACATCATTATACAATCACCAGTCGCAGTCGCTTTCGTGATGCACTAGATACTCTAATGCAATGCGCCGAAGTTATGCGGCTTAGAAGTGTACGCAGTCGAAATTTTAACACTTGATTTCCGTAATTTGTTCAGCCTTTCAATATGCAGCGCACTTCAGGTTCACATATATTATAAGCATTTCTAACGTTACATCGGATCATCTGTTACTTTCACGTCAATGTAACGGCCCTGCCTGGTAAGCGCGTGATTTGCGCACAACTGCTGAATTTACGCTAAAAACATCGATCGATTTCATAACACATTGACACAAATTAAATTCGGTATTTAGGCTCACTATTTCGCAAGAAATTCGTTCCTTGATTAAGTGGAATATGTGGGTGTCAGCGTGAAGGGGGGCTGGCAAAACAGGGAGTTGCCTTCCCCGCAACCTAAGCTACACCAGTGCTTCCTTCTCGCCCATCCGCGATGTTCCATGAGTTCGCAAACCAGACGAAATCCCGCCGACAAACATGGCGATGGGATGTGGCCATTATTATTATCATTAATATTATTATTATTATAAATATTAATATTATATCACAATATTATGATGTTTTAAATATATCCTCATCACCACTAAATCAATTAAAAATCCTTTTAATTCTGAAGGTAGAAGGTTCTGAAGGTAGAAACTCGTAGCTTAAATATACGTATACATTTTGCTCCCCATACGTAAAATTGCATAAATGTGTGAATGTATACCTTTGATTTCGTGCAACCCCTAAAGGGTGACGATAACCGCATTCAAACTCAACTTAACTGAGATAAGGTAAAATCTTTACGTGGCGAAATTTCGAGAGGCCTTCATTATTTCCATGCGCGAAAAATTGCAATGCCAGCGCAACGATGCTTTCGATATCTTGGGACACTTCGTGCAACCAGCCATGAACACGTTGGTTTAGGCCTGACGTTTTTGAGGCGGCAAATAATTTAAAAGGTAAATTATGAGTTAATAAAATGAAACTAATTCCTAATAAAGCCGTTGTGAGGCATTTACACCAGAAGTATAAATTCACGACGTTTCTGCAATAACAATGAGTGCCACGTCCCGACTAGAGGGGCGAGGGGCGCACTCCCTTACGCCTGCTCTTGCACGGCCGGACTACAGTGGCGGTACGCGCGCAATTCCTTACGGACTGCGCACTCAAGAAGGAAACGATAGGGCAGTCTTCTACGGCCGGACTACAGTGGCGGCACGCGCGCAATTCCTTACGGCCTGCACACTCAAGGAGGAAACGATAGGGCAAATTTTTCCACGGCCGGACTACAGTGGTGGCGCGCGCGCAATTCCTTAAGGCCTGCGCACTCAAGGAGAGAACAATAGGGCGAATTCTTACACGGCCGAACTACAAAGACGGCACGCGTGCAATTCTTTAAGGCCTGCGCACTCAAGGAAGGAACAATAGGGTGAATTCTTCCACGGCCGGACTACAGTGGCGGCACGCGCGCAGTTCCTTAAGGCCTTCGCACCCAAGGAGATACAATAGGGCGAATTCTTCCACGGCCGGACTACAGTGGCGGCACACGCGCAATTCCTTAAGGCCTGCGCACTCAAGGAGGGAACAATAGGGCGAATTTTTCCACGGCCGGACTACAGTGGCGGCACGCGCGCGATTCCTAAATGCCTGCGCCCCCAAGGAGGGAACAATAGGGCGAATTCTTCCATGGCCGGACTACAGTGGCGGCATGCGCGCAAATCTTTACGGCCTGCGCACCCAAGGAGGGAACAATAGGGCGAATTCTTTCACGGCCGGACTACAGTGGCGGCACACGCGCAATTCCTTAAGGCCTGCACACTCAAGGAGGGAACAATAGGGCGAATTCTTCCATGGCCGGACTACAGTGGTGGCACGCGCGCTATTCCTTAAGGCCTGCGCACCCAAGGAGAGAACAATAGAGCGAATTCTTCCATGGCCGGACTACAGTGGCGGCACGCGCGCAATTCCTTACGGCCTGCGCACCCAAGGAGGGAACAATAGGGCGAATTCTTCCACGGCTGCACTACAGTGGCGGCACGCGCGCAGTTCCTTAAAGCCTGCGCACCCATGGAGGGAACAATAGGGCGAATTCTTCCACGGCCAGACTACAGTGGCGGCACACGCGCAGTTCCTTAAGGCCTGCGCACTCAAGGAGAGAACAATAGGGCGAATTTTTCCACGGCCGGACTACAGCGCCGGCATTCGCGCGATTCCTTAATGCCTGCGCACCCAAGGAGGGAACAATAGGGCGAATTCTTCCATGGGCGGACTACAGTGGCGGCACGCGCGCAATTCCTTACGGCCTGCGCACCCAAGGAGGGAACAATAGGGCGAATTCTTCCACGGCCGGACTACAGTGGCGGCACACGCGCAATTCCTTAAGGCCTGCGCACCCATGGAGGGAACAATAGGGCGAATTCTTCCACGGCCGGACTACAGTGGCGGCACACGCGCAATTCCTTAAGGCCTGCGCACTCAAGGAGGGAACAATAGGGCGAATTTTTCCACGGCCGGACTACAGCGGCGGCATTCGCGCGATTCCTTAATGCCTGCGCACCCAAGGAGGGAACAATAGGGCGAATTCTTCCATGGCCGGACTACAGTGGCGGCACGCGCGCTATTCCTTAAGGCCTGCGCACCCAAGTAGAGAACAATAGAGCGAATTCTTCCATGGCCGGACTACAGTGGCGGCACGCGCGCAATTCCTTACGGCCTGCGCACCCAAGGAGGGAACAATAGGGCGAATTCTTTCACGGCTGGACTACAGTGGCGGCACGCGCGCAGTTCCTTAAAGCCTGCGCACCCATGGAGGGAACATTAGGGCGAATTCTTCCACGGCCGGACTACAGTGGCGGCACACGCGCAATTCCTTAAGGCCTGCGCACCCAAGGAGGGAACAATAGGGCGAATTTTTCCATGGCGGGACTACAGTGGCGGCACGCGCGCAATTCCTTACTGCCTGCGCACCCAAGGAGGGAACAATAGGGCGAATTCTTCCACGGCCGGACTACAGTGGCGGCACACGCGCAATTCCTTAAGGCCTGCGCACTCAAGGAGGGAACAATAGGGCGAATTCTTCCACGGCCGGACTACAGTGGCGGCACGCGCGCAATTCCTTAAGGCCTACGCAATCAAGGAGGGAACAATAGGGTGAATTCTTCCACGGCCGGACTACAGTGGCGGCATGCGCGCAATTCCTTACGGCCTGCGCACCCAAGGAGGGAACAATAGGGCGAATTCTTCCACGGCTGGACTACAGTGGCAGCACGTGCGCAGTTCCTTAAAGCCTGCGCACCCATGGAGGGAACAATAGGGCGAATTCTTCCACGGCCGGACTACAGTGGCGGCACACGCGCAATTCCTTAAGGCCTGCGCACTCAAGGAGGGAACAATAGGGCGAATTTTTCCACGGCCGGACTAAAGCGGCGGCATTCGCGCGATTCCTTAATGCCTGCGCACCCAAGGAGGGAACAATAGGGCGAATTCTTCCATGGCCGGACTACAGTGGCGGCACGCGCGCAATTCCTTACGGCCTGCGCACCCAAGGAGGGAACAATAGGGCGAATTCTTCCACGGCCGGACTACAGTGGCGGCACACGCGCAATTCCTTAAGGCCTGCGCACTCAAGGAGGGAACAATAGGGCGAATTCTTCCACGGCCGGACTACAGTGGCGGCACGCGCGCAATTCCTTAAGGCCTACGCCATCAAGGAGGGAACAATAGGGTGAATTCTTCCACGGCCGGACTACAGTGGCGGCATGCGCGCAATTCCTTAAGGCCTGCGCACCCAAGGAGGGAACAATAGGGCGAATTCTTCCACGGCCGGACTACAGTGGTGGCACGCGCGCAATTCCTTAAGGCCTGCGCATCCAAGGAGGGAACAATAGGCCGTATTCTTCCACGGCCGGACTACAATGGCGGCACGCGCGCAATTCCTTAAGGCCTGCGCACCCAAGGAGGGAACAATAGGGCAAATTCTTCAACGGCCGGACTACAGTGGCGGCACGTGCGCAATTCCTTAAGGCCTGCGCACCCAAGGAGGGAACAATAGGGCGAATTCTTCCACGGCCGGAGTACAGTGGCGGCACGCGCGCAATTCCTTAAGGCCTGCGCACCCAAGGAGGGAACAATAGGGCAAATTCTTTCACTTCCACGGCCGGACTACAGTGGCGGCACGCGCGCAATTCCTTAAGGCCTGCGCACTTAAGAAGGGAACAATAGGGCGAATTCTTCCATGGCTGGACTACAGTGGCAGCACGCGCGCTATTCCTTAAGGCCTGCACACCCAAAGAGGGAACAATAGGGCGAATTCTTCCACGGCCGTACTACAGTGGCGGCACGCGTGCAATTCCTTACGGCCTGCACATCCAAGGAGGGAACAATAGGGCAAATTCTTCAACGGCCGGACTACAGTGGCGGCACGCGCTACTGTACTTGTGTGGCGTGCGTGCTACACAAGAACAATTGAACATGTCCTGTCAGTATGTGAAATCACATGAAAGTGCGAGCATGCTGAAGATGTGTCTCATAATATATATATATATATATGTATGCTCAAGTCAGGTTATTATTTCACCCACTTTTCTTTTTTCTTATTTACATTACATTGGTTCTAATAACTTCCCCCATACATTCCTTGGCATTATTGTCGTCTGTTAGATCTCATTAATATTGTTTCCAAACACGGAAAAACGAGCCCTTAGGTATATACACCTTTCCCATATATATATATATATATATATATATATATATATATATATATATATATAATATATATATATATATATATATATATATATATATATATATATATATACACACGAGCTGCCGAGTGCGTTAGGTTATCTCCCCCCCTCTCGGTACACGAAGCGACAAGAAAGGTTTCCGCTTTAATCTCCGATAAATTTTTCGCTTTAATTTAGGTGGCCGCAGGACAACCGGTACTCAAAGGAGCCGGTACTATAGAATCGACGCAGTGTTTCCCAGCGGGGGCGCGATGAAGAGAACACATGACCCACTTTCTGGTCAGGAAAGTCAAACAGTCGGCAGTTCAAGCGAGGAACTACCACCAAACCCAGTGGGTACGCGACGCGATGCTTTTTGATGAAATCATGATAAGCCCCACAGATTTCAAGCGAGGAACTACCACCAAACGCAGTGGTTACGCGACACGATGCTTTTTGATGAAATCATGATAAGCCCCACAGATAGTAAGTAGCACGCCACACCCGGACTTGCGCGAAGTGACAATGACGATCACGCTTATTTCGCATCAATACAAAGTAATGATACGAAGGGGTAATGTAATGATACGAACCACATCGCGCCAAAATAGGAAAAATATTGGCAGCTTATCCACGGGGTGAATGATGGAGAGTGGGCCGAAGCATCCGTCCGTCCATTCGCTCTTTCTTCCGTCCGTCCATGCGTCTAACTTTGTGACCATCCGTGCGTCCTTCCGCCCGTCCGTGCGTGTGTCTGTTCGTGCGTCCGCACGTCCATCTATGCGTTCATCCCTGCGTTCGTCCATACATTAGCCCCTGCGTCCGTTCGTGCAGCCATCCGTGCGTCCATTCATGCATCTGTGTGTGTGTCCGTTCGTCCATCTAGTCAACATTCCAAGTACCACCATCGCGCATCTTTTCATCATATATTCCGCATATATAAGCACCGCCATTCAGCGGACCTACCAAGGATTAAACGAGAACTGGCACAAGCACGCTATCTTAAGGCTTGCGCTTCGTGTCTACTTCCCTCCTTTAACCCCTTTTAGTTCATGGTATATACGAGTTCACTGTATTCATGACACTGCGGCCCAACACTCGCTAAACATTTCTAAAACCAGGGAGGTTATGCCCAGCGAGTATAACGTAGCAACCCTTTCTTTTCAGATAGTGGTCAATGGAAATGCCAGTGGCTGCTAATTGGGAATGAGAGACAGGGAATTTGGTTTTTAGTGAACGCGCACGCTGAGAATTTTTTATTGTTCAACAACAAACAGGAGAAATCTCCCACAGGACCACCTTGCAGGTCAAAGCATAAGACATGGTACGCACTACTACAAGGGATGAACGGTTGCCGCTTTAAAGAGCTTCGCCCCTAAAAACCTTGCACGAATAACACAGTGGAGCTTGAACCCGAGTCCGCTGGGTGCCAGTCGATTATTTCACCACTAAGTTTTCCAGTGTTTGTAACTTGTGTTGAAAGTTGCCTTAGGTGGGCCTGACCTAGCACTAATGGCTCAGTAAGGCTGGAACTCAGATCCGCTGTGTACCAGCCCAGTACTCAACCACTGAACTACACCGGCGCTTGTGACTTGTCATTCTTGCCTTAGGAAGCCTTGATGTCGGGACAGCAATCGCGGCAATACGACTTATGAAGCGTTTTACAACAGCGGAAGAACAACCAGTCATCGCACAATGCGAATAGCGTAACGAGTGGGCCGTGCAATGCTCCAAACCATCGAAAAAGGTTGTTCATGTTTCCCTATTAACTGTAGCGCATACCAACTTCAGCCATAATTCCTCATCGTTGTCAGTGACTGTATGGATAATTGGCACAAAATTCCTTGCAATTATTAAACGGATACCACCCTTCTCAGAAGATTGATAAAAAATAGCGTAGCGAATGCCAGCCTACTACCCAAAAGTGTATTATTAATGCTCTAGTGGGTACCAAGCAATATTGCTTGCAGTAGTTACCCAATGAGTGTTTTGAAAAGGCTATCCTAGGCCACTCTTCTAGCTTTCGCTGTGACTGTGCTGCGCCAACGCGCAGGCCTGGCGTTTTTTTAATACAATGCTTGCTAAAACAGAAGAAAATCAGATATTAACAGATAATACCAATATTACCGTTCTTTTAAAAAAAGAAAAAAGTGAGTAGGGCAAAAGAATTTGTGAGTTCATTTACTCTAAAATAGAATAATACTTTATAGGACCACTCAATTATTGGCCGATCCCCCACAGTGGGTATGAGCCACGAGGGAAGGGTAACAAGAACAAGAACAAAACTTTGATAAACCAGAACATATGAAAGAAGAAGAGCTTCGCACTCCTTTCATCACCTTCTTCCTCGTCTGCGTCAAACACAGAACAAGCACCCCGATCTTTAGGGTATAAGAAAAGGAATAAAGCTTATTTTTACAAAAGAGTATGCGTTGTACGATGCCGTTTTCATTTTCGCAATGATAAAGTTATAAAGATTGTTTGTATTATACAAACCGAGAAGATATAATCTCTTTTCTAGCTTTGAAATATTTCTTCTTGGCTACTCGAATCATGGCTACTCCCTCAGCGCAGGTGTAAGCCAAAATTCTAGAATGTATATTTGCATCTCGATCTTGGATGGTGAAATGTGCATCTACACTTTTTTCCAGGCCGCTACTGCTAGAAAAGATTCCATATGACCATATTTACCCAAGGTTGCTCAAATTTAAATGATTATCATTTTTCTGAAAACATTATTGGCATAATTTATCGTTTCCTTATGTATACCGGGGTTTTCCAGGTGCTCTTCAGTGAAACAAAATTTCGGGCATTAAAGGGTTAAGAGGTCAGAAAATCAGGCCTGGTCCGGTCAGCAACGCAGAATGTCGCCAATGCCGAGCTGTCGCATACCGATGATTCTCTATAGTAGTGGAGCGTTGCTTACGTCAGGTCCACCTGAATAACTGCAAGATATTTACACGAAATGATGCCCCGTTGGTGGAAACTATAGTGCATAAGAACAATGTGGATACTACTGCACAACAAAATATATATAGGCATTTCATTGTAAAATGAGGGGTGAATCAGAATGCTCTGGCTCAGAGAAAAAGAGGAAATGCATTAAGCACTCACAGGGCGATCAGTGAAGGGGATAAAAAATAATCTCGATGGAAAAATCACGAAAACACCACCTTCCGACGTGCGACTGACATACCGTCGACAGTACGTACCAAACCACTTGGTGCTCGAAGTTAAAGGGAACCTGTACAGATGCGAAGCCAAAGCAGGAGCGTCAAACGCCAGGAGGAAGGAGATGATGATGATAATAGCCTCTGTGTATGGCTCATACCCACTTTGAGGGATGGGCCAAGAAATGGATAATATATAAGTACAAACCATTACTTCAGAATTGCATGACTATTGGTTTAAAGAACAGTTATCATAAAAAAAAATGATGCTGATATAGATACTCGAGATCAAAACCATCAAATTCATCTAGAAGTAGTTTTACTGTGGAACAGAGATGCCGGTGACAATGGCCTAATGAGAAGGCTCCCAATGATAGTATATTCTTTAAGATGGTTTCTTCTCAGTAAATTGGAGTTGTTGCATGATAAGAAGTAATTCTCAATTGTTTTGTCCTTGATACAAAACAAGTAAAAAGGCGAAGCAGCCAGACCAACCCTGTTCATATATTGGTTTAAATTTGGAACCCCTAGCCCATGCAATTTTCTTCCGCTTCCAAAAGAAGGAAAACGCTAGTAAGACACAAAAACCTGATGGAAAAAAGGCCGCGCGCCCGAGAACATGAAAATATTGTTATTAAAACATTGCGCATTGAACTAAAGATCCTTTTTGCACTTGCCCCTCAAAAACGGCATATTACACTATTACTTTACAGATGGTTGCCACTGAATGTTTGGAAACACCAACAGGTAGACAGCAATCACCCACATTTCCAATTCCTGTGTGCCTTTCCGCTTTGTACTTTATTGCCTCGTCGTTCACTTCCTATACGCCATTGTATTAGCAACTTAGAGTCCGTATTACTATGGTAGATGGGCAGAAGGGTTATCGTACAGATGATAGGTGAAATAGATATTGCTTGCTTGCGAGACCACATCACTCAAAATTAGCGATAACTTGACTTCCTTTGAAAGCGCTATAGCACATCCTTCACACTAAAAACAGAAGTTTACCCGAAGATAATGTCACCGAGAGCGCCTGAGGACTTTTCAGTGAGCTAGGGATCCAAGGATCTAGGAATACATCAACACCCTGCACACAACCAGCATCTGGAGACGATCATTCTGCACCAATGGCGTCTATACATGGGGAAGCTGTTATGCCAATGGTGCTTACCAGGCTGATGCACAACAGCAGCTGGAATTTCAAAATGGAATGCCGTATCAAACATGTAGTCTAATACCAACAACCCATAAGGCTATCAGTTCGCCCAGGTGATGCAGTACCCTTCTACATTGGAATCAAGTTCCGGAACAGCGACGATAGAGGCAACAGGTGTGATACCTTTTCAGCTTGCGGCAGCTGCACTAGCATGTGAGGTTGCAGGTGAGGTTCTTGCCTCACAGCCTCTGCGACCTGGAAATTGAAGTAAAGTAGTGAATTGGGCTCATTGGAACACACTCTTTGCGGTCAGCGCACAAAAAAGTACAAAAGAATCACAGTATATCCACACAGTGAATGATGATGAGCGGGGCGAAGCTTCCATCAGACCGTCTATGCTTCCGTTCATCCGTTCATTCTTGCTTCTGTCCGTCCATGCGACCTACCGAGCGTCCATCCATGCGTCCGTCCATCTGTCCGTACGTCCGTACGTCCGCGCGTCTATACATCCGTCCGTCCGCCAGCTAGTCCGTCTGTCTATGCGTCCATATTGTGAACACTCCAAGTACCGCCATCTCGCATCTCGCATCCCCTGTGGCACATACCCATTCTAGGGCGGGTATGTACGTGCCACTGGCAGCTACGTACTACAGCATAGGAGCATACAAGGGACGGCCAGACCGATGCCTTAAGAAGCTTCATCCCTAAAAACACAAGACGGCGCTGGTGTCATGCACCTAAATCTTGTGTTTGTGCTTCTTTGTACACCGATCGTGATGATTAGGAATGGTGTACATACATAACTCGTCTTTCACTTTCTATATGTTATTGTATTCTGAACTTAAGAGTCCATATTACTACGGTAGATAGGCAGAGGTATTATCGAACAGATGATAGATGGACTAGATATTGCTTGCTTGCGAGACTACATCACCCACAAGTAGCGATAACTTGAATGTTTCAAATCTCTGGTGGGTGCGTTGGAAGGAACATGATGGCGATGAGCTCCTCTCGGATGGCCTGCTCCCTATGAGCGCACCCCTGGCGGCACTGCGCCAGCAGCCCTTTTTGCTTCGGCGAGAAACGAGTGTGCAGCTGCTCCTCCAGACTCTGTCTGTCCTCGAATAGCATAGAGATCTGCCGGTTCTTGTAGCAGCTTACTTCACTGTTATCTTGAACTTTCTCTTCGTGGCTGCTTTTGAAGGCACGCAACCACTCGTTCAGGTAGCGCACAAATAGCATCCTGCTCAAGCCGTTCAACAAGAAGGCTCTTCTGGCTGCTAATTTTAGAATATTTTCAACTTTGCGATATCCAACTTTGTGTATATAGACCCCGCAATATTACTGTACCAATTTGATGATACTTCATACATTTGTGTAGTGGGCGGCTGTGTGATGAGCTTTTGGTTTGCAAAAACAGGATTGCGTTTCTGTTCTTAGTTTTGCCAAATGTATGGTGACACCATTCAAATATATGACGTGGCAGCAAGTTTTTACGGTAATATTATGCGCAATATCAACATAACTAATGCGGCAATATTGCAAAATGCTTAGTTTTGCAAGCCGAAACCCATTCATCAACATACAAATTTATGGCGGGCCAGCAAGCAGTACTCGTGCTGCAGGCTGGAGAGACACAGAAACATGAGAAAAAGAGAGCAAGGGTTAAAAAGGTGAGCGAGAGGTAAATGGAAAGAAAATGCAGGTAGGTACAAGCTTAAGCAAAGCGGAATTATTTTGGATTCCGCAAGCTCTTCTTTGTGCCAAGTTTGCGCACATGGCTAACCAATCAAAATACTACCAAATATTTTTTTCGCAAATGTTAATTTTGTGTGGTTTTGGGACGTTACACCTCACACATCAATCAAGGTTATTTTTGCTGAATTCTTTAGGTTAATCGGTTTTATGGTGCAATCTGACATCGCACCATTCATTAATCGGCGCCATGCACGTGCTAGGTCTCTCTCACACCACGTGGGACCATATACGTCATCGCCGACATGGCCGCGTCAGGTTTCCAGTGCAAGAATGCAGAACTTTACAAAAGTTTTGTGCAGCCTTTTATTTACCCCGCCCCCTTTTTTTCTACATCCAACTTCTGGTGCCACATTTTTTTACTTTCGGTGCGTCGGCAAGTTACTGGTTGCGTTTTTGAGAACACCGATGCTATCCTCTGAACCCAATTCACGGCGTTCTTCTGCGCGAACGGTGTTGTAAGCGGCACATGGCTAAATCCACGACGCTTCAGAGAGACAGGGAGAAACAAAATGTAGACAATGATAAATCTTGCACGCATGGTGGCCCGAGTAGACAGTGAAAGAAGGCCAGGGCGTTCAGATGGCGAATGAGCCGGCGTACAAGTACGCTCACCAGCGTTTCACTTGTTACAATGTACATGTACAAGGCGCAAGAGACCTCACAAACCACCCCATTTCCAGTCGTGCTCATAGCGCTTGAGTAGACCCGGAGTTCACGAGATGGAATTACTACATGTCGATTCAGGCGAAATGTAACGTTGAGTAACTCCTGTTCAGCCTTGCTTATATCCGTATTGTTGTTTTGGGAGCAGGCCGATAGCGCCGGCCCTTTGCGTGGCTGCGATACGGTTATGAGCGAGGCTGTGCAGGAGTTTCTCAACGTTACATTTCACTTCCATTGGCATGTCGTAATTCCATCTTGCGAACTCCGGGTCTACTCGAGGGCTATGACCACGATGGGTAATGGCGTGGTTTGTGTGGTCGCTTGCACGTTGTATCAATTATTTGCTGGGATACTTGATCATTAGGAAGAATCGTTGTTCATGCTGTGGGATGCTGTCGTGCGAATGTATGCACACGACAGCTTCTGAACAGATTAATGTAGAAGCGATGATTATAAGACTAAGATTGTAAGTTGTCGACACACGTACCAGGGTCAGCGAAGTCTTCAACGACGCAGGCGGCAGCGGCACTGCAGTTGGTCGATATCTTAGGAGCCATGAAACAACGTCGGGAGGCGATGTCGTATCTTTCCACAAGCTGCACCGTCGTAATACCTGTTTTGGAGAAGGGCGAGCGAGGTAATTACCATTCGCAGCTGGATCCTCTGGAACCCGATTGCTACTCGACTGTCCAATATGCATACGGGAGCCGCCAGCGGAACCAATGGCGCATCGACTATGATGCTGGTAAGCTGAGTTGGTATACATTGATTTCCCCAGAGAACGTTCGCCCCATGTTTTATCCTCGAAGAAATGTATGGCTGTAACAGACGCGTAGACCGAACAATTACAGTATGTATATAGCTGTAATGCATAGCACATGGCACACATTTCGCTACAGCTAGGAGTATTCCTCGCGCAGGGGAAGTGTTTTTGTTGCCTGCGCCATGCCACGGCTTGTTCTCATGTGAATCGTGCGTGGTCACAATTATTCCCTTCCACCACCTTGCGGCACTCCGCAGACTCGACATGCTTCCGAGTACCATATGCTCTGCAATAAGGACACCACAGCTTACAACTGGATTTGTTCGTTTGCGTGCTACTTGGACACCTTGATCACTACTAACAAAGGGGTTGATCAGACTTACCATTAAAACATGACATAAATGAAGCCATCAAGGACGACGGCGGCGAAGTTGCTCTTGGTGTGGGGCATGCTGGGAAGCTCGAATGTGCGGCTTCTTCTGACGTTGAGCTGCTCCACTGTATAGCGTAAATGAAAAATTACAACGAGCTACTGAAGACGTGGTGCCGATTCTGAGTACTACTAGCGCTGCAGCGAGGTTACAAGTAGCAAGGCAAGCGGGAGAGTACGTGCGTTCGAGTTTTGTCAATCCCCGCAATCCACTCGCTTATTACCTTTCGCATTGTACCATCACAGTAGACGAAAAAAATTCCTTGAAGTCCCCGTGCGTATAGTTTTCCGTTTTATCTTGGTCTTGTCATACTTGGCCAGTTCGTCATTTTACATTGAGGACATTGCTGTACCCCCGCCGTGGTAGCGTGAGGCCAGCATGCTCGAGAATATCATTATATTGTGCTTGCACACTAAAGTGCGTCAAATAAACTAAGAAAAGAAAGGCATGTTAGTGTATACCAATCGTGTCTTTCGTTCCGCGGTGCCATCTTTCGAGCCCCATTGCAACTGTGCCACCATGGCGGACGAAATGAAGATGTCGTAATGCGTCTAGCTTTCTGGCCATGCACTGTACAGAACTATTTGTGCTTGAAGAAATACTGAAAAGATAGACAAAGAAAGGAAATCGCTGCTTTGGTTTATGAAATAAACGAACACGCGTATTTCTCGATGCCATCATGCATATATCTTTCTTGTCTCTCTTGGTCCTGTCTTGTGCGCCCAGCCTGCCGTCCAACTACGAGCACCATTATCACTTTACCAGCATGGCCACCATGTCTGACGAAAAGAATATGATTAGGCGATCATGCGCATAGGTTTCTGGCCGTGCATGAAATGCATACCTCGGTGATTGGACGCACCAAGCGCATAATATTGCAGCGATTTCGTCATGCTTCGTGTACCATTACCACTATATATATACGCCGGTGAGCGAATAGTTTTCTTTTAGTTCACTGATGGTATTGAGTGGCGGTCGTTCGCCGATATAAGGGTAGGGTTACACAATTACAACGAAAAGCGATGTACTGCTTATTAGCCCCCGATGATGTACAACATGTCCTTGTGAGCGACCACCTTAGCGCCGCTTCGGGGAGAAGAGATAGTGGCAATGCGGGTCCAGACGTTGGTTGACGGGTCGTCAACCGACGTCTGCGATGCTGTCCAGAACCGTGGCACCCGTAAAGCCACCAGCGCTGCGTATAGAATCATACGGCAGTAGGGGGCGTGACGATCTGTTCGATCTTTACCCCATCCCACTTGTTCAACTTGCCAAGGGAGCAATGAGTCTTCCACAAGTACAAGAATTTAGGCTACGTCAGAGGACACTGCTGCCACACAGCCACCTTTCCGATGACAGTTTAGATCCGAGTTAACACATGACAATGAAATACTGGCGGAGTGCAATGCCCCCCTGTTTCTAGTGCTTGAAATCGAGGCATTATTGACATTGACATTGCACTGGTCAAGCCGAGGTCACGATCACGAATTTCACAAGGATTTCGGCACGAATATACCTGAATCTTGGTCTGCCTCTTTCTCGCGGAGAGATTAGGCGTGTGGCATTAGGCTGCTTCGGGCTATAGTTTCTTGCAGTACAGGTACTCCTTGCTAGCTGCTACATTACGAACTGCGGGCCAGAACGCACACATACAGCATCATACGCCCTGAAGACGTTTTTGCTTATCTTGTTCCACCTGCAGTGCTAATGCGCAACCAGAAATGGCCAGTGGCACCGTCGATAACCCTAAACACGAAGAAGCGGAGCATGCGTCATGACAGCACATCCCTGGTAGCTTATGGAGGTTACTTGCATGAGCATTCAGTTGTGACTGAAATACGGAAACGAGAAATCCCGATGTCAACTCACATGTAGATGCGGCCGTGAGCTGCTGTGGCGCTGGCGTCGCTTCGTACTTCGGTCATGTCTGCCACTAGGGACCACTGGTTCGCCTTGATGTCATAGCGCTCTACGGTCCTGGTACGCGCACGCCCGTCGAAACCACCCATGGCGTAGATAAATCCCTGCAAGACAACTAGATGACAAGCACGCCTTTATATCAGTAGCTCAGCTGTCTGTCATTAAAACTTTCCAATACACCCCTAAAAATATTCCGACCACCCAATAGCCCAGTGAGGTACATAAATGCATTGGGCGAGTGCAAATACTTTTTAAAGCAATTATTGCGATGTTCGGCATGACAAAACGTGGGTGAAAGAAATGCAGATGCTGACCTTAGTCGTTTTATAGGAGAAATGGTCGGTTTTTTTATTTAGCAATACTGCTAGCCCCAACAAGGGGCCATAGCAGAGTGGGTGTACATAGTACAACAAAATCAACAGTACAATACTGCAGTCAACACAGAACAAAGCACTTCAAAAAACAGAAAAAAATGTTTCACGAAAAAAAAAACTAGTCAGATATAAATTTTTCAAATGCCTCGATACTGTCTGTTTCAATAATTTTGCTGTCAAGCTCATTCCATTCTTTGGCAGTGCGCGGAAAAAAGGAATACTTGAAAGTATTATTATTGGGCTGGAAAGAAACGACAGTGTGTTTGTGACGTTGTCTGGTAGAATAACCGGAAGAGAACTTTAAGTATTCACCTGTGGTACTATTTATTCGACCATTAACTATCTTAAAGAAGAACAACAAACAGGAAATTCTATTTCTTTCTGAAGTCCGTTTGAATCCCGCTTTGGCAACTAATTCAGAGACTGACGTTGGGCCGTATTTCTTGAAAATAAATCGGACAGCCTTGTTTTGGATTCTATCAAGTTTATGGATATTGACATTGGTGTAAGGATCCCAGATAACGTTTCCATAATCCAAAATGGGCTGGATAAGAGATTTGTACGCCAGAATTTTAGTGTCGTATGATGAATAGCGAAGACGTCTCAAAAAATGTAGTTTCATCATTGCATTCTTAGATATGTAGTCGATATGTCGATCCCAGTGGAGGTTGCTACATATATGCAAGCCTAGATACTTGTACTCTGTTACTCGATTTAGGATATTTCCATCAGCTGTATAATTGTAAACAAGGGGACACTTCTTATTTGTTATCAACATGGCCACACTTTTTTGATAGTTTACACACATTTGCCAAGAATTCCACCACTTCATGAGTTTCTCAATTTCTGTGTTAAGCTTAACTTGGTCTTCAACTGTGTGAATAAGTGAATACAACGCACAATCATCTGCATATAATCGTATTTTAACCCTGCAATTATCGACAATATCATTAATGAACACCAAAAACAACAACGGGCCAAGAACGGAGCCCTGGGGTACCCCTGAGCCAACAGGTAACATGTTTGAGGGAGTGTCTTTAAAGACAACGTATTGCTGCCGGGATGTTAGATACGATTTAATCCAGCTACACAGTTTCCTGTTTTTTAATAATGCGTTCAGTTTAATGAGCAATTTAGAATGAAAAATCTTGTCAAATGCTTTAGCAAAATGTAAAAAAATTACGTCTATCTGTTTTCTCTCATTAATAGCTGCGGCGAAGTCATGTGTCATTTCAACCAGTTGAGTTATAGTAGAAAAGCCGTGATAGAACCCATGTTGCATTGGTAATAATATTGAGTAATTTTCCAAGAAGAGCGTAATATGCTTATGAATAAGATGCTAGAGAATTTTACAACACGCGCATGTTAAAGCTATAGGTCGATAGTTAGAAATAAGCTGCTTATCGCCATTTTTAAACAGTGGTTTTATCTTGGAAATTCTCCAGTCATCAGGCAAAGTACCCGTCAAAAGGGATGTACGGTAAATAATTAACAAAAATTTAGATGACCACTCAGCGTATCGTTTAAGGAATGCATTAGGCATATTATCGGGTCCATATGACTTTTTCACATCTAAATTAAGCAAGAGGTTAAATATTCCACTTTCTGTTATTTTCAAATCTTCTATCGAAGGCAATGTCTGGAAATTGTCAAAAAAGGGTATGCTACCATTATCTTTAGAAAAAACGGATTCAAAGTGGGTGTTGAACGCATCAGAAATCTTAGCAGCATCGAATGTGAAATCATTGCCTATGTTAAATGTATTAGTACTTCAGGTCTTCGGTGTGATGGTTCTCCAAAACTTAGCTGATGCCTCCTTTACCAGCGTGCCCAAACGGATGTTATAGAAGTTGAAACGTTCCTGCTTCATCTTTTTTTAAGTTCACGAGAGAGCATTGCCACTTCAGCGATACGTTTTCGGCTACTGTTCTTAATTTGTTTCCTGGCACGGTTTAGTTTTCTTTTAATGTGAATGCTATCACGCGTTATCCAAGGATTCGCAGAATTGATTTTTCGATACTTGACTGGTACAAAGAGCTGAATGCAGGCGTGAATTGTATTTTTGAATTTCAGCCATAATGAATGGACGTCATACACTTCAGTAATCATACTACTGCAAAGTTCATCGTAGGCTATTTCCAGTCTGTCTAATATCGACGTATCATCAGCAGCGTAGAAGTCAGGAAAATGAGATACGTTAACGATGGGTTTCTGCAGTAATGAAGAGAACTCTATTAAAACACATTTATGGTCAGAAATTCCCTCAAATATTTCACATTTAGAATCACCACGAATACTTGAACTAACAAAAACAAGGTCAAGCACAGATTTACTAGTTCCGTGAACACGTGTGAAGTCGTTAACTAGTTGGGTTAAACCAAATTGAAATGCAATATCAATTAATGCTTCATTATTATTTGCGTTGCTTTTGTCAGCCGAAAGGGTGTTCCAGTTAATGCCGGGGAGGTTAAAATCACCACACAAAATAAATTTATTGTTATCAGTTGTATTGCAATCAATGTACTTTCTAGGATTCTCTAGTACTTCTAAATCACTCGCTGGTGGTCGGTATACAACACCAACAATCACAATTTGGCCCTCATGAAACAGCTTACAGAAAAGTGCCTCAACGTCTACAGCATCAGACATTCTGGCCACGTTCAAATTTCTCTTGAAGAGAAGGGCAACTCCCCACCACGAGAGTTGCGATCACGACGATAAACATAAAAATTTGGGGGAGTGAATTCGTTATCATAAACACCACTGTGCAGCCAGGTTTCAGTAAGCGTGATAACATCAGGCTCATGAATTGCCACCAAGTGTTCAAGATCAAGACCCTTATTCACTATGCTTCGACAGTTCACATTAAGCAGCTTTAAGGAATTGCAACCGGTTGATCGTCATGTATGATGGCGTTTAGGAACACGAACAATAGAACCACTGGTTTTGTCCCACATGTAAAGAACATCATTAATGGACACTTTGTCGAAGATAAGCCTCACTCGCTGTTTGTTTTTTATATATTCTGCGGTGCAGCCCCACAATTTTGATCTAATATTTCTCACTTTCTGAGAAAAGTCTTCTGTGACATAGTAGTTTGATCCCTTGAGCTTAGCGCAGTTTTTTAGAATTGTAAGTTTTTCACGGAAGTCAAGTAATTTCACGATGACAGGCCGCGTTTTATCAGGCCGTTTACTACCAAGTCTGTGACATCTTTCTATTCCTGATATAGTAAGGCCGAGCTGGTTGAGCAAAAAAGTTTAAGTTAAGCTCTCCCGTAATGATGCAGGAGTTTCGCTAGCGGGTTTCTCAAGACCATGAATAATAATGTTGTTACGACGACCGCGATTTTCTAGATCATCAATTTAATCCACCATAGCAACAACCATTTTTTGCAAATTGCTAACTTTGGATTCAACGGCTTCCAGTGTGCCTTGCGTCAAGGATAAATTGGCAAGAGCCGATTCCAACGAATCAAGCCTACCCTTACATTCGGTTAGTGTGTCAGATGATGTTTTCTGCGCAGCACTGAAGTCATTCAAGCGCTTGATAATTGCTTTCTGGCCTGTTAGAACATTGAGTATCAGGTCGCGATCACTTAAACCGGAAAGCGATGCTTTGAACTCGGTTACCCCTTCATCGCTATCAGAATCAGGCCCCGGATTTTGCTCGACATGCCCACATTGTACAATCAAGTCAACAAAAACGCACAAAATGAAAGAAACATCGTTTAGCACATGGGGGCAAAGTAGTAGCACTAAGCAAACATTATTACAACGAACACACTTGGCATTGGGCAGATAACTAACCTGCACAAGAAAGAAGACGTGCTCGTTCAGCATTGCTGTCAATGTGCTGCCACATTGCCCACTGAAGTGCCAGAGGGACGTCGGCCGGAACTCAGGCATATTTAGAAACGCATTGAGTCAACAGCAACTCGTTTTACCCTAGTTTTTTTTCGCACGTGCCTATAGCATTTCGTCTCCACGAAAATGCGACCGCCGTGGCTATAAAGTTTGCTCCAGCATGGCGGCGACAGTTATCCGCTCGATCCGTACACAACACAGAGCGTCTTAGCGGTTACCGACACCGGCGCTGCCGGGCTATTCACGCTGTCAAAATCGGCTGTTCTAGAAAGAGACGATTGTATGAATTCAGGTGGGAATAAGCGTAGTTTTACTGTACTATGCAGAAGGATACATGGCCAAAAGTAGATGTATCGCGACCGGAACTGCAGCTAAGTCCCTGCGGTTCGTTTTCAGCAGCACTTGCCTGCAAAACTGCAACGCTGACGTGGTAGCGTGCGAACTCCATGTTTGCTTTGGCGCTCCACCTGGCCAGGGGCACGTTGAAACACACGACCGAGTAGTAGCACTCGCGGTCGTTGAAGCCGCCCACGAAGTAAATGCTCGAGTCGATCACAGCCGCGCCGTGGGACGCCCTGCAGTGGTTCACGATAAATTTTATGGGTACCTTTATATACCCTTGCAGAATAAACGTCTTTCTGCATGAGAATATAGATGTGGCCACGTGAATGTTGCCCACTATTCCATGCCAATTGTACACATTAGTGCCAATCAGCCGAGAGTGTCCAAATAATTGCAATCGCAATAAAATAAAGTCTTTCAGGGGGTAGACGTGTTCATTTACTTTTTAAGCCTTTTTATTGTACTATGTTTGACCCTGGCAGGTAGGGGTTATGTCGGACTCTACCAGTCGCAAAACTGCAGAGTGCCAGAAAGCTAGGGCACAAGTCACCTGGGAGTGGTGTACTGAGCGCCCATGTCGCGCCATTTGTGGGCGCGGCCGTTAAACGTGTACATGTTGTTCGTAGGACCCGACGTCCATCCACCGAATACGAACAGGATGTCCTTGGGCACGCGGGGCGTGAGCCACTGCTTCAAGGACAGGTCGATGCCGTCGACCTTTCCTAGTTCCAGCGAGGGCCGGGTCAGTGTCTGCGTGGACAAAAAGCACCGTCCGTGGACTGTAGGAAGTGCATACTAAAGCGAACCCCCCGAGCTGCTTTAACTTATTTTAGTGTTGGTCGGTGTGGAGCCGCTCAACGTTGCTGCTTGCACGATCTCACTGACATCTACGTCGCTCTATCTGGATTTTGGTCAAGTGCGACATTCTATATATCGTCGGTCTTGAACAGCAGCAGGAACATCTCGTAAATTTCGCGAAGCCATGCACATGCGGTCGTTGCGCAAGATTGCATCAGCTATACGACTGCATCTAACAAGTTACGAAAGGACAGTGCTTTTTCTTCAGATAATCTCAAACAAGTGAAAAAAACATTTTTTTTCCTCAAATTAAAGGTTGCATTCACTCATTCATTAATTATTCTGAGGTTCGAATGAATCATACAAGCTATGAAAAAAAAACAAATTGACCAACCTGATGGATGACGCGGAGCACCTTGAGGCTCCTCTCGTCACCCTGGACTTCTGGGTGGGACACGACCTTCTCCAATTCCCTGCAACAATGCGTAAGCGATGTTGTGGAGGCTTGAAATGAATTGAGCAATAGACTAGTCCCGAGCAACTGCACAATAATCACATTAATCTGTTTAGTATAAGACATAAGTCGAACTCGCAAGTTCAAGCTAGAATTCCCGGCATGCGTTGAATTCTTTCCTCTTTCCTCTCATTTGGCAAGGTTGAGCTTGCGAAATTGGGTCCTGGATCTATATTTTACGGATCCGCTTGAGGACTCTCATATACCGCTGTTAACACTTAACCATTTTGTTTATTGGGGACAACCAAAGGAAAGGTATTACTGCAACGGCTCGTATGCATGAATGGATATAAGCAGGTATACATTCAGTATGTCATGACATTCTTAGTTTGACGACCAGAAGGACACTTCTGGTAACCATCTAATGGCTCGATTAAGGGTGAGAGGAACTTCAGCACTTATGTAATTCTTCCAACGCGTGGCTAACATTCGGTGTGCATAGGCCCGTCGCAGCCTCCCATGGAGGCAGCAGTAACAACATAGCCCACGACGATCAAATGAACCAATGGGTACGAAATTGGGTCTATGGCAGCCGGAACAATTTCTCGCGAACTAACTTGTTCCCGGGAATCTCGACTACTCATCAGCAGCGTTTTCTGATTGTGCGTAAGAAGTGTTTTAAGCCCTGTATACACGCGTGACTTAACGCTGCACCGTACGAAGCGAACCAGAGGCAGGAACTTGGCGAGGTACTCCTTCCTCATGGCTGCGTCGGCCGAGATCCGCTTGAGGTTGGCCTGGAAAGTCTCCTCCGCCTCGCTCGGCGCGTTCAGCCGGTCGTCTTCTAGAATAGTCTGCATCTCCTCAGCGGTTATAGCTTCGAACTGCGCATTGTTCTTCCACACCTGAGCCAGGAATGCATATTTGCATGAGTGTGTTGCCGTGGAAGCTAAAGAGACAGCGGCTGCCCCACGAGAAACAACGTGAGCTACCTTGACCAATGCGTTATTGACGAACATGGTACACGCTACTTTGTTGTCCGTACTATATTGTGGTAGAACGAAAGGCGAACTACAGTTGCCAGCTGAAAGGTCACGTCCCGTAGCTCAGGTGTCACGCAGCCGCATTATATTTCTCAGGCGACTCGGGCTCCATGCTGCATTCTAAACTGTTGACGTACTGTATACTATCCGAAAGTGCAAGCACGTTTCGAGTCCTAAGGAATGCTGGACAAGAACAACGAAAAAGAAGGCAGGAAGGGTAAGCAGACCTATAGCCTGTTTGCTACCCTACACTGGGGAATGCGAAAGGGCAGTATAAAGATGAGAGAGAGAGGAAAGAGAAGACAAAGAAAAAGACTGTCAGTCAATGGGCTGACGCGTATGCAGCTGTGGTACTACTCAAAAGGTAAAGGCATTCACATAGGACCGTAGTCCTCAAAGAACGCAAAAGGGCATTGACTGCCTTTCAGGCCAACGAAAGACAAGAACATTGATCGAGTAGCATCTGCACAGAGAGTGGCCGATTTTGCAATTGTCGCAACGCGTCAGAAAGGTTTTGTCTCCCAGAGGGAAATCGAGGGCAACGACATAGCAGATGGTCGATGTCGTTTTCGGTGCCGCAGACCCGTCCTGTTGAGTCTTGAAAAACACTTACACTACAATATCTTCTGCTGCCAACTAATTTCTTGAAACTGTCATCGAAATCAGGCCAGCTGCATAGTAGCATCTATACACTTAGAGTTTTGCTCTTTTTCGGACAGTGTTCACAGAAAAAACACGCTGCACTACGATCTTTAATGCCACTTGGTTTTGGCGAAAACAGACAGAGAGCCTGAAAAGCGAGAGGGAAGTAAAATACTACCTCGTCGAAGCTGCGAACCAGGTAGCGAAAGGCTTCTCTGGCGAGGTATTCGTATCTGTGGCTGGTGGCTAGGTGATATGTTTCGATGCAGTTCTCTGGTTCGAAGTATTCCTTAAGTTTATTCAGGCAGTGATCTCGTATCTGCGTCAACTGCGCTGCAAAAAGAATGTTCTTCTTCTCTTTGTTGACCTTGTAGGCTTAAGCCACAGGAGCGAAAGAAAGACACGCCTGAACGATAACCGATGCCAGCCAGGAACGCGAGCCGTGGCTTCACGTGCCACGGCCTAGCGCCTTTGTAGCGCCCTCGCTCGGGCGGCGCGCAAACCGGAGAGCGCGCGATGGCGACAGAAGAAAATAAAGAAGGCGCTAGGCCGTGGCACGTGAAGCCACGGCTCGCGTTCCTGGCTGGCATCGGTTATTGTTCAGGCGTGTCTTTCTTTCGCTCCTGTGGCTTAAGCCTACAAGTGGTGACCTCGGACGAAGACAATGACTGACTCGAATGCATCCTCAACCTTCTATTGAGGCTCATACCCTCTGTGGTGGATTAGTCAATAATCGAGTGGTCGTATAAAAATTTTATTCACTTTCAAGCAAAAAAATCTGTGGCATGCAAACTTTCCGCTGTTTTCTTCTTCGTCTGCTTCCTATAGATCACAAACACCTACTTACACAGCTTGAGGTGTAGCTTTAAAACATATTTATTCGGTTATTTCATATTTATTTGAAGCCCAAAAAGCACACAGAATGCCGCCATCTTTAGTTGTGTGCTGCAATACCGCATCATTCACTCCCTATCTCCCTACAAGAAATACGCTTGCTATCTATATATGTAGTTGAAATATCACCAACCCCACTAATATATAACATCACATTACTGCATGTCTAGTTGTTTTTTTCAGAGTAGGTGAATGCATTAAACGGCTGTGTCACGTTCGTTGTGCTTCACGACAGAAGCCACTGTGATTGACCCAATGCCTAAATGTCTGTCCGAGATTGTAAATGCCTGATTACTGAACGCGTCTTGTAAACCCTAAACTGAAAGTAATGTATATAGGCGTTATGTATTTAAACCACGACACCATTATGAAGATCTTCCTAGGGGAGGGTTTCACAAATACGTACCACCTGGTGTACTTGTACGTGTACTGACATCGCACAGTTCACTAGTCTCTACCATGTTGCGTCTATCGAAATGAGAGTGCCACGCTCAGGAACGCACCCGCGACCTTCGGGACAGCAGCCGTGTGCCCAAGCCACAGATCCGCCGAGGCGGTCAAACTCTAAAGCTTAGTAGGAACAGTCATGTAAAGACCTAAGCAACTATTCACCTTCTAGGCTACTCGCAATAGTGAGTCCAGCGGACCAGTGCCTTAGCTATTAACACACAGGGTTGCAACAATCATGTTAAGAATTATGGTTCGATAAATTGAGCAAGTTACTCTGTGTCAGTAAACTACCGACAAAACGCATGGGCTATGTGGCTGGTAGTAGCAAGACTCCGTGGGTCTGGTACGGGCCAGTGGCCTCCCGATGAGTGTAGGCACCGACCAAGGTAAATAAATATTATCCCATATCTGCATGTACTGCAAAGGTCATCGAAACGATAGTCTTGCGTTCGGAGAGGGCGAAGAAAACGTTTACTTGATGTTCTGACAAAAAAATCAGTAAATGGTTCACTTAAAAAAACAGTGCCGCTGTCTGTCTCCTTCTCTCTCTTGTCCCTCGTTATTGGCGCTGTTTTTTTTGAGTGAATCATGTCGTACCAACTCGCCCAAGCAATCTCGTTAGCTACTTTCAGTAAATGGTATTATGGAGTCGCTGCGTTAGAGTGCCTCGATTGTGCAGCAGAGGCGAACGAGCGCATCAAGTCACGCCCCACGTGAGACACCAGCGCTATTTGGCAGTTATCTTCGAAAAAGAAGCGCATGGCGTGCGTGCCCGTCTAGGAGGTGATAAGTTGTAGCACGCAGGGCAACGGGTAGGTGTCACTACCATGTCATCTTAGCAGAGCGTTGGAAACACATGCCTTTTCGTACAAGCGTTGCAAGGTCAGCACAGCGTGATAAGCGCTACTACCATCCTTAGAATTACTTATGTATGCCTTTTCTAGCAAAGAGACACATACAGAATATTGACTTGCTGTTACGCTGCCTCAGATATGTGAATCAATTGCTTTTTAGTTGACAATCGCACAAGTATGAAGTGTAAATCTTGAGCAATATTGCGTGGCACTACGGAAGGGGTCGGCGTTTGGGATATCGTTTGGTGTCGTTTGAGGTATTATTAAGGGCAAACAAACCGACAATTGTACAGACAGACAGACAGACAGACAGACAGACAGACAGACAGACAGACAGACAGACAGACAGACAGATAGACCAAAACTTTTTCGTCGAAGGTCCCCAAGAAAGGCTATCGTCTTTAACTATATACCTGGGAGCGTTATTTCCAAAGCTTCATTGCGAACAATCCTCTTGTTTGGGATGCTTGGTTGCACTTAATGTTTTGAACAACGAATGGGCTTCAAGAAACTCATTATCTATCTCCCGCTCAGCCTCCCACTGACCTTCAGTCTCACGGTGAGCTCGAGAACCTTGACAATATTGTGCATGCCGATGTGTTCGTGCAGTGGTATCTGGTAGGCAATCTCGACCAGCAGCTCAATAATGCCGCTTTCTAGGTCGTTGATCACCGCTCGGATGGGTGGGCAACCCACCTCTTTCCTTTTATCTGGAGCCATGCTCTTTTTCACAATAGTGAAGAGGGTGTAGGAACCGGAATATCTGCAAAAATAAAGAATTGGAAGTGAAAGATAAGGTCCCTCAGAATACGGCGTCAGTCTCAATAAATTGTGTACAACGCAGGAAAAACGCTAGATATTTACCCGATTCCCGCAAGAAGAATCGAATATATACTATTCGCCTGCCATGAAATGCGCTAATAACCTCTACTTTGCCGTTTGACCGATAGGCACACACTCCTGGAAAACATTTGACGTCGATTGTTTATATCCCGAGAAAAGCATTGATGAGACCTCGTAATGCCGAAACCGAAACTATCTGTCTGATACTTTCACACATTCTCAGCCGGAATGACTAACCAGCAAGGAAGCACGGGAACATTGAGCAAGCAAGCTTTATTAATATCGGCTAGCACGTGCTCCATTGGTAGTTCGAGCTCGTCATATTAAAGGCGAGAATGGCGGTAAGAACACTTCATAAACTTTAAAGTATAGAAGAAGAATGGCGATTTGGGCTAGTTGGTTTGAATTCATAGTAATAAGGGCTGCAGCGCGAGCACGAATGTGCTAGAAGAAACAGACAAAGTCGAGGTACGGAAGGCAAAAGAGGCAGCGCTCGTGTTGTCCTCTTTTGCCTTCCGTACCTCGACTTTGTCTGCTTCTTCTAGCACATTCGTGCTCGCGCTGCAGCCCTTATTACTTTAAAGTATAGAATTGCTCAAAATTCTTGGCTTGCATGTACACAGAGCTAGATCGACGGCCACCTGCCTCAATCCGGACGAAGCCGTCCCAAAGACTACTTGGTAAAACGACGGCTAGTAACCAAACTACCTGCAGTAGTGACAGAAGCATACAGAGACAGAATGTCCAACCAACCCAAAATGCGTGCTAAGGCAGCGACCCTGGGAGATCAAAGGTAACACAATTAACGGTACTTACTTGGTGGACATCACATAGCAATGCGCCCAAACTTCCACGTCGTTGTTGGCGCGGAAAACAACGTCATAGTACTGGCGCGTTCTCCGCTGTTCCTGCAATCCAGGTATGGCCCTGGCTGCGGCGCCCGGCGCGAACTCCCGCTGTCGGCCATCGTCGATGAAGAGATGCGCCGCCTCGAACAACGCGGTGAGCAAGCCATCGTTCTTGTCCGTGCCGTTGGCGGCGGCATCCTTCACCTCGGTTACGGTGGCCCACATCTCGGGCAATGTCCTCGATAGAATTAACCGACGGCAAGCTAGTTTAGGCCAACCAGGAGAGCCCACGGACAGCCATCGCTTCTCGGGAACGGGGACCGAAGCAGCCAGGCACAGCCTAACGACGGGATGAGCGAAGGCCGACTGAGCAGAGACCCGGGCTTGGCTTGTTTATATAGCCCGCAGAATTGGTTTTATCGGCTTTTTGCGCATGCTGCGTGTCGTGTATACCTGACCGATATTTGTTTGTTTGTTTGTTGCTTGTAAACACTGGCCCATACCCGTTTTGGGGGATTGGCCATGAAAGCTTGTAGTAGCCTCTATGTGAAACACTAATTAAAACCTATGATTGAAAGGTCAAAGAAAAAAAGCAAATTACCTTTTAAAAAGAAAAGAATAAAAACGATGAACAATAAGAGAAGCAGAGAGCTAATACTATATAAGACCACTTAACTTCGAATAGACCAGACAGTTGAGTTGACCTTACTCGATCGAATTCAAATGAATTTGCGACTTTCTTTGACATTATCAATCATATGAAAGATTCGTCAAGAATATGTTTAAGCAGGCGTTATATTGACAGGCGTTTAGATTCTTGAAAGAAATTGCATACCGCGTAAAGTACGTCTCTGTGGCAATGTCTCAAGCAGGAGGTTCCGAAACAGAGAACATTATCTGCAGGTAAATTTAAACCGGCTGTGTAAAACGGAGCAATTAAAAATCTTTTCCTAATTGACGAATAGTTCCAGCATGATCTAAAGTAATCTTCTACTTGTTCTGTTTCCTCGCAGAATGGGCGCAAGGTAGATATCGCCAGACCAGCTCTGTATAAATAAAAGTTTATTGGGTCGACACGAATTTTAACTTTCTAGATTTACTCCAATGAGGTTTCCAGTGTTATCTCAGGTTCTGATACTCCGTCCATTTAGCGATAAGTTCCATCATATCCGTAAAAATAGCTAAATTTCTATATCTGATCGATACTATGTATTCTATTGCTGGAGGTGCCGAAATCAGAGGACAATCAAGCGATGCTCGGGATAATGGATCAACCATTTCATTCAACTGTATGTCACAGTGGCCTGGACCCATACTAACATCAAAAGTTTCACTTAGGGTGAAACTAATGTGCGCACTGTCACTAGGGCTCTTGATTGTTTTATAGCTGTGAGAGCAGCACACACCGAAAGGGAATCTGTAATGATGATTGCACTGTATTCGTTTCAATGTAGCTTTTGGAGCGCCAAAATAAAAGCTAAGAGCTAAGCTTCGAAAACTGGAGTGAACTCTGGCAGTCTTACATAGAAAGACCAACCGAAGTAATCAGAGGCAATTCCTACTGCTGGCTTTTCATTATTCACGGAAGCGTGTGTGGCTATTGAGCTCTTCATTTCTCTATGAACTATGTAATCTTCTAGCCTGTTATTAAAAACTGCTGCTTTACCTATCGTGTTTTTTGTTTTTGATGCCAAAACTTCATTGTTATAAAGCCTGATTATGATGTCAGACCCATGGTCTAATAGCCTGATTGGTCTGAACTATGTATGGTTTTGCAAAAACAGTTCTTTTTGCTTCTATTAAGGTTCGCGTCATCCTGTTCAAAACGGGTTAAGAAGTCTCGTAGTGAACTTCAACCAAGAGAGCAACAGTTGGTTGTTTGAAGTTTTAAGAGAAGACGTTGAAGTTCCTGGCGATTCCCCTGAGTGGGTAAGAGCCTTGTCAGAGGTCTTGACCTAACTATCATCACCATAATCACTATCGTCATCATTTCACAGTAGCATGTGTCTGTAAATAATGGATGCCCATAACTAGTACTGACTGCTCTAGCTGTCTTAGTTGAGAACTCCAACATTGGGACGCCGACATTTCTTTTTCATGCCGTATCGCGGCTCTGCTGGATGGACCAAATTTGGACGCTGAGGTCTACGCGGCGCAGCCCGGTGGCCCACCACCGCGAGAGGGTCTGGGATTCTCACTCATTTCCTATATTGGGCTTGGCGCTGCTACCACGCGTATGTTTTAAATAAGCTTTAGATTGTTTGATTGCGTGAAGGGGCGGCAACATAAACGTAGAGGCGTTTCCAACGCTCACGCATGAGTATTGGCCCGCCTGATTGGATGATTGACTGCTTGATTTATCGACCGCAGTAAGGAGAGAACAAAGGTACGATTTGGCAAGTTATTTGGCGTGTTGGTTGCTGGCGTGGTGGCTTCCTCCTTCTAGGCGGCCGTGATTCATAGGCATTCCGGAGTCAGTTACTCGAGACGGTTATTTCTGTCCAGGTCCTTGTTTTTCCAACCACGTCTACTAATATCTACAACCATCGTATGAAGTGTGCTGAATTTGTGTGACAGTTTCTTCGTCATTTGTTAGAGTGGTCTTTGATACGCCACTGCGCATATGCAGCCCAAAGTTCTATCCTACTCGGTACCTAAGAGGTTTTTAGGGGTGAAGATGTTAATAGCATCACCTGGTCTGTGGTCCTTCCATCCTGTACACCAGCCTATCCAAGCAGTGAATGATGATTAGTGGGACGAAGAGTTTGTCCGTCTGTCTGTGCGATGCATGTTCTAGTGTGAGACGAGTGGACGGACAGACAGACGAACGGACGAATGGACGGATGAACCTTCCTTCGGTGCTCGCCTTTATTGTGAAAAGCTCCATTTACATTGGACCTGGCTGAACTCCTCATACCAGTATCTGCTTTTCGCGGTATATATTTTGTCCCCAAGCATGAGCGGTGGTTCCTATCCCTTTGAAGTTGGCTTCACTACGCTAACTATATTTTGAGGGGGGTCTGCTTTAGGAATGTTGTGGTTATCGAGTTTTCTAGTGTGTACGCGTGTTGTCTAAGAGTAAGTAGGTTATTCGATAATACTGCCCTCGCACTGATGAAAGCAAAAGAGAGGTGGCGACTGCATCGCGACGTTAGCACATGAGCTTACTGGACGGCATAATTTTTTCGGACGTCACCAGCTCTGCTGGGCAATTAGTGGGGTTAGATTGCGATACTTAACCGTAGATTCACAGATCGAAAATTGAAGACAGTGTTGAAGAACGTTAAGGAATGCTGCCTGAAAGAAAAAGGACGACACAAAAGCTACAGGCAGATTAACTGGTCGCTAGAAAAACCATGACTTGACCTTGTTATGTTTTTCAGCGGCATCAATAGCTACCCTGCATTGAAGATGAAAAATAAACTTTATTGCGCAACAAGAAAATGTTACGCGGAAGGCAGGTGAAGGCTGTTAGGACAAATTGAGTAGTTCAGACCCCATGGTACACAGGATAGCACAGAAGCATGCGGCTAAATAGAACTAATGAAGACGAGTACGTTTCTTAATGGGCGTAGAAAAAAGATTACAATGCAAGTAGAGAAAGGTAGCCGCCTTATCACATCCTTATACAAACACTAGTCACAGCCGTTTTGGTGATGCACTTGATACTCTAATGCAATGCGCCGAAGTTATGGGGCTTGGAATTGTACGCAGTCGAAATTTTAACACTTGATTTCCGTAATTTGTTCAGCATTTTAATATGCAGCGCACTTCAGGTTCACATTCATTATAAGTATTTCTAACGTTACTTCGTATCATCAGTTACTTTCACGTCAATGTAACAGCTTTGCCTGATAAGTGAGTGATTTGCGCACAACTGCTCAATTTACGCTAAAAACATTGGCCGATGCTTAACACATGGACACAATTCAAATTCGGTATTTAGGCTCACTATTTCGCAAGAAATTGGTTCCTTGAATGAGTTGAATCTGTGGGTGTCAGCGTGAAGGGGGGGGGGGGGGCAAAACGGGGAGTTGCCTTCCCCTCAACCTAAGCTACACCAGTGCTGCCTTCTCGTCCGTGCGCAATGTTCTACGAGTTCGCAACCCAGACGAAATCCCGCCGACACCCATGGCGAATAGATGTGGCTATTATTATTATTATTATTATTATTATTAATATTAATAATATTACTAATATATCACAATATAATGGTGTTTTAAATAAATCTTCATCACCACCACTAAATCAAATGAAATCCCTTCTAATTCTGAAGGTAGAAGGTTCTGAAGGTAGAAAATCGTAGCTGAAATGTGCGTGTACTTTTAGCTCCCCATACGTAAAATTTGCATACGTATGTGAATGTATACCTTTGATTTCGTGCAACTCCTAAAAGGCGTTGATAACCGCATTCAAACTATATTTAACTGAGATAAGATTGAATCCGGACCTGGTGAATTATCGAGAGGTCTTTATTAATTTATATGCGCGAAAGAGTGCAATGCCAGCGCAACGATGCTCTCGACAACTTGGGACACTTTGTGCAACCAGCCATGAACACGTTGGTTTACGCCTGATGTTTTCGAGGCGGCTAATATTTTAAAAGTAAAATATCAATTAATAAACAAAAGTAATTCTCATAAAGACGTACTGAGGCATTAACACCAGAAGAATAAATTGACGACGTTTCTGCAATAACAATGAGTGCCACGGCCGGAATAGAGGGGCGAGGGGCGTACTCCTTTACGGCCTGCTCTTCCACTGCCAGACTACAGTGGCGGCACGCGCGCACTTCCTTACGGCCTGCACACAAAAGGAATTAACAATAGGGCCAATTCTTCACAGTTCGTCACAGCGGTCGCCGAGTGGGCGCGCTTCAAACCAAGCCTCTACTCTCCCAACCCCTTCTCTTTCTCAGTCGATGCCTCGCCTCTGGCCGAGTGAACCGACCACGCTTGCCGCACGTGATTTGCATCTGCCGTGGATTATCACCGATACCAATAAGTCCGGCCGTGGCTCTTCGGGTCTAGTTCCCACCTTTCACCACCGCTAGTTTGGTGCTGTGGCCCAACCCTCGCCAGTTGAGTTACAGCATGGCTCGGGTAGAGGAAAGGCGCGCGCTCACTTGCAGTTTTTCTAACCCTGTCCTGGCTACAGGTGGTACATCTCCGTGCTAATTTATATGGGCGTCTTAAACACAAGATATTCCTTCCCCCTTCTGAATTTCCTCCCTAATAGGGTCCAGCAGCGTAAGATCATATCCGTGAAGCGCCGAATCATAAACGTTTGAGAAAAAAAAAACATTTTAACGCGAGGCACACGAAGAAAAAATATGCGAATTTATTGTTTCAAATAACTTTTATTGAACAATACATGCCGCACTTCAAATGTTCACTTTAGCAAATTTCAGTATGAAGGTAAAAAGTTAAAAACACAATAGGCAATACTACGTAAACGAGCAACTCGCAGAAGAACTTTTTTTGCTTTCTCGTCGAGAAAGGAAAGTTCATTTGGTCACAATCTGATTAATTTTCTGGACGGTTTTATGCATAAATGGAGGGCTTCCCTTGTGAGTCGGTGATTTTCCTCGTGTGGTTGTTGAGAAGTATATTCACGAATTTTTCGGCAATTAGAGCTGCAGACCGTTTTGCGTGGCTGTCGTCAACACACTCTGGACAGTTTAGTACTGGCGCGCGTTCGAGTTGACGCTCGACGAGTAGCTGAAGAACTTCCAGCGTATTCGTTCTTGAAAGATGCGTTGCCATGTGGTCAAACAAATAATTAAATTGTTCAAAAGAGCAAGAAACTGTGGCCTTGGACGGCATAGCCTGCTCAGGTCTTGGCCTTGCATCAGTACGTTAAAGGATTGTCTTTGTTGCATGTTGTGACTAGGATTTCACAGGAGTCGCAATCAAAATCTGATATTAACTTAGAAATGTAGTCGCCAACATATGACAAACCCGAGTAAGTCACCGACCTTGGTGTAGGAGCATGACACTGATACTCGTACAATTTCTGTACGTATGTACCGCTTACAACGTCGCAGCCATCCGTGAGCTGCCTTTCGAGGAACTGGCTTCGGATATTTTTGATCACATGGCACGGGTGAAAGCTAAGGAAGATTACCCGGTCAGGGTCATGCGATAGCGTGATAACCGTGCACAAGGAGCCATTTCCCATGTGTTTGAACATCGTGGTGTTTGCCGAGTAGTTGTCGGTTACAATACGAACGATGTTGAAACCACCAACTCGACTGCGGCGATCACTTTTTTTGTCCATCGAAAAGGTCTTTTCCACTCAGCTGATCGGTGAAATATTATAAGCAAGGTATCTTATATTGACTGTTTGTGCCCCTTAGAACAAAGCACAAAATCCTGTTTGCCAATATACCCTGTGTGTTTGAAGCGCTGCCGTCGGGTATGTCCTGAAAACCAAAACGGCATCTCCTTTTCTGTCATATTGTCACGTGCTTGCCCAAGAAATACGATGACAGTTGTGCATGTGCCACGAAGGACTACGGATGAGAAGAAGGTAGCCTGAGCGAAAAAGGCGATCGTTCCTGCAGTAGTTGGCGCTTTCCATTGCACGGCCTGTGGGAGGGGATTGGCCACACTCATCACCTTTGGTTCGTTATTAGCGGTAGAATTTCTTTTTTCTGATTTTTCAGGAGCCATCAATGCCGGTCTCCGGCCCCGGCCAGGGCTCGCCCTGGTCGGCCAGTCGCCCTGCTGAATCGGTACCACTGGAGTGTTTCTTCAAGAACGGCGTAAGCAGTTTGCCTGTCGCGCTTGTGCCCACTGATGGCGGAACCATTCGGTTGAGTGAAACGGAGGTGTTCCAAGAAGAACTTCGCAACATAAGCGGTCATTTTCTGGACATCTCGGAGGTGAGGCGTTTCGGCAAGACTGGCATACTATGCAGATCTTCAAATATTCAATGCTTAACAGACTTACTGGCCGCCACGAGATTTGCGTTCATTGCTGTTCGCGCTTTTATCCCCCCTCATCTTGCTTGCGTGAAGGGCATTGTTCGTGGTGTTCCAACTATCATTAGTCCTGAAGCATTCCTAAAGATGGTCTCTCCGGCTGGCGTGACATCTGTCTACAGATGCACCAGACCTGTAGGTGATACGCGAGTCCCTACTGAAAGCCTCATCGTTACTTTTGCTGGTCTCACGCGCCCCTCTGAGCTGAAGGCCTGGCCTTATCTATTTCGTGTAGAGGCATTGACACCTCGCCCACTGCAATGCCGTAACTGCTGGCGATTTGGACATAGCGCTAATGCTTGCAGGTCCTCATTGAGATGTGCGAATTGCGGTGGGGCACATGCCGCATCAAATTGTCAGGAAGACAACTGCAGGTGTTGCCTATGTGATGGAGCACACACAGCCACGGACAACAGCTGCCCTGCTCGAGAACGTGAAACACAAATTCTAGATATAATGGAGAAACGCCGTTGTTCTCGGTCTGAGGCAACTTCCTTCATTAAAGAGCGCGAAGTGGGGTACGCTGCTGCTACGTCACGCCAGTGTGGGTCAATTGAAGCGACGGTCGCTTCCGCAGTGTCGGCAGCGATAGATAAGGCCATGCCGACGATTATGGAACGGCTTTTCAACACCTTTGCTGAAGGTCTGACCGAGATGCTCGCCGCCAGGTTAAACAGCCTTATTCCCTCCTTCGCTGCACACACTGTCACGGTCCAGGGTGAAGCTGAGCACCTCGACAATGAACAAAATAATCGGCGTCAAGAAGATGTTACCCCTGAAACGCTCGTCAGCACTCAGTCGCCGACCCCTGTGGGGCCCAGTGGGTCGTTTGGTGACATGAGGCTTGGTAATATCACTCATAAACGACGCAATGCTCCATTGTCTCCAACCAATTTGCCAATGTCAAAACCAAAAAAAGTTATTACTGATACCAACAATGAGGAGGACGTTTTGCGTTCTGCAGTAGAGTCAACTATATTAAGTCCATCATAGCGCCTGTAAAAGTTCTTCAGTGGAATTGTCGCTCCGTATCTTCCGCTTACATAGATCTTATTTATCTCATAGAGCTAAAAAATCCTAATATAATTTTACTTCAAGAGTCTTGGCTTTCAGTAAACCAAACATTTACTCTGAAATATTTTCGAACATTTAGACTGGATCGGCCAGGTAGAGGAGGTGGTTTATTGGTTCTAATATCTTCAAAAATGTGTCATCACGTTTCTGTAACTTTTGAACATATTTGTCCGGATTGTGAATTGTTAGGAATAGATTGTTTGTTACCTAACTCCAACAGGATTACAGTGATTAATGCGTACTTTCCAAATGGAGTAAGACGCACAGATCACCTAGATTGTGTTATCAAGAATTCTTCGTCAAATTCAATTTTATTGTCTGGGGATTTTAACTCGCATCACACTGCTTGGGGGCTTAAAACAGATGGCTGTGGCAAAAGATTGTGGAATTGGTTGCAGGATAATAATTTTCGCTGCCTTAACTCTGTACAAGTTACCTTTCTACGCGGAATAAGCTCATCAACATTAGACCTAACATTTTCTTGTGGCCAGTTTATGATTTCATCGTGGGAAACGTTTGATAATGGGACGAGTAGTGATCATGTACCAATTACCTATGAAATAATGCTACCACAACTTACCTCTGGTATCCGGCAACAACGGTTCACCAACTATAAAATTTATAAAACTGTTTTAAACTCCGCGCTCTCGTCATTGAGAGGACGCGTCGGACAGCAACGAGCTGCTTCAGTCGTAGCGTGTCTAAGTGACTCTATCCAGCCGGCAGAGTTTTCTGTTAAGTACGGCAGCACACAGTCAAATTCAGCTTGGTGGAATGAAGATTGTACGCTTGCGTATAGGCGACGTAAGGCTGCTTGGAAACGTTTACGCCACAACCATACTCCGAAAAATTGGGTTGACTATAAATTCCACGCAGCGCTGTTTAAACGTACAGTTGCAATAGCTAAAGATAAACACAACTCTGACTTACATTCGCGTTTATCAAAACCAGATAAAAGATCTGCCCTGTACAGGTTTCTACAGAACAAAAAATCGACGAAGGTACCGGCATATTCGCATTCAGTAGTGCTGTCTCCTAAAGAGACAACAGATTTGTTAGAGGGCATCGCGAAAGGACTTGAAGCGCGTTTCGCTTCTTCATGCTTGAGACCTGTGAGATTCAAAAGCGCAACCTCGGACTTTCGGGAAGTCACTATGGCTGAACTGGCAGATGTCATACTAACTGTAAAGCAAGCAGCTCCCGGTCCAGATCAGATTACAAACTCTATGATTAAATTGATATTTAATTCCCATCCCGAGGAGCTTTTGAATATTGTTAATTGCTCCTTACAGCACACATGGATTCCAAGCGCATGGAAAGTTGCTAAAGTGCTGTTTCTGCGAAAAAAATCCAAGCCTCGGATATGTCCTGGATGACATTCGGCCAATTTCGCTTACTTCAAACCTAGTTAAAATAATTGAAAGAATTCTTCATAGAAGGCTCAGTGAATTCATCGCTCGTCAGGACATTCTTTCACCAAGGCAAGTAGGATTTAGACAGGGGTGCTCTATATGGTCGGCTCATGTTGATTTGGAAAGCCGAATTTGCCTTGCAAAAGTATCTGGTGAGCTTTCTGCATTAGTCACGTTAGATATCGCAAAAGCCTACGATAGTGTGGAATACAGTACATTAATTTCAAGATTAGTGGACTGTGAGGTTCCCAAGTACATTATATCTTGGGTTCAGGAGTTTTTCTTTGAGAGACAATTCTTTTGTTGCCACGAGGGAATTACTTCTGCCTGATATAAGCAAACAAGAGGTGTTCCGCAAGGATCAGTCCTGTCACCTCTTTTATTTAATATATTATTATCATCTATTCCCGTTCATAAAAATGTTCCTCTTTATGTCTACGCCGATGATATTGCTTTTTTTTCGTCATCCCGAGATATCAATAGTTTATATCAAATCTTTCAGTCATATTTGAGTGAGCTTGAGGTATGGCTTGGCGGGCTGTCTTTTTCACTTAATGTTAGTAAATGTGCTCTGCTTGTATTCCCTCTATCCGTTCCCGTATTTCTTTCACTGCATTATCGAAATGATCCGATTCCACAAGTAACAGCGTTAAAATATCTTGGTATTGTTTACGTGGACAATTTAAATTGGCAGCAACAAATAGAATCAAACACCCGTAAAGCAGAAAGCGCCGTAGGATTGCTCCGCCGGTTTTGCAATAAGAATTCAGGGATGCGCAGGGATACGTTACTTATGATATACAAACTTTACGTACGCCCAATTCTGGAGTTTGGCTGCGTTCTGTTTTCTAGAAGTGCTGAGTACAAATTAAGACCACTTATATTGCTAGAAAGGCAAGCTCTGCGGCTGTGTCTCGGGCTACCTAGGTGTGTAGCGAATAGCGTGCTTTATTTGGAAGCTAGAATCATTCCACTTGATGCTAGATTTCGACAGCTTACTGTGCAAACATTTTTAAAGCTTTACGATGCACCCCTCTTCTGTTCTCAGACAGTTTTCATCAAACATCCAGTTTCTTTCTTTCAGCGCCCCTGGTCTCGTTATCAAAGACCCCAAGTCATTTTCGTCGAGTCTCTGTTATCAAATCTTCACGTTTCCCTCCGGCATTTAACTCCCCAAACCCAATGCTCGGTGCCAGTTGACTTAATTTTCGATGATATTTTTCTAAAAAATGCCAAGTTACTTCCAAAGCATGTTCTGGAGAGTCTCCTTCAAGACCATCTAAGTCATTTTGCTAAATACATAGTAATTTCGACGGACGCAACGCAAAATCTTCAGAAGGCTGGAGTAGGTATTTTTTCTCATCAGCTTAATTGCTCTTTTGCGCTCCGATTGCATGACTTCACACCAATTTATCTCGCAGAATTCCTGGCTATAACATTGGCTCTTCGAAAACTAAATTATCAGCAATCAAAAGCTATTATTATTTCGGATGCTTTGTCTGTATGTACACATCTAACGTCCGCAAAGAAGTCTCCTCTTCTCAGGATATTTTGGTCTCTCGTACCGCATAGCCTATCAGAAATTCGGTTTATTTGGGTCCCCGGGCATGCTGGAATTGAACTAAATGAAATTGCTGATTCGCTCGCTTCGGCATCCTTAAATTTCCCGGTGGTGCTAGTAGCTCCACAGTTTCCTTTTATTACTGCCGAACGATTCAAACGCCTGTTAATCTTAAAAATGAACGAAACGTCGCTTCTACAATCTGAAGAATTTCGGCGCTTGCAATTCACATGGAACACCGCAAAATGCCTTTCCCGTCAATGTGAGGTGACCCTCACAAGCTTTCGCTGTAGAGTTCCTCTGTTAAATTTTTATCTCAACAATTCAGGATTTTCATTAACTAACCTATGTGTAGTTTGCAATGAACCGGAAACAATAGATCACTTTCTTCTCACATGCCGCCGCTTCGCCTCACTGCGCCGAATAATTCTTGAAAGACCGATTGGTATGCTCGGATTGCCAGTCAATACATCCACCCTATTATCGTTTGGAGCGAGTCAGTTGGGTGTGGGCCACAGTGCTATTCTGTCAGCGCTACATAAATTCATTCAGGCAACCGGAAAGATACGCTACTAGTGGTACTGACAGATATATCCAATTCTTTCTTCCCCTTCCTCATTCTTGTTAATTTGTTTTATATATTCTGGTTTATCGTATTCTTCTGCAATTTTTTCACGTTTTTTCAAAGAAACATTATTATTGTTTCTATCTAATTTCTCTTTATTTTTTTAGCAAGCGTTATAAAAAATGATCTATCAAGAGGTACAGTGTGGCCAATCCCCCATGTGGGTATGAGCCAAAATCTCCTAAGAGACAAGACAAGACAAGACTACGAATTGAACGAAGAAGAAGAACTCGCTTGCGCGTTCTAATTAAAAAAATCGACCTGCTTCTGGTGTCTCAGTCTCTAAGGCAAGACCTCTGTTTTGATGTCGTGACACTGGTGGAGGTGCTGGAGCCTACAACCGGATGCAGGACAGTCTTGCTCGGACCCGTTCACCTAGTCCAGAGACCCGGCCCCTCGTCACGACTCCGGTGCACCGATTCAGTTGGCGCCTACTAGGCCTAAGTCCGGAGTCCGTATCTGTTCCTGCTCTAACCAGCATGGCAGCTCCTACCACATCCACGACTACCCTTCCATCGCAGACCACTCTTCCCTCCCAGGTGACTCTTTAACATCCTCGCGTTCCTGTAGTTTTCCTTGGGGAAGAGTACGAGGATGTCGAGGACTGGCTCGAACAGTTTGAACGGGTCGCTGTATCTAACCACTGGAACGAACAGCACAAACTTGGCCGTGCATATTTCGCCCTGAAAGATAGCGCTCGCACGTGGTACGAGAACCACGAGGCTACTTTCCAATCTTTGGAAGATTTCCGTCGACAGCTCCTCGCCACATTTTTGAACACGGACCGACGGGATCGCGCACAGCAACTGATTGAGGCTCGCGCACAAAAACCCAACGAAACAGCCGCCATGTACGCAGAGGGTATGATCCGTCTGTTTCGACGAGCTGACCCTGACATGCCTGAGGCAAAGAAGGTGCGTCACCTAATGCAGGGTGTCAAAGAACCAGTGTTTGCGGGCCTCGTACGAAATCCACCTACAACAGTAGATGAATTCATAAGAGAGGCGACTGTCATCGAGCGCGCACTGCGACAACGATTCCGACACTTTGACCGCCTGCCGAACCACACGGCAGTAAGTGCTGCAGCTCAGAACACTGCCGTGTGTGAAAGTTCCCTACGACAAATGATTAGGGAAATACTGCCTGAGGAACTTCGGGCCCTGTGCGTCCCTCCTACCCAACCGACCGTCACGTCTGTTGCCGAAATCGTCCGCCAGGAGTTGAGGCAAGCCGTTACACCACCGGCGCCAAGTCCTGAGCCACATCCAGCGAGCTACGCTGATGTGGTCCGTCGTCCTCCACCGTCATTTGTGGCGACACCCTTCCAGCCACGACCCGCGGCCGTACCTTGGTGGCAACGGGATTCCATGAGACGACCACCAGTTCGCCGAACTGACTTGTGGCGCATGGCCGACCGTCGACCTATTCGCTTCCGCTGCGGAGAACCAGGTCACATTGCTCGCTATTGCCGTCATAGCGATTCCGGCTTCGGGAACTTTTCTCGTCCCGCTTCTTTCCGCTCTGAAGACCGTCGTGACCACAATGCCGATCAACTGTCGACTGGCCAAGCAACTACACAGCGTCGATGGCGATCTCCATCTCCTGCGCGTCACCGTGACTTCCCTCAGAGCTACGCGGACGTCACCAGAGGCCGTTCGCCTAGCCCACGCCGGAGAAACTAACTGCTGCGACCTCCGGGGGCAAGGTTGCCAATTGTCGAGACACCGAAAAGTTCCCCCTCTCATCGCAAGAAGATATGACGACAACCACGACGAATACGACGACGAATACTAATGCTGGTGAAGTTGTACGTGCTGATCTTGGCGTTTTCATTGACGGACATTACGTTACAGCACTGGTAGACACTCAATCATGCGACAAGAACTCAACTCAAGAACTCATGCGACAAGAATCTCAATCATGCGACAAGAACTCGCCGACCGCCTTAGAAATGTCAAGACACCGTGGACAGGGCCACACTTAAGAAGTGCTGGTCGTCAGCTGATGACTCCCACGGGTAAATGCACCGCTTGACTTCGCATTGGGAATTCTAGCATCGTGGCCACTTTCGTCCTGTTGCCAGGCTGCTGTAAAGAGCTAATTTTGGGCATAAATTTTCTTCGAGATCATGGCGCTGTTGTCAACATCCCTCAACGCATGGTGACGTTTTGCGCACATCCGTATGTCGACGACAGCAGCGACGAACTACGCGGCAGTTTGCGAATAGCCGACGACGTGACGCTCCCACCGAGATCCTGCTGCCTTGTTTCTGTGTCCAGTGGCTGGCCTTCCTATAAGGATGTGATAGTGGAGCACATAGTCGCTCTTTTGCTCACGCAAGACATTTCCATCGCGAGAGGCATCCTAACGCTTACTGGTGGACAGGCAGATGAGCTCCTTACAAACTTCAGCAACGAGCGCCGTCAAATCCAGAAGGGTACCGCAATTGCCTACTTCGACGATATAGACCAAGCCGGGGATTGCTGTGCTTTGCAACCACATGACGCGACAGTCCCTGCCTCGACAACTTTGTCGGTGGACATCTGCTCCACGCTACCACCCTCTGATAGGAAGCGTCTGCTTGGACTTATACACCAATTCGAAGACTGCTTTTTGCGTACGTCAAAGGTGAAGCGGACACCATTGACCAAGCACCGCATCATTACCGAAGACAACACGCGACTGATTCGGCAGAATTCCTACTGTGTGGCTCCGAAAGAACGCGAGGAGATTCAGAAGCAAGTACAGAAGATGCTCGTGGATGACGTCATACAACCTTAGAAAAGTCCTTGGGCGTCCCCCGTGGTTTTGGTCAAGAAAAAAGACGGCAGCTTGCGTTTCTGTATTGATTATCGCAAGTTGAACCAAGTCACGAAGAAAGACGTCTATCCACTGCCTCGCATAGACGATTCACTCGATCGGCTGCGTCATGCGCGCTATTTCTCTTCAATGGACCTCCGAAGCGGCTACTGGCAGATAGAAGTCGACGAGAGAGATCGTGAAAAAACGGCCTTTGTGACGCCTGATGGCCTTTACGAATTTAAGGTGCTTCCTTTTGGGCTGTGCTCGGCGCCAGCCACTTCTCAGCGTCTCATGGACACCGTACTATCGGGCCTGAAGTGGCAAACATGCTTGGTCTATCTAGACGATGTTGTTGTATTCTCAGCATCATTCGAAGAACACCTCAGCCGTGTATCCACCGTACTCCAAGCCATACGCTCGGCCGGCCTGACTTTAAAATCAGAAAAATGTCATTTTGGTTTCAACAAACTCAGCTTCCTAGGCCACGTCGTCAGTCACGAGGGTGTTCGACCTGACCCGGCCAAAATAGACGCCGTAGCGCAATATCCTGCACCCCGTGACAAAAAGGCTGTGAGACGCTTCTTAGGGTTGTGCGCCTATTACCGACAATTTATCGAGGACTTTTCTTCTATTGCGGCGCCATTGACACGACTCACACGTGAGGACGTCCCCTTCTTTTGGGGTGAACAGGAGCAAATGGCATTCAATGAACTGCGACAACGCTTGCAAACATCTCCAGTCCTTGCGCACTTCGACCAGGACGCCCCTAAAGTACTTCACACTGACGCCAGCAATGTAGGTCTAGGTGCCGTTCTGGTGCAGTGGCAAGATGGCTGTGAAAGAGTAATAGCCTACGCCAGCAAACCCTCTCTCGCACGGAGGAGAACTACTCGACCACCGAGAAGGAGTGTCTCGCCGTGGTGTGGGCAGTCATCAAATTTCGTCCGTATTTGTACGGCCGCTCCTTCAAGGTTGTTAGCGACCATCACTCTTTGTGCTGGCTCACCAACCTTAAAGATCCATCTGGTCGTTTGGCGCGCTGGAGCCTAAGACTTCAAGAGTTTGACATGACCATCGTCTACAAATCTGGGAAGAGGCACACCGACGCCGATTGTCTCTCACGGTCACCAGTGGAAACTGTCGCTCTTGATGACGAAAACATCGACGCGGCATTCTTGGGAGTTGTCAACACGGCCACTATTGCACGAGAGCAGCGCAGTGACCCTGAGCTGTTACCACTCATTGAATATTTAGAAGGACGACGTAAAGACGTGCCGCGGTTATTTGCTAGAGGACTGCCATCTTTTTGCTTGCGAAACGATGTTCTCTATAAGAAAAACTTCTCACCAACCGGTAACCCACACTTGCTCGTCGTGCCTGCCTCTCTTCGAAAAGAAATTATGGAAGCGTGCCATGATGAAGCAACTTCTGGTCATCTAGGCTACACCCGAACATTGTGCCGACTACGATGCAAGTACTACTGGCCAAAGTTACCTGCTGCTGTTAACCATCACGTGCGAACGTGCACCGACTGCAAAAGACGCAAAGCGCCTCCCAGCAAGCCAGCCGGTCTTTTACATCCAGTCGAAGCACCAGAAAAGCCGTTCACCCAGATTGGAATGCATTTCCTGGGTCCCTTTTCAACTTCCACAACAGGGAACAGATGGATTATTGTGGTCACTGATTACCTGTCCCGTTATGCGGCGACTAAAGCTATGCAGCGTAGCACAGCAGCAGAAGCTGCTCAGTTTTTCATCAAAAACATCGTCCTTCGGCATGGCGCTCCAACAACAGTGATCACAGACAGAGGACCTGCCTTCACCGCAGAGCTTTTGGAGTCGGTTCTCAGACTCAGCGGTACAGCTCACCGGAAAACAACTGCATACCATCCGCAGACAAATGGACTGACGGAGCGCCTCAATAGAACCCTCACAGACATGATCAGTATGTACGTTGACACGGAACATAAAAACTGGGATCAGATATTGCCATACGTGACCTTTGCTTATAACACCGCTCGACAAGAAACCACTGGAATGACACCGTTCAGTCTGATTTATGGTCGCGAAGTCACGACAACATTGGACGCCATGTTGCCGCACGAGTGTGACGACATCCATGTAGACGCCGAAGAATTCACTCAGCGTGCCGAAGAAGCCAGACAGCTCGCGAACGTGCGCATCTGTCATCAGCAGCATCAAGATGCACAATGCTACGACACCCGACACAAGTTTGTTAGCTACTCACCAGGTGACAAAGTGTGGGTCTGGATTCAGATACGTCGACGTGGACTGTCTGAGAAACTGCTAAGACGGTACTTTGCTCCATACAGCGTCACGCGACGCTTGAACGACGTGAACTACGAAGTCGTTCCCGACACTAATTGTAGTTCTAAGCGCCAAAAGCGTTTGCCCGAAGTCGTGCACGTCGTGCGTATGAAACCGTATTTATCGAGTTAATTAGCTCCCGGTTACCGTTTTCGTACGACCACTTCATACGCCTGGTAGAGCACCTAAGTTGCGCATCGGGACGATGCTTCTTTCGGAGGGAGGCAAATGTCACGTGCTTGCCCAAGAAAGACGATGACAGTGGTGCATGTGCCACGAAGGACTACGAATTAGACGAAGAAGAAGAACTCGCTTGCGCGTTCTAATTAAAAAGGTCGACCTGCTTCTGGTGTCTCAGTCTCTAAGGCAAGACCTCTGTTTTGACGTCGTGACAATATATGCATTTTGGCTCAATGCTTCCGCCATCAACAAATAATGATGCCATTTGCAGCCTGCTGCTCAGAAGTGACGTTTCGTGAACCAGTCTTGTTCGCATTGCAGCACTCACTCCAGATGAGATTGGGCTGGGGCCCATGTATTTTAGGAGGGTGCATTTTGCTGGTCAGTTTAGGAGCCCTGACGTTTGAGCATGGTCGTATCCCTTCGGCGAGAGAAATCTCCGTATCACACATTCTCAAATTACTTCTTCAGAGTAGGTCAGATGCTGCTTTCTGTATCGTTCAATTTGGTGAATCAGGAACACAGCCTTTTTGTGTCTATTCTGTGAGTCCGCCTCGATTTTTCTCACCGAAGCAAGATGTTTGCTTTCGCGATAGACTGCACTGCGCTGCTCTTCCTTGACGAGGTTTTGGAGTAACTTCTGACCCTTGGAACGGTAGTATGACACTTGAGAGCGAAGCCTCGAGATAGTGGAGAGGTACCGGCTTGCACATTGTTGATCTTTGTTCGTGGTATGCATGCTCATGCTTTTGGTGTCTTCGTGGCATTCGACAGACACATTTTCTTCCACAGCCAGCAATTCAAGCGGCTGGGCTTTCCACTTGATCTGCTTTAGAGGAGGTACAACAGCCCGTGGAGCAGGTTCCTTGCGAGGCCTTTTTGCAGGAGGCGTCAAATACACCGAATAGCCTTAGAAAACTGTGGGCACAGCGCCAGGCAAAAGTTTCTTTATGCGGCACTTGGAAGCATAGTCAGTCGGAAGGAAGTGCTGGCTACACACGACCGTTGACGGCGACTTATCGTTGATAGTTAAATCCTTCCTAGCAATGTTCCTTTGTCATTTGACGCACGAATCTCCGTCACTCGGAAATTAGTGAAATGAAACACCGGGGCTTTTCCCAAGGCACGAGCGGAAAAGGGCCGGCAGCAGTACACCCTTTCAATGCCGTCCAGTCCACGTGTACCCGTTTAATCCGATGCACCCTGAAAATATTATAACGACGCAATCAGAAACCGAAAATTATAAAACTGAAGCGCACAACAATTATACTTATTTGGTGAAATGTGGCAGCGAATGTATTATTTGGTATCGGTAATATTCCATGGCGGATTCAAAACACGAGCGGAGAGCGTGGTCGGTTGATTCGGCTAGAGGCGAGACAAAGAAGGGGTTGGGAGAGTAGAGGGTTGGTTCGAAGCGCCCCCACTCGGCCACCACTGCAACGAGCTGTGAAGAATTTGCCCTATTGTTCCCTCCTTGGGTGTGCAGGCCGTAAGGAAGTGCGCGCGTGCTTCCACTGTAGTCCGGCCGTGGATGAGCAGGCCGTAAAGGAGTTCGCCCCTCGCCCCTCCAGTCCAGTTGTGGCACTCATTGTTATTGCAGAAACGTCATGAATTTATACTTGTGGTGCAAATGCCTCACTACGGCTTCATTAGGAATTAGTTTCGTTTTATTGAATCATATTTCACATTTCAAATAATTTGCGGCCTCAAAAACATCAGGCGTAAACCTACGTGTTCATGGCTGGTTGCACGAAGTGTCCCAAGATGTCGACAGCATCGTTGCGCTGGCATTGCACTCTTTCGGGCATGGAAATAATGAAGACCTCTCGAAATTTCGCCATGTAAGTATTCAATCTTATCTCAGTTAAGTATAGTTTGAATGCGGTTATCATCACCCTTTAGGGGCTGCACAAAATCAGAGGTATACATTCACATACGCATGCAAATTTCGCGTATGGGGAGGCAAAAATATATATCCAATTTAGCTACGAGTTTCTATCTTCAGTATTAGAAGAGATTTTAATTGATTTAGTGGTGATGAGAATATACTTATAACATCATATTATTATGATATAATAATAATAATAATAATAAAAATAATCGCCACATCCCACCGCCATAGGTGCCGGCGGGATTTCGTCTGGTTTGCGAACTCGTGGAACATCGCGGATGGGCGAGAAGGGAGCATTGGTGTAGATTAGGTTGAGGGGAAAGCAACTCACCGTTTGGCCTCCCCGCCTTCACGCTGACACCCACATATTACCCCCATTTAAGGAACCAATTTCACGCGAAATAGCGAGCGAGTCGAAATAGTGAGCCTAAAAACCGAATTTTCTTTGTGTCCATGTGTTAAGGGGTCGATCGAAGTTTTTAGCGTAAATAGAGCAGCTGTGCGCAAATCACGCGCTTACCAGGCAGGGCTGTTACATTGACGTGGATGTAACTGATGGTCCGATTTAACGTTATAAATGCTTATAATATATGTGAACCTGAAGTGCGCTGCATATTTAAATGCTGAAAAAAGTACGGAAATTCAAGTTTTCAAATTTCGACTGGGTACACTTCTAAGCCGCATAGCTTCGGCGCATTACATTAGAGTATCTAGTGCATCAGAAAACCAATGCGACTAGTGTTTGTATAATGATGTGATAAGGCGACTACCTTTCTGTACACTTCCATTGTAATCTTTTTTCTAGGCCAATTAAGGAACGTACTCGTCTTCATTAGTTCTACTTAGCCGCATGCTTCTGTGCTGTGTACTATGGGGTTAGAACTTCTCAAGTTGTTCTAACAGCCTTCACCTGCCTTCCGCGTAACATGGTCTTGTTGCACAATAAATTTTGGTTTCATCTTCAATGCAGGGTAGCTATTATTGCCGCTGAAACACATCACATGGTGAAGTCACGGTTTTGCTGGCGACCAGTAAATCTGCCTGCGGCTTTCTGTGTCTTCCCTTCTTCTTTTTCTGAGTCAACATTTCTTTACGTTCTTCCACGTTGTTTTCAATTTTCGATCTGTGAACCTACGGTTAATTATCGCAAGCTAACCCCACTGCTTGCCCAGCAGAGCTGGTGACGTCCCAAAAACTTACGCCGTCACAGTAATCTCGTGCGCTAACGTCGTGATGCAGTTGCCACCTGTCTTTTGCTTTCATTGGTGCGTGGGCAGTATTAGCGAATAACCTACTTAGTCTTAGACAACACGCACACACGATAAAACTCGATAACCACAACATTTTTAAAGCAAACTCCCTCAAATATATAGTTAGCGCAGTGAAGCCAACTTCAAAGGTATAGGAACCACCGCTTATGCTTGGCGAGAAAATATATAGCGTGGAAAGCAGATACTGGTATTAGGAGTTCAGCCACATCCAATGTAGTGGGAGCTTTTCACAATAAAGGCGAGCACCGCAGGAAGGTCCACCCATCCAATTGTCCGTTTGTCTGTGTGCTTGTCCATTCGTCTCACACTAGAATACGCATCGGACGGACGGACGGGCAAACGATTCGTCCCACTAATCATCATTCACTCCTTGGATAGGCTGGCTGTACAGAATGAAGGGACCACCGACCAGGTAATGCTATAAAGAGCTTCGCCTCTAAAAACCTGATAGGTACCGAGTAGGACAGAATTTTCGCCTGCATATACGCAGTGGCGTACTAATGACCACTCTAACGAACGACGAAGAAATTGTCACACAAAATCAACACACTTGGTACGACATGTGTAGAATTTAGTAGACATGGTCGTAAAAACCATGAGCTGGACAGAAATTACCGTCTCGAGTAACTGACTGCGGAATGGCTATGAATCACGGCCGCCTAGACGAAGAAAGCCACCCTGCCGGCAACCAACACTCCAATTAACTTGCCAAATCATACCTTTGTTCTCTCCTTACTTCTGTCGATTAATCAACCAGTCAATCATGGAATCAGGTGGGCCAATACTCATGCGTCAGCGTTGGAAGTGCCTCTACGGTTTCGTTGCCGCACTGTCACGCAATGATCGCGGGATCAAATACCGGTTGCGGCGGCTGCATTTCCGATGGAGGCGGAAATGTTATAGGCCCGTGTACTCAGATTTGGGTGCACGTTAAAGAACCCCAGGTGGTCGAAATTTCCGGAACCCTCCACTACGGCGTCTCTGATAACCATATAGTGGTTTTAGGACGTTAAAACCCACAAATCAATCATGTCGCGACATGATCGCGGGATCAAATCCCGGTTGCGGCGGCTGCATTTCCGATGGAGGCGGAAATGTTGTAGGCCCGTGTGCTCAGATTTGGGTGCAAGTTAAAGAACCCCAGGTGGTCGAAACTTCCGGAGCCCTCCACTACGGGGTCTCTGATAATCATATGGTGGTTTTGGGACGTTAAACCCGACAAATCAATCATGTAACGCAATGAAACAATCTAAAGCCTATTTAAACATACGCGTGTTAGCAGCGCCAAGCTCAATATATGAAATAAGCAACAATCCGAGATCCTTTCATGGTGGTGGGCCACAGTGCTGCGCCGTGCAGACCTCAGCGTCCAGCACTAGGCCATCCAGCAGAGCCGCGACACGACGTGAAAAAGAAATGTCGATGTCCCACTCCATTGTCGGAGTTCTCAACTCAGTCAGCCAGAAATGTCAGTACCTGTAAATATAGTTATAGGCGTCCAGTATTTACAGACACATGCCACTTTGAAATGATGACAGTAATAATTGTGATGATGATAGTTAGGACAAGACCTCTAACATGGCTTATACCCTCTCACGGGTATTGCCAGGAACTTCAACGTCTTCTCTTAACACTTCAAACAACCAGATGTTGCTTTCTTGGTTGAAGTTCACTACGAGACTTCTTAAGCCGTTTTGGACAGGATGACGCGAACGTTACCAGGAGCAACAGGAACGGTTTTCCCAAAACCAGGCGTAGTTCAGACCAATCAGGCTAATAGGCCATAGGCCTGACATCATAATAAGGCTTTATGGCAATAAAGTTTCGGCATCTTAAACAAAAAAGACGATAGGTAAAGCAGCAGTTTTTTAATAACAGGCTAGAAGATTACATAGTTCATGCAGATAGGAAGAACAATATAGCCACAGACGCTTCCGTGATTAATGAAAAGGCAGCAGTAAGAATCGTTTCTGATTACCTCGGTTGGTCTTTCTTTGTAAGACTGCCAGAGTTCACTCCCGTTTTTGAAACTGTGCTCTTGGCTATTATTTTGGCGCTACGAAAGCTACATTGAAATGAAGACAGTGCAATCATCATTACAGATTCCCTTTCGGTGTGTACTGATTTCGCAGCTACAGAACAATCAAGAGCCATAGTGACATTGCGCACATTAGTTCCTACCCAACTGAAACTATTGAAGCTAGTATGGGTCCTAGGCCACTGTGGCCTAAAGTTGAATGAAATGGTTGATTTAATAGCCCGAGCATCACCTGATTGTACTCTGATTTCGGTATGCATAGTGTCGATCAGATATAGACAATTAGCTATCTATACAGGTATGATGGAAAATACCACTGAATGGGCGGAGTAGCAGAACCTGAGATATCCTTGGAAACCTCAGTGGAGTCAATCTAGAAATTTTGAAGTCGTGTCCCCCGGATAAACTTTTATTTACACAGAGCTGGTCTGGAAATATCTACATTAGGCCCATTCTGAGAAGAAACAGAACAAGTAGAGGATTACTTTATATCATGTTGGAACTATTCATCAATTAGGAAAAGACTTTAATTGTTCTGTTTTACACAGTAGTTTTAAATTTGACTGCTGATATTGTTCTCAGTTTCAGAGCCTCCTGCTTGAGAGATATAAATGTATACCATATAAATTCGTGTCTGTGGCAATGCCCCAAGCCTCCTGCTTGGGACATTGCCACAGAGACGAATTTTATACAGTATGCAATCATTTTGAAGAATCTAAACGCATGTCAATATAACGCCTGCTTAAACATATTCTTGACGAATTCTTCATATGATTGATATTGTGAATAAAAGTTGCACAATCATTTGATATTAATCGAGTAAGGTAAACTGAACTGTCTGGCCTATTCGAAATTTAAGTCTCCTAATATAATATTACCTCTCATCATCATCATCATCATCATCAGCCTGACTACGTCCACTGCAGGACAAAGGCCTCTCCCATGTTCCGCCAGTTAACCCGGTCCTGTGCTTGCTGCTGCCAATTTATACCCGCAAACTTCCTAATTTCATCTGCCCACCTAACATTCTGTCTCCCCCTAACCCGCTTTCCTTCTCTGGAAATCCAGTTATTACTCTTAATCACCAGCGGTTATCCTGTCTACGCGCTTCATGCCCGGCCTATGTCCATTTCTTCTTCTTGATTTCAGCTATGATATCCTTAACCCCCATTTGTTCCCTAATGCACTCTGCTCTCTTTTTGTCTCCTAATGTTACACCTACACTTTTTCTTTCCATTGCTCGCTGCGTTGTCCTCCATTTAAGCTGAAGCCTCTTTGTAAGTCTCCAGGTTTCTGCTCCGTAGCTAAGTACCGGCAAGATACAGCTGATATACCTTCCTCTTGGGGGATATTGGCAATCTACCTGTCATAATTTGAGAGTGCTTGCCGAATGTGTTCCACACCATTCTTATTCTTCTAGTTACTTGAATCTCGTGGTTTGGCTCCGCGGTTAGCTGCCCTAAGTAGACATAGTCTTTTACAACTTGAAGTGCACTATTACCTATCTCGAAGCGCTGCTCTTTTCCAAGGTTGTTGTACATTGCTTTCGTTTTCTACAAATTCATTTTAAGACCTACCTTTCTGCTCTCCTTGTCTAACTCCGTAATCATGAGTTGCAATTCGTCCCCTTTGTTACTCAGCAATGAAATGTCATCGGCGAAGCGCAGGTTACTAAGGTTCTTAACTGTTCCTATTCTAGGCTTCTGAAAACCTCCTGTAAGCACGCGGTAAATTGCATTGAGGAGATTGTGCCCCCCTTCCTTACACCCTTCTTGATTGGTATTCTGTTGCTTTCTTTATGAAGCACTATGGTAGAAGTTGATCCCCTATAGATTTCTTCTAGAATGTTTGTATATACTTCATCGACGCCCTGATTACACAGTGTTTGCATGACGGCTGAAATTTCTACTGAATCAAACGCCTTCTCGTAATCTATGAAGGCTATGTATAGTGGTTGGTTATAATCTGAGCATTTCTCTGCTACCTGATTGATAGTATGAAGGTGGTCGATTGCTGAGTAGCCTGTTCGAAATCCTGCTTGTTCCTTTGGTTGATTGAAATGTAATGTTTTCTTTACTCTGTTAGCAATTACTTTTGTAAATAGCTTGTATACTACAGAGAGCAAGCTAATTGGCCTGTGATTCTTCAAGTCCTTGTCATCTCCTTTCTTATGTATTAAGATGATGTTAGCGTTCTTCCAAGACTCTGGTACTCTTCCCGTCCGGAGACACCTCGTAAACAGGGTGGCTAGTTTTTCTATCACAATCTGTCCTCCATCTTTCAGCAGATTTGATGTTACCTGATCCTCACCAGCAGCTTTGCCTCTTTGCATGCTCTCCAAAGCTTTTCTGACTTCTTCTATCATTACTGGTGGGGTGTCATCTGGGTTACTGCTAGTTCTTATAGTATTAAAATCGTGGTTGTCCCGGCTACTGTACTGATCTCTGTAAAACTCCTCCGCTATTTTAACTATCCTATCCATATTGGTAGTTATTTGGCTTATTTGTCCCTTAGTGTGTACGTCCGATTTTTGCCTATCCCAAATTTCCTCTTCACTGCTTTGACGCTTCCTCCGTTTTTCAGAGCCTGTTCAATTCTCTCCATGTTATACCTTCTTACGTCAGATACCTTACGCCTATTAATCAACTTCGAAAGCTCTGCCAGTTCTATATGGTCTGTTGTACTTGAGACTTTCATGATTTGACGCTTCGTAATGAGATTCCTGGTTTCCTGGGAAAGCTTGCCAGTGTCCTGTCTAACTACCCTGCCTCCAACTTCCACTGCACACTCCGTAATGATACTCGTTAGAATATCATTCATTGTATCTATGCTAAGGTTGGTTTCCTCACTAAGAGTCGAGTACCTGTTCTGAAGCGAGAGTGTGGATTCATGTATGTTCCCTCTCAGTTCTGGCTCATTGATTGGCTTCGCTTCTTGCGTATCTGTTTCTGTCGTTCCTTCCTCAAGTCTAGGCGAATTAGAGACCGTACCATTCTATGGTCACTGCATCGTACCTTGCCAACCACTTCCACATCCTGCACGATGCCTGGGTGTGCACTCATTATAAAGTCTAATTCGTTCTTATTTTCGCCATTTGGGCTTCTTCATATCCACTTGCGGTTTCCTCGTTGTCGGTAGAAGATATTCAAAATCCGTAAATTATTGCGTTCTGCGAATTCTACTTGTATCTCTCCTCTGACGTTTCTAGTACCAATGCCGTAATCCCCTACTGCCTGGTCTTCAGCCTGCTTCTTCCCTAATTTTGCATTAAAGTCTCCCATCAGTATTGTATACTGTGTTTTTACCTTACTCATTGCCGATTCCACGTCTTTATAGAAGCTTTCAACAGAAGCGTCATCATGGTTGGATGTAGGCGCGTAAGCCTGTATCACCTTCACCTTGTATCTCTTATTCAGTTTAATTACGATACCCACCACCCTTTCATTATTGCTATAGTATTCCTTTATATTGCCAGCTATGTTTCTGTGAATTAAAAACCCCACTCCCAGTTCACTTCTGTAAGCCAAGCCCCGATCGCAAAGGACGTGCTCATTCTGTAGCACCGTATCGGCCTCACCTGTCCTCCTAACCTCTCTGAGCCCTATTATATAACAATTAACACCCTCTAGCTCCTCGAATAATACAGATATATTTTCCGCACTAGATAAGGTTCTAGTGTTAAACGTTGCCAAGTTCAGGTTTCAATGGCGGCCTGTCCGGAATCAGAGATTCTTAGCGCCCTCTGCTGCGTTGCAGATCTGACCACCGCCGTGGTCAGTTGCTTCGCAGCTGCTATGGACTGAGGGCCGTGAGTTATTTGACGTATGCATGTGGGGGGTAGTGGCCCGATACTGCACCAGAAGGCCAATCCTTCTCTGGTGAGGGAGTGCGTTCCCGGCGGTGGTTACCGTTGAGGCCGCACCCCAGGCCTCGTAATGCAGTTCTATCACCACGCGGAGTTTTTAGATGCGGAAGCATCTTATACTCGCGCCTTGTAGTGCGCCGTCCGCGCCGTTCGCACCACTTCTCGAACATTCGACAGCTGACACGCGCGCATGCGCCGTTGCGCCGTCGCCCACCATCTGTGCCGCGCGCGCTTCTCCTTCGAGAACATTCGACAGCTGACAGCGCATGCGCCGTCGCGCCGTCGCCATCTGTGCCGCGCGCGCGCTTCTCCTTCGAGAACATTCGACAGCTGACAGCGCATGCGCCGTCGCGCTGTATATATACTCAAGGTCGGCGCTCGCTCGCTCAGTTGCCGCTCGTCCGTTGGTTGGTACGGCGCGGCGACGTGCGAAGTCGCCGTGAAATGAATGCCAACGAATCCACAAACACAATGATCGACGTCCCTTCGATCAGCGCCGCCCTTTCGCATACGTGTGTACGTGTTCACTCATTTAACACCCCCTCCTACAACCACGTTAACCAATTTAGCCATCGACCCAAGTAAGTCGCAATTTAACACCCCATTTCACATCCACGTTAACCAATTTAGCCATCGACTCAAGTAAGTCGCACTTTAACACCCCGTTAACCAATTATATGCTCCACATCCTCCTCAGTGTTCCCCCGAGGGAAGCTGCGGGCAATTTTTTTATCCGGTTGGGAACAGCGCAGCAACGGCATTTGAACCACGGACCTTTTGCATGCGAGGCGGATGCTCTAACTACTATGCCATCGCTGCAGGATCCCTACAAGAATGCAGACGTCAAAACATTTCAGCCAATGGCGGCCGGTGCGACTTATTTGTCATACTACAAGCGCTATGCGTACGCGGCTTGGAAATTCTCACTTGTCGCGGATCCCATGTCCAGCACCCTTTTGTCCCCGATTGCACGTCGATCGGAGAAAACGCAACACCACCTCCTAGGCCTTTTTTTCAAACAGAGCAGATAGAAGAGAGGTCACAGTCAACTTTTTTCAACAACGAAACCATGTCATCCACCGCCATGTGGTAGGTGATGCGTGCAAGTGGTGAATTGTGTGTGTATATACATGCGTATGCGTCATTAGTGCACGTGTTGGCCGCTTTTGGCAGGTTTCTTTCATCTTCATTTTCTCCACTGATTCTTTCCTTTGTCCATCGCCGTCGTCCAATTTTCTGCCCAACTGCACCCCCGCCAACATTGGAAGCCGCGGCGTGCATAGGCCAGGAGCACAATAGATAGGCGGTGGTCAGCGCCTCACGCTGTGTCGAAACGGGATCACTGGGCTAACGCGTTTCCAACGTCCCCGCATGCGCGAGCGTCTAGCGTGTTACGCATACCTCCTGAACCCTCGCCTTTCCTTTTAGAAGACCGTAAGCGCAAGAGAGACATATAGATGAGAAAAAGTACTGCAGCTAAAAAAACACACGCATACACAAAAACGAGAAGACGACCTCCCCGGATCGTCATCTCGGGCGCGACTTCCGCTCTGGGTCAGTGCTACGCGCACCATGGAAACGGAGTCAGTAGTCGCACCGGCTGTGAGGCCATCAAAGAAAGATGTGCGCCGCTTCCTTCCCGAAGAGCCCGTATCTCTCTTTCCGGTTGCCGTTATGGCTCAATGGTCAGAGCTGTCTCGCCAAGTACCGTGCAGCCCGGTGAAACCTGTGAAAACGTGCTGTCATCTTCCTTAGCTTCGCGCAGGATAGACGATTCCCGATTTTTTCGTCGGTCACTGCGCTGTTTCCTCACCATAACTATGACTAGCAAGCTGCATGGTGACCGTGTGAAGTTGCATCAACGAAACGGCACTGCCCTCAAGTGCCGACTCCGTATCAAGCCTTCATTGTCCATAAGAGCCGTCAGATGAGGTGCAGTAGGCACACGAATGCGTATCGGCATTACCGACGCACGATGTGCGTGCCCAAAGTGAGCGGCGTATAACGGTTACACTGTTGAAATCCATGCGTTAATTGTCTTCGGACGTTTACTGTAGAAAGACCGCTGTTCAATGTGGCTATTGGATTTTCGGATTTGAAGGTGATAAACTCATCTCCTGCGGTTCGCCACATTTGCATTGCTGGTATGCGCATGAATATGTGGCCATGCAGTCCTCATCTTTTTTTTTAGATGCGGAAGCATCTTATACTCGCGCCTTGTAGTGCGCCGTCCGCATCGCTTCTCGAACATTCGACAGCTGACGCGCGCGCATGCGCCGTCGCGCCGTCGCCCACCATCTGTGCCGCGCGCGCTTCTCCTTCGAGAACATTCGACAGCTGACAGCGCATGCGCCGTCGCGCCATCGCCATCTGTGCCGCGCGCGCGCTTCTCCTTCGAGAACATTCGACAGCTGACAGCGCATGCGCCGTCGCGCTGTATATATACTCAAGGTCGGCGCTCGCTCGCTCAGTTGCCGCTCGTCCGTTGGTTTGTACGGCGCGTCAACGTCCGAAGTCGCCGTTTAATGAATGCCAACGAATCCACAAACACAATGATCGACGTCCCTTCGACCAGCGCCGCCCTTTCGCATCCGTGTGTACGTATTCACTCATTTAACACCCCCTCCTACAACCACGTTAACCAATTTAGCCATCGACCCAAGTAAGTCGCACTTTACCACCCCGTTAACCAATTATATGCTCCGCATCCTCCTCAGTGTTCCCCCGAGGGAAGCTGCGGGCAATTTTTTTTTCATGCCATATGTGTTCAAGCGCGATGGTTGTGAACAAACGATTGTCGATACGCCAACGGTACTTGATTTTAGAAGAACGTGTGCAGCTGAGGCATAACATCATGCTACTGCACAGTTGTTTCCAAGGTGCAGGTACGGGGTGGTCCACGGAGTTGCTACTGCAATTTGTACGCTGCCCACGTTACAACCCATTGCTTCCAGCAAAACTAAAAGAAATAAGAATCGATATGAAAAAACAAAAACATCCGCAGCGCTCCTTACACGTGCACTTTGTAAGTCCGGTTTAGTCGTTCGCCGCGGCACTCGAAAAGAGGTACGTGATGTGCGAGATCGCCTGATAGCACCGGATTCTCGTTCACCCCCGAAGCAGATCGCGCATTTGCAGCTTACACAACGCTCCGTTGATACACGTACGCACTACTTCTATAGCTCGCGTGAGAACCTTCCCGGCATACTGAGACATACCGCATGGTTTCGTGCTTGCACTGTGGATCGCAGTGCCCTCGAATTTCGCTGCGGAATTCAAGAGCCGGTCTGTCGTACCCGCGCTTCGTCCGTGGCGCTGCTGTTGAAATCGGTGTATGTGAGGAAGGAGTGGCGTGAGGTAACCCGCACGGAGAATTTAGGTGATGCGTCTACTAAGGTAGAAGCAGTACGGCTTCATTAAAAAAAGCAAAATATAAGGTTTTTAGAGTGGTGACTGGTATTATGTTATAAGAATACTCACAGTTTTAGTACCCTTGCAGGTGTGGAAAATGTGGTTGTCGCATGGATAGCGCCCTCAGCTTGAATGAACGGCCGAGATTAAATATGATGCTTAAAGAGCAACGAGTACAATGTTCCCCATCGCGAAATATCTATTTCAAGTAAAATTACTGGTGGCGACCTAAATATCGTTAGTAATACCAGAGCCTCAACAAAGTATTGAAGGAGTGGCACCTGTTGTAGCCGTACTTCAAGTGGCCTTGAGCCAAAAGCCAAAGCCGTTATCCGGGCACTCGAAAATCAGGGCATCGTTGCGAGAACAAAACGTCATCCGCGCAAACAGTCACAAGTTTTGAAGAAGCAGTATTTGGCCCCATTGTATAGAAACAAAACGCCACCATAGTTGAACATATCATTGCTGTAATGTTGTCTTGGACAATAGTTGACCTTAATGTCTTAGGTTTCATCACTTTTTCTTCAATATAAATTGCCAGGAGGTCATACTTCAAAATGTTTGCTGTAGCACAAACAGGTGAAGATAAAGCGTCGAAGATAAAGAGTCGATATTACATCTATGTTTCTCTTATTGATCATCTTTTTTATTATTTTCTTTTTGAAAGATAATTTACTTTTGTTCTTTTTTCTTTGCCCTTTCAATAATAGGTTCTAATTAGTGTTTCACATATAGGCTACTACAAGCTTTCATGGCCAATCCCCCAAAGTGGGTATGGGACAGTGCTTACAAGCAACAAATAAACAAACAAACAAACAAACAAACAAACAAACAAACAAACAAACGAACGAACAAACAAACAAACAAACAAACAAACAAACAATTAAGGCAAGGTATACGCGCCACGCAGCACGCGCTAAAAGGCATTAAAACGATTCTGCGGGCTATATAAACACACCAAGCCCGGGCCGCTGCTAAGTCGGCTTTCGGTCACCCCATCGTTAGGCTGTGCCTGGCTGCTTCGGTCCCAGTGCCCGAAAAGCGACGGCTGTCCGTGGGCTCCTCCTGGTAGGCCTAAACCAGCTTCCCGTCGCTTGGTTCCTTCGTGGACATTGCCCGAGATTAGTGCCATCGTAGCCGAGGTGAAGGATGGCGCCGCCAACGGCACCGAGAAGAACGACGGCATGTTCACCGCGTCGTTCGAGGCGGCACAGCTCTTCATTGACGATGGCCGACAGCGGGAGTTCGCGCCGGGCGCCGAAGCCAGGGCCAAGCCGAGATTACGGGAACAGCAGAAAATGCGCCAGTACTGTGACGTCGATTTCTGCGCCAACAATGACGCGGAAGTTTTGGCGCATCGCTTTGTGATTTTCGCGAAGTAAGTGCCATAATTGTGGTAACTATAATCTCCCATTGTCACTGCCTTACCACTCAACTTGGGTTGGTTGGATATTCCGTCTCGGAATGCTTCAGTCACTACTGCTGGTAGTTTGGTTACTAGCCGTCGTCTTACCAAGTCGTCTGTGCGACGGCTTCTTCCGGTTTGAGGCTAGTGACCATCGATCTAGCTCTGTGTACAAGCAAGCCAAGAATTCCGAGCGATTTTATACTTAAAGTTTATGGAGTGTTGTTTACCGCCATTTTCGCCTTTAATATGACAAGCTCGAACTACCGTTGGAGCACGTGCAAGCCGATATCATTAAAGCTCTTGCTTAATGTTCCCGTGCTTCCTTGCTCTTGGTTGTTCCGGCAGAGAATGTGTGAAAGTATCGGACGGATAGTTTCGGTTACAGCATTACGAGGTCTCAACAATGCTTCTTTTGCGATCTATACAATCGACGTCAAAAGTTTTTCAAGAATGTGTTCGGATTGGTCAAACGGCAAAGTAGAGGTCGTTAACGCATTTCATGGCAGGCTATCAATCTAAATTCGATGCTGAATGCAGGAATCGCGTAAATATCTAGCTTTTTCTGGCGTTGTACTCAGTTTATTGAGACTGACATCGTATTGTGAGGGACTCTATCTTTCATTACCAAATATTTGTTTACTTGCAGATATTCCGTTTGCTACACCCTCCTCATTATTGCGTAAGAGAGCATGGCTCCAGAGAAAAGGAAACAGGTGGGCTGCCCACCAATCTGAGCGGTAATCAACGACCTAGAAGGCGGCATGATCGAGCTGCTGGTCGACATTGCCTACCAGATACGACTGCACGAACGCATCGGCATGCACAATATCATCAAGGTTCTCGAGCTCACCGTGAGACTTAACGTCAGTGAGAGGCAGTGCGGGAGCTAGATAATGGGCTTCTTGAAGTCCATTCGTTGTTCAAAACAATAAGTGCAACCAAGCATCCCAAAGAAGAGGATTGTTCGCAATTAAGCTTTGGGAATAACGCTCCCAGGTATATAGTTAAAGACGACAGTATTTCTTGGGAACCTTCGACGAAAAAGTTTTGCCATGTCTGTCTGTCTGTCTGCCTGTCTGTCTGTCTGTCTGTCTGTCTGTCTGTCTGTCTGTCTGTCTGTCTGTCTGTCTGTCTGTCTTTACAATTGTCTACTTGTCCGCCCTTATTATTACCTCAAACGACACCAACTGATATCCCAATATCCCAAACGGCCGACCCCATCCGCAGCGCCACCCAATATTGCTCAAGATTTCGCATTCATAATTGTGCAATTGTGAAATGAAAACAATTGTGTCGCATATATGAGGCCCCATAACAACACGTGAATACTCTGTATGTGTGTCTTTTTGCTAGAAAAGGTATACATAAGTAATTCTAAGGATGGTAGCACTTATCACGCTGTGCTGACCCTGCAACGCTTGCACAAAAAGGCAAGTGTTTCCAACGCTCTGCTGAGGTGACACGGTGGTGACACCTACCCGTTGCCTTTCGTTCTACACCTTATCGCCTCCGAGACGGGGACGCACGCTGTGCCCTTCGTTTTCGAAGACAACTGCAAGATAGCGCTCATGTCTCACGTGTCGCGTGACTTGATGCGTTCGTTCGCCTCGGCTGCACGTTCGAGGCACTCTAACGCAGCGACTCCAGAATATCATTTAAATTTTTTTTTGCTCAAAACTTCAAATAAGCGTTTTGTTCACGCGCTCCGGACGCAAGACTATTGTTTCGATGACATTTGCAGTACACGCAGATACGGGGTGATTTTTATTTACCTTGGTCGGTGCCTACACTGATAGGGTGGCCACTGGCCCGTACCGGGGCCGCCGGGGTCTTGCTACTACCAGCCACATAGCCCATGTGTTTTGTTGGTAGTTTACTGACAGAGTAACTTGCTAATTTTACCGAACCATAATCCTTAACATGACTGTTGCAACCATGTGTGTTGATAGCTAACGCGCTGGTCCGCTGGTCTCACTCTTTCGAGTAGCCTAGATGGTGAATAGTTGCATAGGTCTCTACATGACTGTTGCTACTAAGCTTTAGAGTTTGACCAGTTTGTCGGATCAGTGGCTAGGACACTCGGCTGGTGTACCGAAAGTTGCGGGTTCATTTCCGGGCTTGGCACTCTCATTTCAATAGACGCGACAGGGCAGAGATCAGTTAACTGTGCGATGTCAGTGCACATTCAAGAACAACAGATGGTACAAATTTCTTAAACCCTCCACTACGACGATCTTCATAATCGTGTCTTGGTTTTAGTACATAAAGCCTGTATTCTTTACTTTCAGTTTGAGGGTTTACAAGACTCTTTTAGTGATTAGGCATTCACAATCTCGGACAGACATTTAGGCATACAGTGGCTTCTGTTGTGAAGCACAATGGACGTGACATAGCAGTTTAATTAACCATGCACTCGCCTCCTCACGCAAAAGGAACTAGGCACCCAGAAATGTCGTGGTAATATAATAATGGGGTTGGTGGCATCTCAACAACGTATTTAGATAGCAAGCGTACTTGTTGTAGGGAGAGTGTACAATGCGGTATTGTAGCATACAACTAAAGATGGCGGCAATCTGTCTGCTTTTTGTGCTGCAATTAAAAGTTTTCAAGCTACGCCTCAAGCTGTGTAAGTAGACGTTTGGGATCTTTACGAAGCAGAAAAAGATGAAAACAGCGGAAAATTTGCATGCCACAAATTTCTTTGCTCTGAAAGTGAATAAGATTTTTATTTTATGCAACTACTCGATTATTTACCTATCCCCCAAGTGGGTATGAGCCTCAAGAGAGGGTCAACAAAAAGAAAAAGAACACTATTTGTACAACGCAGCTCACGCAGATTCGAGATCACTGCCTGAAGAAACCTAAGGAAGACCTCGAATCGGAGAACTGCATTGAAACATACCACCTGGCCACCAGCCACAGATACGAATACCTCACCGTAGAAGCCTTTCACTACCTGGTTCGCAGCTTCGACGAGGGAGTATTCTCCCTCCCTCTTGCTTTTGAGGTCCTTCTGTCTGTTTTCGCCAAAACCGAGTAGCATACAAAATAATGACCGTAGTGCAGTGCGTGTTTTCTGTGAATACTGTCCGAAAAAGAGCAAAATTGTAAGTGTATGGATCCTACTATGCAGCTGGCCTGACTTCTATTAAATTTTCTAAAAATTAGTTGGCAGCGGAAGATATTGTAGTGTAAGTGTTGTTCAAAAACTCAATAGGACTGGTCTGCGGCACCGAAAAAGACATCGACCATCTGCTATGTCGTTGCCGTCGATTTGCCTCTGGGGGCCAAAATTTTGTGAGGCGTTGCGACAATTGGACGATCAGCCACTTTCTTTGCAGATGCTACTGGAGCACCGTCCTTGTCCTTCGTCGGCCCAAAGGCAGTCAATGCCCTCTGGCGTTCTTTGAAGACTACGGTCCTATTTGAACGGATTTACCTTTTCAGTAGTACCACAGGGGTATACACGTCAGCCCATTGACTGTCAGTCTTTTCTCTTTGCCTTATCTTTCCTCTTTCTCTCTTTGTCTCATCTTTATACTGCCCTTTCGCATTCCCCTAGTGTAGCGTAGCAAACAGGAGATACGTCTTCTTAACCTGCCTGCCTTGTCTCTTGTTCTTTTTGTCCTTCCTTCCATAGGAATCGAAACGTGCTTGTACTTTCGGATAGTATACAGTTCGTCAACAGCTTAGAATGCAGCATGAAGCCCGAGTCGCCCGAGAAATAGAATGCGCCTGCGTGACGTCAGAGCTACGGGACGCGATCTTTCAGCTGCCAACTCTAGTTGGCCTTCCGTTCGACCAAGATATACTTCGGACAACAAAGTTGCGTGCACCATGTTCGTCAATAACACATTCTTCAAGGTAGCTCACGTAGTTTCTCGTGTGGTGCCGCTGTCTCTAGCTTTCACGGCAACACACCCATACAAATATGCATTCCTGGCGCAGGTGTGGAAGAAGAACGCGCAGTTTGAAGCTCTGACCGCTGAGGACATGCAGACCATCCTAGAAAACGACCGGCTGAACGCGCCGAGCGAGGCGGAGGAGACCTTCCAAGCCATCCTCAAGTGAATCTCGGCTGACGCAGCCGCGAGGAAGGAGTACCTCGCCCAGTTCCTGCCTCTGCTTCGCTTCGTACGGTCAGCGTCATTTGAGTGGTACGCTCGATGTTCTTAGTCACGCGTGTATAAAGTACCTAAAACATTTCTTAGGCCCAATCAGAAAACGCTGCTGATAGGTAGTCGAGATTCTCGGGAACTAGTTAATTCGCGAGAAAACGTTCTGGCTGCCATAGACTCAAGTTCGCGCCCGTTGGTTGATTTGATCGTCGTGAGCTAAGTAGTTAGTGGTGCCTCCGCAGAAGGCTGTGACGAACCTACGCACAGCGAATGTTAGCCACGCGTAAGAGACACAAAAGTGCTGAAGTTCCTCTCATACATAATCGAGCCAACAGATGGTCACCAGAAGTGTCCTTTTGGTCGTCAAACTAAGAGTGTCATGACATACTACATCTGTGTATCTCTATTCATGCATACGAGCCTGTACTGTAATACCTTTCCTTCGGTTGTCGGAAATAAAACAAAATTGTTAAGCGTTAACAGTGGTATATGACAGTGCTCAATGGGATCCGTAAAATATAGATCCGTGACCCTCTTTCGCAAGCTCAGCTTTGCCAAATGAGAGGAAAGGATTCATTCGCTTGCCGGGAATTCTAGCTTGATCATGCGAGTATGACTTGTGTCTTATACTAAACACATTAGTGTGACTAATGTGTAGTTGCTCGTGACTCGTCTACTGCTCAATTCGTTTCAAGCCTCTACAACATCGCTCATGCATTGTTGCAGGGAATTCGAGAAGGTCGCGTCCCACTCAGAAGTCTAGGAGATGAGAGGAGCCTGAAGGTGCTCCCCGTCATCCATTCGGTTGGTCAACTCGTTTTTTTAGCGTGAATGAATAATTCGAACCTCAGAATAAATGAATGAATGAATGTAACCTTTATTTCGGAGAAAAAAACGACTCTGGGCCGCTTGTTTGAGAATATCTGAAAAAAAGTACTGTCCTTTTCTTACTTGTTAGATGCAGTCGTATAGCTGATGCGACCTTGCGCAACGACCTCATGTGCAAGGTTTCACGGAATTTACGAGAAGTTGGTGCTGCTGTTCAAGACCGATGATATATCGAATGTCGCACTTGACTAAAATCCAGACAGAGCGACGTAGATGCCAGTGAAATCGTGCAAGCAGCCACGTTTAGCGGCTCCACACCGACCACTTACAAGTTAAGGCATATCGAGGGGTTCGCTCTAGTATGCACTTCCTGCACTAGTGAACGTTGCTTTTTGTCCACGCAGACACTGACCCGGCACTTGCCGGAACTAGGCAAGGTCACCGGCATCGACCTTTCCTTGAAGCAGTCGCTCACGCCCCGCGTGCCCAAGGACATCCTGTTCGTATTCGGTAGATGAACGTCGGGTGCCACGGACAGCATGCACACGTTTAACGGCCGCGCCCACAAGTGGCGCGTCATGGATGCCCAGTACGCCACTGCCAGCTGACTTGTGCCCTAGCTTTTTCGCGCTCGGCAGTTTTGCGAGGGGTAGAATCCGACAGAACCCCTACCTGCGGGGTCAAACCTAGTTCTTTAAAAAGGCTTAAGACGTAAATGAACACGTCTACCCTCTGGAAGACTTTTTCGTTTTATTGTGATAGCAATTATATGGACACCTGGCTGATTGGCACTACTGTGTACAATTGGCATGAAATACTGGGCAGCATGCATGTGGTCACATCTACATTCGAATGCCGAAAGACATTTATTCTGCAAGGGTAAATAAAGGTATCCATTAAATTTGTCGTGAACCAATGCAGGGCGTACCACGGCGCAGCTGTGATTGACTCCAGCATATACTTCGTGTGCGGCTTCAACGGCCACGAGTGCTACCACTCGGTCGTGTGTTTCAACGTGCCCCTTGCCAGGTGCAGCGCCAAAACAAACATGGCGTTCGCACGCTGCTACGTCAGCGTTGCTGTTTTGCAGGCGTGTGCTGGAAACACGCCGCAGGGACTTAGCAGCAGATCTGGTAGCGATACATCTATTTTTGGCTATATATCCTTCTGCATAGTAAAAAGAAACTACGATTATTTCAACCTGGATGCATACAATCAACTCCCTCCACTGCAGTCGATTTTGACAGCGTAAATAACCCGACAGAGCTGGTGTCGGTAACCGCTAACGCGCTCTGTGTTGTGTACGGATCGATTCGATAACTGCCGCTGCCATGCTCGAGCAAACGTTATAGCCACGGCGGTCGCATTTTGGTTAAGACGAAATGCTATAGGAACGCGCGAAAAAAAAAAATAAGGGCACAAGGAGTTGTTGTTGACTCAGTGTGTTTTTAAATGTGCCAAAATTTGGCCGACCATTTCTTCAATACAACGACCATTGTCCACTCCTGCATTTTTTTCACCCACGTTTTGTGATGCCGATCCTCGCAATAATCGCTATAAAAAGTCTTTGTACTCGCAGAATGCGTTTATGTACCTCACTAGGCTATAGGGTGTTTGGAATATTTTTAGGGGTGTATTGAAAAGTTGTAATGACAGACAGCTAAGCTATGATATATAGGGGTGATTGTCATGTGGGTGTCTCACAGGGATTTATCTACGCCATCGGTGGTTTCGATGGGCGTGCGCGTACCAGGACCGTGGAGCGCTATAACATCAAGGCGAACCAGTGGCCCATATAAATATTCACATATAAACCCAAAAAAGTGGATGGATGGAAGGCCGCTGTGATAGCTCAGTGGTTAGAGCATCGAACGCGTTATTCGGAGGTCGTAGGTTCGATTCCTGCTCACGGCTGGTTATTTTTTCATCCACTTCTCTTTCTTCTTTCTTCTTATTTACATTCCGTTGGTTCTAATAACTTCCCCTGTACATTCCTTGGCATTACTGTCTGTTAGATCTCATTATATTGTGTTAAAACACGGAAAAACGAGCCCTTAGGTGGTATACACTTCTTTCCCATATATATATATATATATATATATATATATACATATATGTATATATATACAGATACACACACACACACACATATATATACATATATACATATATAAATATATATATATATATATATATATATATATATATATATATATATATATATATATATATAGACGAGCTAACGAGTGCGGTAGGCTTTAATTTCCGATAAATTTTTCGCTTTAATCTCCGAAGAGGTAGACGCACGACAACCGGGACTCGAAGGAGCCGGTACTATAGAGAAATCGGCGCAGTGTTTCCCATGCGGGGGCGCGATGAAGAGAACACATGGCCCAGTTTCTGGTCGGGACAGTCAAACAGTAGGTAGTTCAAGCGAGGAACTACCACCAAACGCAGTGGTTACGCGACGCGATGCTTTTTGATGAAATCATGATAAGCCCCACAGATTTCAAGCGAGGAACTACCACCAAACGCAGTGGTTACGTGACACGATGCTTTTTGATGAAATCATGATAAGCCCCACAGATAGTAAGTAGCACGCCACACCCGGACTTGCGCGAAGTGACAATGACGATGACGCTTATTTCGTATCAATACAATGTAATGATACGAAGGGGTAATGTAATGATACGAACCACATTGCGCCAAAATAGAAAAAAATATTGGCAGCATATCCACGGGGTGAATGATGGAGAGTGGGCCGAAGCATCCGTCCGTCCATTCGTTCTTTCTTCAGTCCCTGCATGCGTCCATCTGTGTGACCGTCCGTGCGTCCTTCCGCCCGTCCGTGCGTGCGTCTGTTCGCGGTTCCGCACGTCGATCAGTGCGTCCATCTTTGCGTTCGTCCATGCATTCGCCCCAGCGTACGTCCGTTCGCGCCCCGCCGCGGTGGTCTAGTGGCTAAGGTACTGACTCGCAGGGCGCGGGTTCGAATCCCGGCTGCGGCTGCTACATTTACCATGGAGGCGGAAATGTTGTAGGCCCGTGTACTCAGATTTGGAAGCACGTTAAAGAACCCCAGGTGGTCTAAATTTCCGGAGCCCTCCACTACGGCGTCTCTCATAATCATGTAGTGGTTTTGGGACGTTAAACCCCACATATCAATCAATCAGCGTACGTCCGTGCAGCCATTTGTGCGTCCGTTCATGCATCTGTATGTGTGTCCGTTCGTCCATCTAGTCAACATTGCAAGTACCACCGTCGCGCATCTTTTCATCATATATTCCGCATATAGAAGCGCCGCCTTCTAGCGGACATACCAAGGACTAAACGAGAGCGGGCACAAGCACGCTTTCTTACGGCTTACGCTTCGTGTCTACTTCCAACTTTTAACCCCTCGAGTTCATGGTATATACTAGTTCATTGTATTTATGGCACTGCGGCCCAACGCTCGCTAAACCTTTCTAACACCAAGGAGGTTACGTCCAGCGAGTATAACGTAGCAACACTTTCTTGTCAGACAGTGCTCAATGTACATGCCAATGGCTGCTAATGGGGAAGGAGAGCCAGGAGAATTTGGCTTTTGGTTCGTGTCTACTTCCCACATTTAACCCCCTCGAGTTCATGGTATATACCAGTTCACTGTATTCATGACACTGCGGCCCAACGCTCGCTAAACCTTTCTAAAACCAGGGAGGTTATGCCCAGCGAGTATAACGTAGCAACCCTTTCTTTTCAGATAGTGGTAAATGGAAATGCCAGTGGCTGCTAATTGGGAATGAGAGACAGAGTATTTGGTTTTTAGTGAACGCGCACGCTGAGAATTTTTTATTGTTCAACAACAAAGAGGAGAAATCTCCCACCGGACCACCTTGCAGGTCAAAGCATAAGACATGGTACGCACTACTACGAGGAATGAATGGGTGCCGCTTTAAGAAGCTTCGCCCCTAAAAACCTTGCACGAATAACACAGCGGAGCTTGAACCCGAGTCCGCTGGGTGCCAGTCGAATATTTCACCACTGAGTTTTCCAGTGTTTGTAACTTGTTGTGAAGTTGCCTTAGGTGGGCATGACCTAGCACTAATGGCACAGTAAGGCTGGAACTCGGGTCCGCTGTTTACCAGCCCAGTACTCTACCACTGAGCTACACCGGCGCTTGTGACTTGTAATTCTTGCCTTGGGAAGAATATATGTCGGGACAGCAATCGCTGCAATACGACTTATGAAGCGTTTTACAACAGCGGAAGAACAACCAGTCGTCGCACAATGCGAATAACGTAAAAAGTGGGCCGTGCAATGCTCCAAACCATCACAAAAGGTTGTTCATGTTTCCCTATTAACTGTAGCGCATACCAACTTCAGCCATAATTCCTCATCGTTGTCAGTCACTGAATGGATAATTGGCACAAAATTCCTTGCAATTATTAAACGGATACCACCCTTCTCAGAAGATTGATGAAAAATAGCATAGCGAATGCCAGCCTACTACCCAAATGTTTATTATTAATCCTCTAGTGGGTACCAAGCAATATTGCTTGTAGTAGTTACCCAATGTGTGTTTTGAAAAGGCTATCATAGGCCACTCTTCTAGCTTTCGCTGTGACTGTGCTGCGCCTACGCGCAGACCTGGCGTTTTTTTAATACATTGCTTGCTAAAACCATAGAAAATCAGATATTAACAGATAATAACAATATTACCGTTCTTTAAAAAAAAGAAAAAAGTGAGTAGTGCAAAAGAATTTGTGAGTTCATTTACTCTAAAATAGAATAATACTTTATAGGACCACTCAATTATTGGCCGATCCCCCACAGTGGGTATGAGCCACGAGGGAAGGGCAACAAGAACAAGAACAAAAATTTGATAAACCAGAACATATAAAAGAAGAAGAGCTTCGCACTCCTTTCATCACCCTCTTCCTCGTCTGCGTCACGCACAGAACAAGCACCCCGATCTTTAGGGTATAAGAAAAGGAATAAACTTTATTTTTACAAAAATGTATGCGTGGTTCGATGCCCTTTTCATTTTCACAATAATAAAGTTAGAAAGATTGTTTGTATTATACAATCCGAGAAGATATCTCCTCTTTTCTAGGTTTGAAATGTTTCTTCTTGGCTACCCGAATCATGGCTACTCCCTCAAGGCAGGTGTAAGCCAAAATTCTAGAATGTACATTTGCATCTCGATCTTGGATGGTCAAATCTGCATCTACACTTTTTTTCAGGCCGCTACTGCTAGAAGGGATTCCATATGACCATAATTACCCAAGGTTGCTCACTTTTAAATAATTATCATTTTTCTGAAAACATTATTGGCATAATTTATTGTTTCCCTATGTATACCGGGGTTTTCCAGGTGCTCTTCAGTGAAACAAAATTTCGGGCATTAAAGGGTTAAGAGGTCAGAAAATCAGGCCTGGTCCGGTCAGAATTGCAGAATGTCGCCTATGCCGAACTGTCGCATACCGATGATTCTCTATAGTAGTGGGGCGTTGCTTAAATCAGGTCCACCTGAATAACTGTAAGATATTTACACGAAACGATGCTCCGTTGGTGGAAACTATAGTGCATATGGAACAATGTGAATACTACTGCACAACAAAATATCTATAGGCATTTCATTGTAAAATGAGGGGTGAATCAGAATGCTCTGGCTCAGAGAAAAAGAGGAAATGCATTAAGCACTCACAGGGCGATCAGTGAAGGGGATAAAAAAGAATCTGGATGGAAAAATCACGAAAACACCACCTTCCGACGTGCGACTGACATACCGTCGACAGTACGTACCAAACCACTTGGTGCTCGAAATAAAAGAGAACCTGTACAGATGCAAAGCCAAGGCAGGAGCGTCAAACGCCCGGAGGAAGAAGAAGATGATGATAATAGCCTCTGTGTATGGCTCATACCCACTTTGAGGGATGGGCCAAGAAATAGATAATATATAAGTACAAACCATTACTTCAGAATGGCATAACTAATGGTTTAAAGAACAGTTATCATAAAAAATAATGATGCTGATATAGATACTCGAGATCAGAACCGTCGAATTCCTCTAGAAGTATTTTTATTGTGGAACAGAGATGCCGGTGACAATGACCTAATGAGAAGACTCCATATGATAGTATATTCTTTATATATTCTTTAAGATGGTTTCTTCTCAGTAAATTGGAGTTGTTGCATGGTAAGAAGTAATGATCAATTGTTTCGTCCTTGATACAAAACAAGTAAAAAGGCGAAGCAGCCAGACTAACCCTGTTCATATATTGGTTTAAATTTGGAACCCCTAGCCCATGCAATTTTCTTCCGCTTCCAAAAGCAGGAAAACGCTAGTAAGACACAAAGACCTGATGAAAAAAAGGCCGCGCGTCCCGGAACAGGAAAATATTGTTATTAAAACATTGCTCATTGAATTAAAGACCCTTTTTGCATTTGCCCCCTAAGAACGGCATATTACACTCTTACTTTACAGATAGTTGCCACTGAATGTTTGGAAACACCAACAGGTAGACAGCAATCACCCACCTTTCCAATTCCGGTGTGCCTTTCCGCTTTGTACTTTATTGCCGCGTCGTTCACTTCCTATATGCCCTTGTATTAGCAACGTAGAGTCCGTATTACTATGGTAGATGGGCAGAGGTGTTATGGTCCAGATGATAGGTGAAATAGATATTGCTTGCTTGCGAGACCACATCACTCAAAAGTAGCGATAACTTGACTTCCTTTGTATGCGCTATAGCGCATCCTTCACACTAAAAACAGAAGTTTACCCGAAGATAATGTCACCGCGAGCGCCTGAGGACTTTTCAGTGAGCTAGGGATCCAAGGATCTAGGAATACATCAACACCCTGCCACCAACCAGCATCTGGAGACGATCATTCTGCACCAATGGCGTCTATACTTGGGAAAGCTGTTATGCCCATGGGGCTGACCAGGCTGATGCACAACAGCAGCTGGAATTTCAAAATGCAACGCCACACGTATCAAACATGCACTCTAATACCAACAACCCATAAGGCTATCAGTCCACCTAGGTGATGCAGTACCCTTCTACAGTGGAATCAACTTCCGGAACAGTGACGATAGAGGCAACAGGTGTGATACCCTTTCAGCCTGCGGCAGTTGCACTAGCATGTGAGGTTGCAGGTGAGGTCCTTGCCTCAAAGCCTCTGCGACCTGGAAATTGTGAAGTAAAGTAGTTAATTGGGCTCATCGGAACACACTCTTTGCGGTCAGCGCACAAAAAAGTACAAAAGAATCACAGTATATCCACACAGTGAATGATGATGGGTGAGGCGAAGCGTCTGTGCTTCCATTCATCCGTTCATTCTTGCTTCCGTCCGTCCATGCGACCTACCGAGCGTCCATCCATGCGTCCGTCCAGCTGTCCGTACGTCCATACGTCCGCGCGTCTATACATCCGTCCGTCCACCAGCTGGTCCATCTGTATATGCGTCAATATTGTGAACACTCCAAGTACCGCCATCTCGCATCTCCTGCGGCACATACCCATTCTAGGGCGGGTATGTACGTGCCACTGGCAGCTACGTACTACAGCATACGAGCATACAAGGGATGGCCAGACCCATGCCTTAAGAAGCTTCATCCCTAAAAACACAAGACGGCGCTGGTGTCATGCGCTTAAATCTTGTGTTTGTGCTTCTTGTACACAGATCGTGATTATTAGGAATGGTGTACATACATAACTCGTCTTTTACTTTCTATATGTCATTGTATTCTGAACTTAAGAGTCCATATTACTACGGTAGATAGGCAGAGGTATTATCGAACAGATGATAGATGAACTAGATATTGCTTGCTTGCGAGACTACATCACCTACAAATAGCGATAATTTGACTTGTTCGAATCTCCGGTGGGTGCATAGGAAGGAACATGATGGTGATGAGCTCGCCTCGGATGGCCTGCTCCCTATGAGCGCACCCCTGGCGGCACTGCGCCAGCAGCCCTTTTTCCTTCGGCGAGAAACGAGTGTGCAGCTGCTCCTCCAGACTCTGTCTGTCCTCGAATAGCATAGGTATCTGCCGGTTCTTCTAGCAGCTTACTTCACTGTTATCTTGAACTTTCTCTTCGTGGCTGCTTTTGAAGGCACGCAACCACTCGTTCAGGTAGCGCACAAATAACATCCTGCTCAAGCCGTTCAACAAGAAGGCTCTTCCGGCTGCTAATTTTTGAATACTTTCAACTTTGCGATATCTAAATTTGTGTATACAGACGCCAATATTACTGTACCAATTTGATGGTACTTCATACATTTGTGTAGTGGGCGGCTGTGTGATGAGCTTTCGGTTTGCAAAAACAGGATTGCATTTCTGTTCTTAGTTTTGCCAAATGTATGGTGACACCACTCGAATATATGACGTGGCAGAATGTTTTTACGGTAATATTGTGCGCAATATCAACGTAACCAATGCGGCAATATTGCAAAATGCTTAGTTTTGCAAGCTCAAACCCATTCATCAACTTACAAATTTATAGCGGGCCAGCAAGCAGTACTCGTGCTGCAGGCTGGAGAGACACAGAAATATGAGAAAGAGAGAGCAAGGGTTAAAAGGGTGAGCGAGAGGTAAATGGAGAGGAAATGTGGGTAGGTACAAGCTTAAGCAAAGAAGAATCATTTTGGAGTCCGTAAGCTCAGCTTTGTGCCAAGTTTGAGCACATGACTAACCAATCAAAATACTACCAAATATTTTTTTCGCAAATGTTAATTTTGTGTGGTTTTCGGACGTTAAACCGCACACATCAATCAAGGTTATTTTTGTTGAATTTTTTAGGTTAATCGGTTTGATGGTGCAATCTAACATCGCACCATTCATTAATCGGCGCCATGCACGTGCTAGGTCTCTCTCACACCACGTGGGACCATATACGTCATCGCCGACATGGCCGCGTCAGGTTTCCAGTGCAAGAATGCAGAACTTTACAAAAGTTTTGTGCAGCCTTTTATTTACCCTGCCCCCTTTTTTTCTGCATCCAACTTCAGGTGCCACATTTTTTGACTTTCGGTGCGTCGGCAAGTTACTGGTTGCGTTTTTGAGAACACCGATGCTATCCTCTGAACCCAATTCACTGCGTTCTTCGGCGCGAACGGCGTTGTAAGCGGCATACGGCTAAATCCACGACGCTGCAGAGAGACAGGGAGAAACAAAATGTGGACAATAATAAATTTTGCACGCATGGTGGCCCGAGTAGACAGTGAAAGAAGGCGAGGGTGTTAAGATAGCGAATGAGCCGGCGTACAAGTACGCTCACCAGCGTTCCACTTGTTACAATGTACATGTACAAGGCGCAAGGGACCTCACAAACCACGCCATTTCCAGTCGTGCTCATAGCGCTTGAGTAGACCCGGAGTTCACGAGATGGAATTACCACATGTCGATGCAGGCGAAATGTAACGTTGAGTAACTCCTGTACAGCCTTGCTTATATCCGCATTGTTGTTTTGTGAGCAGGCCGATAGCACCGGCCCTTTGCGTGGCTGCGATACGGTTATGAGCAAGGCTGTGCAGGAGTTTCTCAACGTTACATTTCAATTCCATTGACATGTGGTAATTCCATCTTGCGAACTCCGAGTATACTCGAGAGCTATGACCACGATGGGTAATGGCGTGGTTTGTGTGGTCCCTTGCACGTTGTATCATTTATTTGCTGGGATACTTGATCATTAGGAAGAATCGTTGTGCATACTGTCGGACGCTGTCGTGCGAAAGTATAAGCACGACAGCTTCTGAACAGATTAATGTAGAAGCGATGATTATAAGACTAAAATTGTAAGTTGTCGACACACGTACCAGGGTCAGCGAAGTATACAACGACGCAGGCGGCAGGGGCACTGCAGTCGGTCGATAACTTAGGAGCCGTGAACCAACGTCGGGAGGCGATGTCGTATCTTTCCACAAGCTGCACTGTCGTAATACCTGTTTTGGAGAAGGGCGAGCGAGGTAATTACCATTCGCAGCTGGATCCTCTGGAACCCGATTGCTACTCGATTGTCATATATGCACACGGGAGCCGCCAGCGGAACCAATGGCGCATCGACTATGATGCTGGTAAGCTGAGTTGGTATACATTGATTTCCCCAGAGAACGTTCGCCCCAGGTTCTATCCACGAAGAAATGTATGGCTGTAAGAGACGCGTAGACCGAACAAATACAGTCTATAGTTAGCTGTAATGCATATCACATGGCACACATTTCGCTACAGCTACGAGTATTCCTCGCGCAGGGGAAGTGTGTTTGTTGCCTGCACCATGCCACGGCATGTTATCATGTGAATCGTGCGTGGTCACGATTATTCCTTTCCACCACCTTGCGGCACTCCGCAGACTCGGCATGCTTCCGAATACCATATGCTCTGCAATAAGGACACCACAGCTCACAACTGGATTTGTTCGTTTGCGTGCTACCTGGACACCTTGATCACTACTAACAAAGGTGTTGATCAGACTTACCATTGAAACATGACATAAATGAAGCCATCAAGGACGACGGCGGCGAAGTTGCTCTTGGCGTGGGGCATGCTGGGAAGCTCGGATGTGCGTCTTCTTCTGACGTTGAGCTGCTCCACTGTAAAGCCTAAATGAAAAATTACAACGAGCTACTGAAGACGTGGTGCCGATTCTGAGTACTACTAGCGCTGCAGCGAGGTTACAAGTAGCAAAGCAAGCGGGAGAGTACGTGCGTTCGAGTTTTGTCAATCCCCGCAATCCACTCGCTTATTACCTTTCGCATTGTACCAGCACAGTGGACGAAAAAAATTCCTTGAAGTCCCCGTGCGTATAGTTTCCCGTTTTATCTTGGTCTTGTCATACTTGGCCAGTTCGTCATTTTACATTGAAGACATTACTGTACCCCCGCAGTGGTAACGTGAGGCCAGCATGCTCGAGAATATCATTGTATTGTGCTTGCACACTATAGTGCGTCAAATAAACTAAGAAAAGAAAGGCATGTTAGTGTATACCAATCGTGTCTTTCGTTCCGTGGTGCCATCTTTCGAGCCCCATTGCAACCGTGCCACCATGGCGGACGAAACGAAGATGTCGTAATGCGTCTAGCTTTCTGGCCATGCACTGTACGGAACTATTTGTGCTTGAAGAAATACTGACAAGATAGAAAAAGAGAGGAAATAGCTGCCTTGGTTTATGAATTAAACGAACACGCGTATTTCTCGATGCCATCATGCATATATCTTTCTTGTCTGTCTTGGTCGTGTCTTGTGCGCCCAGCCTGCCGTCCGACTACGAGCACCATTATCACTTTACCAGCATGGTCACCATGTCTGACGAAAAAGAATATGATTATGCGATCATGCGCATAGGTTTCTGGCCGTGCATGAAATGAATACCTCGGTGATTGGACGCACCAAGCGCATAATATTGCATCAATTTCGTCATGCTTCGTGTACCATTACCACTACATATATACGCCGGTGAGCGAAGAGTTTTCTCTTAGTTCACTGATGGTATAGAGTGGCGGTCGTTCGCCGATACCAGGGTAGGGTTAAACAATTACAACGAAAAGCGATGTACTGCTTATTAGCCCCCGATTATGTACAACATGTTTTGTGAGCGACCACCTTAGCGCCGCTTCGTGGAGAGGACATAGTGGCAATGCGGGTCCAGACGTTGCTTGACGGGTCGTAAGATGCGATGCTGTCCAGAACCGCAGCACTTGTAAAGCCGCCAGCGCTGCGTATAGAATCATACGGCAGTAGGGGGCGTGACGATCTGTTCGATCCTTACCCCATTCAACATGTTCAACTTGCCAAGGGAGCAATGAGTCTTCCACAAGTACAAGAATTTAGGCTACGTCAGAGGACACTACTGCCACAAGGCCACCTTTCCGATGACAGTTTAGATCCGAGTTAGCACATGACAATGAAATCTTGGCGGAGTGCAACGCCCCCCTGTTTCTAGTGCTTGAAATCGAGGCATTATTGACATTGACATTGCACTGGTCAAGCCGAGGTCACGATCACGAATTTCACTAGGATTTTGGCACGAATATACCTGTATCTTGGTCTGCCTCTTTCTCGCGGAGAGATTAGGCGTGTGGCATTAGGCTGCTTCGGGCTATAGTTTCTTGCAGTACAGGTACTCTTTGCTAGCTGCTACATTACGAACTGCGGGCCAGAACACACACATCCAGCATCATACGTCCTGAAGACGTTTTTGCTTATCTTGGTTCACCTGCAGTGCTAATGCGCAATCAGAAATGGCCAGTGGCACCGTCGATAACCATACACACGTCAAAGCAGAGCATGCGTCATGACTGCACATCCCTGGTAGCTTATGGAGGTTACTTGCATGAGCATTCAGTTGTGACTGCAATACGGAAACGCAAAATCCCAATGTCAACTCACATGTAGATGCGGCCGTGAGCTGCTGTGGCGCTGGCGTCGCTTTGGACTTCGGTCATGTCTGCCACTAAGAACCACTGGTTCGCCTTGATGTCATAGCGCTCTACGGTCCTGGTACGAGCACGCCCGTCGAAACCACCCATGGCGTAGATAAATCCCTGCAAGAAAACTAGATGACAAGCACCCCTTTATATCAGTAGCTTAGCTGTCTGTCATTAAAAAATTCCAATACACCCCTAGAAATATTCCGACCACCCAATAGCCCAGTGAGGTACATAAATGCATTGGGCGAGTACAAATACTTTTTAAAGCGATTATTGCGATGTTCGGCATGACAAAACGTGGGTGAAAGAAATGCAGGTGCTGACCTTGGTTGTTTTATAGAAGAAATGGTCGGTTCAACTCAGGCATATTTGGAAACGCATTGAGTCAACAGCAACTCGTTGTGCCCTAGTTTTTTTTTCGCGCGTGCCTATAGCATTTCGTCTCCATGAAAATGCGACCACCGTGGCTATAAAGTTTGCTCCAGCATGGCGGCGGCAGTTATCCGCTCGATCCGTACACAACACAGAGCGTCTTAGCGGTTACCGACACCGGCGCTGCCGGGCTATTTACGCTGTCAAAATCGGCTGTTGTGGAAAGAGACGATTGTATGAATTCAGGTGGGAATAAGCGTAGTTTTACTGTACTATGCAAAAGGATATATGGCCAAAACTAGACGTATCATGACCGGAACTGCAGCTAAGTCCCTGCGGTTCGTTTCCAGCAGCACTTGCCTGCAAAACTGCAACGCTGACGTGGTAGCGTGCGAACTCCATGTTTGCTTTGGCGCTCCACCTGGCCAGGGGCACGTTGAAACACACGACCGAGTGGTAGCACTCGCGGTCGTTGAAGCCACCCACGAAGTAAATGCTGGAGTTGATCACAGCAATGCCGTGGTACGGCCTGCAATGGTCCACGACCAGTTTTATGGATACCTTTAGTTACCCTTGCAGAATAAACGTCTTTCTGCACACGAATATAGATGTGACCACGTGCATGTTGCCCACTATTCCATTCCGATTGTTCACATTAGTGCGAATCAGCCGAATGTGTCCATATATTTGCTATCGCAATAAAATAAAGTCTTTCAGAGGGTGGACGTGTTCATTTACTTCCTAAGCCTTTTTATTGTACTATGTTTTACCCCGGCTGGTAGGGGTTCTGTCGGACTCTACCAGTCGCAAAACTGCAGAGTGCGAGAAAACTAGGGCACAAGTCATCTCTGAGTGGTATGCTGGGCGCCCATGATGCGGCCGTTAAGCGTGTGCATGTTGTTCGTAGCACCCGACGACAATTCACCGAATACGAACAGGATGTCCTTGAGCACGCAAGGCGTGAGCCACTGCTTCAAGGACAGGTCGGTGCCGGCAACCTTTCCTAGTTCCAGCGAGTGCCGGGTCAGCATCTGCGTGGACAAAAAGCACCGTTCGTTAACTGCAGGACGTGCATACAAGAGCGAACCCCTAGAGCTGCTTTAACGTGTTAGCGTGGGTCGGTGTGCAGCCGCTCAACGTTGCTGCTTGCACGATCTCACTGACATCTACGTCGCTCTTTCTGGATTTTGGTCAAGTGCGACATTCGATATATCATCGATCTTGAACAGCAGCAGGACCTTCACGTAAATTTCGTGAAACCTTGCATATGAGGTCGTTGCGTAAGATTGCGTCAGCTATACGACTGCATCTAACAAGTAGCGAAAGGACAGTGCTCTTTTTTTCAGATATTCTCAAACAAGCGGCCCAGAGCTATTTTGTTTCTCCGAAATAAAGGTTACATTCGTTCATTCATTCATTATTCTGAGGTTCGAACGAATCATACAAGCTAAGAAAAAAAACGAGTTGACCAATCTGATGGATGACGTGGAGCACCTTCAGGCTCCTCTCGTCACCCTGGACTTCTGGGTGGGACACGACCTTCTCCAATTCCCTGCAACAATGCGTAAGCGATGTTGTGGAACTTGAAATGAATTGAGCAATAGGCTAGTCCCGAGCAACTGCACTATAATCACATTAATCTGTTTAGTATAAGACATAAGTCGAACTCGCAAGTTCAAGCTAGAATTCCCGGCATGCGATTGAATTCTTTCCCCTCATTTGGCAAGGTTGAGCTTGCGAAATTGGGTCCTGGATTTATATTTTACGGATCTGCTTGAGGACTCTCATATACCGCTGTTAACACTTAACAATTTTGTTTATTGGGGACAACCAAAAGGAAAGGTATTACTGCAACGGCTCGTATGCATGAATGGATATAAACAGATATACATTCAGTATGTCATGACATTCTTAGTTTGACGACCAGAAGGACACTTCTGGTAACCATCTAATGGCTCGATTAGGTATGAGAGGAACTTCAGCACTTATGTAATTCTTCCAACGTGTGGCTAACATTCGGTGTGCGTCTCCCACGGAGGCAGCACACCGAATGTTACTGCTGCCAAATGTTACTGCTGCCTCCCACGGAGGCAGCAGTAACAACATAGCCCACGACGATCAAATGAACCAATGGGTACGAACTTGGGTCTATGGCAGCCGGAACAATTTTTCGCGAACTAACTTGTTCCCGGAAATCTCGACTACCTATCAGCAGCGTTTTCTGACTGTGCGTAAGAAGTGCTTTAAGCCCTCTATACACGCGTGACTTAACGCTGCACCGTACGAAGCGAACCAGAGGCAGGAACTTGGCGAGGTACTCCTTCCTCGTGGCTGCGTCGGCCGAGATCCGCTTGAGGTTGGCCTGGAAAGTCTCCTCCGCCTCGCTCGGCGCGTTCAGCCGGTCGTCTTCTAGAATAGTCTGCATCTCCTCAGCGGTCATAGCTTCGAACTGCGCGTTCTTCTTCCACACCTGAGCCAGGAATGCATAATTGCATAGGTGTGTCGCCGTGGAAGCTAAAGAGACAGCGGCTGCCACACGAGAAACAATGTGAGCTACCTTGACGAATGCGTTATTGACGAACCTGGTACACGCTACTTTGTTGTCCGAACTATATCGTGGTAGAACGGAAGGCCAACTACAGTTGCCAGCTGAAAGGTCACGTCCCGTAGCTCAGACGTCACGCAGCCGCATTCTATTTCTCGGGCGACTCGGGCTCCATGCTGCATTCTAAACTGTTGACGTACTGTATACTATCCGAAAGTGCAAGCACGTTTCGAGTCCTAAGAAATGCAGGAGAAGAACAACAAAAGAGAAGGCAGGAAGGTTAAGCATATAGCCTGTTTGCTACCCTACACTGGGGAATGCGAAAGGGCAGTAAAAAGATGAGAGAGAGAGAGGAAAGAGAAGACAAAGAGAAAAGATTGTCAGTCAATGGGCTGACGCGTATGCAGCTGTGGTACTACTCAAAAGGTAAAGGCATTCACATAGGACCGTAGTCCTCAAAGAACGCAAAAGGGCATTGACTGCCTTTCAGGCCGACGAAGGACAAGGACGGTGGTCGAGTAGCATCTGCACAGAGAGTGGCCGATTTTGCGATTGTCGCAACGCGTAAGAAAGGCTTTGTCTCCAAGAGAGAAATTGAGGGCAACGACATAGCAGATGGTGGATTTCGTTTTCGGTGCTGCAGACCCGTCCTGTCGAATTTTTGAACAACACTTACACTACAATATCTTCTGCTGCCAACTAATTTTTTGAAACTGTCATCGAAATCAGGCCAGCTGCATAGTAGCATCTATACACTTAGAGTTTTGCTCTTTTTCGCACAGTGTTCACAGAAAACACGCGCTGCACTACGATCTTTAGTTTGTATGCCACTCGGTTTTGGCGAAAACAGACAGAGAGCCTGAAAAGCGAGAGGGAGGTAAAATACTACCTCGTCGAAGCTGCGAACCAGGTAGCGAAAGGCTTCTCTGGCGAGGTATTCGTATCTGTGGCTGGTGGCCAGTTGATATGTTTCGATGCAGTTCTCTGGTTCGAGGTATTCCTTGAGTTTATTCAGGCAGTGATCTCGTATCTGCGTCAACTGCGCTGCAAAAAGAATGTTCTTCTTTTTGTTGACCTTTTCTTGAGGCTCATACCCACTGTGGAGGATTAGTCAATAATCGAGTGGTCGTATAAAATTCTTATTCACTTTCAGAGTAAAAAAATCAGTGGCATGCAAACTTTCCGCTGTTTTCTTCTTCGTCTGCTTCCTATAGATCACAAACACCTACTTACACAGCTTGTGGCGTAGCTTTAAAACATATTTATTCGGTTATTTCATATTTATTTGAAGCCCAAAAAGCACACAGAATGCCGCCATCTTTAGTTGTGTGCTACAATATCGCATCATTCACTCCCTATCTTCCTACAAGAAATACGCTTGCTATCTATATATGTAGTTGAAATATCACCAACCCCATTAATATATTACTACCACATTACTGCATGTCTAGTTGTTTTTTCGAGAGGAGGTGAATGCATTAAACGGCTGTGTCACGTTCGTTGTGCTTCACAACAGAAGCCACTGTGATTAACCCAACGCCTAAATGTCTGTCCGAGATTGTAAATGCCTAATCACTAAACGAGTCTTGTAAACCCCAAACTGAAAGTAATGTATGTAGGCGTTATGTATTTAAACCACGACAACAATATGAAGATCGTCCTAGTGGAGCGTTTCACAAATACGTACCACCTGGTGTACTTGTACGTGCACTGACATCGCACAGTTCACTGGTCTCTACCATGTCACGTCTATCGAAATGAGAGTGCCACGCCAAGGAACGCACCCGCGACCTTCGGGACAGCAGCCGTGTGCCCCAGCCACAGATCCGCCGAGGCGGTCAAACTCTAAAGCTTAGTAGCAACAGTCATGTAAAGACCTAAGCAACTATTCACCATCTAGGCTACTCGCAATAGCGAGTCCAGCGGACCAGTGCGTTAGCTATTAACACACATGGTTGCAACAATCATGTTAAGAATTATGGTTCGATAAATTGAGCGAGTTACTCTGTGTCAGTAAACTACTAACAAAATGCATGGGCTATGTGGCTGGTAGTAGCAAGACTCCGGTGGTCTGGTACGGGCCAGTGGTCCCCCGATGAGTGTAGGCACCGACCAAGGTAAATAAAAATTATCCCATATCTGCATGTACTGCAAATGTCATCAAAACGATAGTCTTGCGTTCGGAGTGGGGGAACAAAACGTTTACTTGATGTTCTGAGCAAAAAAATCAGTAAATGGTTCACTTAAAAAAACAGTGCCGCTGTCTGTCTCCTTCTCTCTCTTGTCCCTCGTTATTGGCGCTGTTTTTTTTGAGTGAATCATGTCGTACCAACTCACCCAAGCAACCACGTTAGCTACTTTCAGTAAATGGTATTATGGAGTCGCTGCGTTAGAGTGCCTCGATTGTGCAGCAGAGGCGAACGAGCGCATCAAGTCACGCCCCACGTGAGACATAAGCGCTATCTGGCAGTTATCTTCAAAAACGAAACGCATGGCGTGCGTGCCCGTCTAGGAGGTGATAAGTTGTAGCACGCAGGGCAACGGGTAGGTGTCACCACCGTGTCACCTTAGCAGAGCGTTGGAAACACATGCCTTATCGTGCAAGCGTTGCAAGGTCAGCACAGCGTGATAAGCGCTACTACCATCCTTAGAATTACTTATGTATGCCTTTTCTAGCAAAGAGACACATACAGAATATTGACTTGCTGTTACGCTGCCTCAGATATGCGAATCAGTTGCTTTTTAGTTGACATTTGCAGAAGTATGAAGGCTAAATCTTGAGCAATATTGCGTGGCACTACGGAAGGGGTCGGCGTTTGGGATATCGTTTGGTGTCGTTTGAGGTATTATTAAGGGCAAACAATCCGACAATTGTACACACAGACAGACAGACAGACAGACAGACAGACAGACAGACCAAAACTTTTTCGTCGAAGGTCCCCAAGAAAGACTATCGTCGTTAACTATATACCTGGGAGCGTTATTCTCAAAGCTTCATTTCGAACAATCCTCTTGTTTGGGATGCTTGGTTGCACTTATTGTTTTGAACAACGAATGGGCTTCAAGAAACCCATTATCTAGCTCCCGCACAGCCTCCCATTGACCTTCAGTCTCACGGTGAGCTCGAGAGCCTTGAAGATATTGTGCATGCCGATGTGTTCGTGCAGTGGTATCTGGTAGGAAATCTCGACAAGCAGCTCAATAATGCCGCTTTCTGGGTCCTTGATCACCGCTCGGATGGGTGGGCAACCCACCTCTTTCCCTTTCTCTTGAGCCATGCTCTCTTTCGCAATAGTGAAGAGGGTGTAGCAACCGGAATATTTGCAAAAAACAAAGAATTGTAAGTGAAAGATAAGGTCCCTCAGAATACGGCGTCAGTCTCAATAAATTGTGTACAACGCAGGAAAAACGCTAGATATTTACCCGATTCCCGCAAGAAGAATCGAATATATACTATTCGCCTGCCATGAAATGCGCTAATAACCTCTACTTTGCCGTTTGACCGATAGGCACACATTCCTGGAAAACATTTGACGTCGATTGTTTATATCCCGAGAAAAGCATTGCTGAGACCTCGTAATGCCGTAACCGAAACTATCTGTCTGATACTTTCACACATTCTCAGCCGGAATGACTAACCAGCAACATTGAGCAAGCAAGCTTTATTAATATCGGCTAGCACGTGCTCCATTGGTAGTTCGAGCTCGTGATATTAAAGGCGAGAATGGCGGTAAGAACACTTCATAAACTTTAAAGTATAGAATTGCTCAAAATTCTTGGCTTGCATGTACGCAGAGGTGGATCGACGGCCACCTGCCTCAATCCGGACGAAGCCGTCCCACAGACTGCTTGGTAAAACGACGGCTAGTAACCAAACTACCTGCAGTAGTGACAGAAGCATACCGAGACAGAATGTCCAACCAACCCAAAATGCGTGCTAAGGCAGCGACCTTGGGAGATCAAAGGTAACACAATTAACGGTACTTACTTGGTGGACATCACATAGCAATGCGCCCAAACTTCCACGTCGTTGTATGCGCGGAAAACGACGTCATAGTACTGGCGCGTTCTCCGCTGTTCCCGAAATCCAGGTATGGCCCTGGCTGCGGCGCCCGGCGCGAACTCCCCCTGTCGGCCATCGTGGATGAAGAGATGCGCCGCCTCGAAAAACGCGGTGAGCAAGCCATCGTTCTTGTCCGCGCCGTTGGCGGCGCCATTCTCCACCTCGGCTACGGTAGCACACATCTCGGGCAATGTCCTCGATGAAATTAACCGACGGAAAGCTAGTTTAGGCCGACCAGGACGAGCCCACGGACAGCCATCGCTTTTCGGGAACGGGGACCGAAGCAGCCAGGCACAGCCTAACGACGGGATGAGCGAAGGCCGACTGAGCAGAGACCCGGGCTTGGCGTGTTTATATAGCCCGCAGAATTGGTTTTATCGGCTTTTTGCGCATGCTGCGTGTCGCGTATACCTGACCGTTATTTGTTTATTTGTTTGTTTGTTGCTTGTAAACACTGGCCCATACCCGCTTTGGAGGATTGGCCATGAAAGCTTGTAGTAGTCTCTATGTGAACACTAATTAAAACCTATGATTTAAAGGTCAAAGAAATAAAAAGAAATGCTAATTACCTTTCAAAAAGAAAAGAATAAAAACGATGAACAATGGGAGAAGCAGAGAGCTAATACTATATAAGTAGACTTAACTTCGAATAGACCATACAATTGAGTTTACCTTACTCGATCAAATTCGAATGAATTTGCGACTTTCTTTGACACTATCAATCATATGAAGAATTCGTCAAGAGTATGTTTAAGCAGGCGTTATATTGACAGGCGTTTAGATTCTTGAAAGAAATTGCATACTGCATAAAGTACGTCTCTGTGGCAATGTCTCAAGCAGGAGGTTCCGAAACGGAGAACATTATCTGCAGGTAAATTTAAACCTACTGTATAAAACGGAACAATTAAAAATCTTTTCCTAATTGATGAATAGTTCCAGCATGATCTAAAGTAAAGTTCTACTTGTTCTGTTTCCTCGCAGAATGGGCGCAAGGTAGATATCGCCAGACCAGCTCTGTATAAATAAAAGTTTATTGGGTGGACACGACTTCTAACTTTCTAGATTTACTCCAATGAGGTTTCCAGGGTTATCTCAGGTTCTGATACTCCGTCCATTTAGTGATAAGTTCCATCATATCCGTAAAAATAGCTAAATTTCTATATCTGATCGACACTATGTATTCTATTGCTGGAGGTGCCGAAATCAGAGGACAATCAAGCGATGCTCGGGATAATGGATCAACCATTTCATTCAACTGTATGCCACAGTGGCCTGGAGCCATACTAACTTCAAAAGTTTCAGTTAGGGTGAAACTAATGTGCGCAGTGTCACTAGGGATCTTGATTGTTTTGTAGCTGTGAGAGCAGTACACACCGAAAGGGAATCTGTAATGATGATTGCACTGTATTCGTTTCAATGTAGCTTTCGGAGCGCCAAAATAAAAGCCAAGAGCACAGCTTCGAAAACTGGAGTGAACTCTGGCAGTCTTACAAAGAAAGACCAACCGAGGTAATCAGAAACGATTCTTCCTGCTGCCTTTTCATTAATCACGGAAGCGTCTGTGGCTATATTGTTCTTCCTATCTGCATGAACTATGTAGTCTTCTAGCCTGTTATTGAAAACTGCTGGTTTACCTATCGTCTTTTTTGTTTTTGATGCCAAAACTTCATTCCCATAAAGCCTGATTATGATGTCAGACCCATGGCCTAATAGCCTGATTGGTCTGAACTACGTCTGGTTTTGCAAAAACAGTTCTTTTTGCTTCTGTTAAGGTTCGCGTCATCTTGTTCAAAACGGGTTAAGAAGTCTCGTAGTGAACTTCAACCAAGAGAGCAACAGTTGGTTGTTTGAAGTTTTAAGAGAAGACGTTGAAGTTCCTGGCGATTCCCCTGAGTGGGTAAGAGCCTTGTCAGAGGTCTTGACCTAACTATCATCACCACAATCACTATCGTCATCATTTCACAGTAGCATGTGTCTGTAAATAATGGATGCCCATAACTAGTACTGACTGCTCTAGCTGTCTTAGTTGAGAACTGCAACATTGGGACGCCGACATTTCTTTTTCACGCCGTATCGCGGCTCTGCTGGATGGACCAAATTTAAACGCTGAGGTCTACGCGGCGCAGCACGCTGGCCCACCACCGCGAGAGGGTCTCGGATTCTCGCTTATTTCCTATTTTGGGCTTGGCGCTGCTACCACGCGTATGTTTTAAATAAGCTGTAGATTGTTTGATTGCGTGAAGGGGCGGCAAAATAACTGTAGAGGCGTTTCCAACGCTCACGCATGAGTATTGGCCCACCTGATTGGATGATTGACTATATGGTTATGACTATATGGTTATGAGAGATATATGGTTATGACTATATGGTTATGACTATATGGTTATTGACTATATGGTTATGAGAGACGCCGTAGTGGAGGGCTCCGGAAATTTCGACCACCTGGGGTTCTTTAACGTGCACCCAAATCTGAGTACACGGGCCTACAACATTTCCGCCTCCATCGGAAATGCAGCAGCCGCAACCGGTATTTGATCCCGCGATCATTGCGTGACAGTGCGGCAACGAAACCGTAGAGGCACTTCCAACGCTGACGCATGAGTATTGGCCCACCTGATTGGATGATTGACTGCTTGATTGATCGACCGAAGTAAGGAGAGAACAAAGGTACGATTTGGCAAGTTATTTAGCGTGTTGGTTGCTGGCATGGTGGCCTTCTCCTTCTAGGCAGCCGTGATTCATAGGCATTCCGGAGTCAGTTACTCGAGACGGTTATTTCTGTCCAGGTCCTTGTTTTTCCAACCATGTCTATTAATATCTACAACCATCGCATGAAGTGTGCTGAATTTATGTGAAAGTTTCTTCGTCATTTGTTAGAGTGGTCATTGAAACGCCACTGCGTATATGCAGCCCAAACTTCTGTCCTACTAGGTACCTAAGAGGTTTTTAGGGGCGAAGCTGTTTATAGCATCACCTGGTCTGTGGTCCTTCCATCCTGTACACCAGCTTATCCAAGCAGTCAATGATGATTAGTGGGACGAAGAGTTTGCCCGTCTGTCTGTGCGATGCGTGTTCTAGTGTGAGATGAGTGGACGGACAGACAGACGAACGGACGAATGGACGGATGAACCTTCCTTCGGTGCTCGCCTTTATTGTGAAAAGCTCCATTTACATTGGACCTGGCTGAACTCTTCATACCAGTATCTGCTTTCCGCGGTATATATTTTGTCGCCAAGCATGAGCGGTGGTTCCTATCCCTTTGAAGTTGGCTTCACTACGCTAACTATATTTTGAGGGGGGTCTGCTTTAGGAATGTTGTGGTTATCGAGTTTTCTCGTGTGTGCGTGTTGTCTAAGAGTAAGTAGGTTATTCGATAATACTGCCCTCGCACTGATGAAAGCAAAAGAGAGGTGGCGACTGCATCGCGACGTTAGCACATGAGCTTACTGGACGGCATAACTTTTTGGGACGTCACCAGCTCTGCTGGGCAATTAGAGGGGTTAGCTTGCGATACTTAACCGTAGATTCACAGATCGAAAATTGAAGACAGTGTTGAAGAACGTTAAGGAATGCTGCCTGAAAAAAAAGGACGACACAAAAGTCACAGGCAGATTAACTGGTCGCTAGAAAAACCGCGACTTCACCTTGTTATGTTTTTCAGAGGCATCAATAGCTACCCTGCATTGAAGATGAAAAATAAACTTTATTGCGCAACAAGAACATGTTACGCGGAAGGCAGGTGAAGGCTGTTAGAACAAATTGAGTAGTTCAGAGCCCATGGTACACAGGATAGCACACAAGCATGCGGCTAATTAGAACTAATGAAGACGAGTACGTTTTTTAATGGGCGTAGAAAAAATATTACAATGCAAGTAGAGAAGGGTAACCGCGTTATCACATCCTTATACAAACATTAGTCGCAGCCGTTTTGGTGATGCACTTGATACTCTAATGCAATGCGCCGAAGTTATGGGGCTTGGAATTGTACGCAGTCGAAACTTTAACACTTGATTTCCGTAATTTGTTCAGCATTTCAATAAGCAGCGCACTTCAGGTTCACATTCTTCATAAGTATTTCTAACGTTACTTCGTATCATCAGTTACTTTCACGTCAAAGTAACAGCTTTGCCTGATAAGTAAGTGATTTGCGCACAACTGCTCAATTTACGCTAAAAACATCGGCCGACCCCTTAACACATGGACACAATTCAAATTCGGTATTTAGGCCCGCTATTTCGCAAGAAATTGGTTCCTTAAATGAGTGGAATCTGTGGGTGTCAGCGTGAAGGAGGGGGGGGGCAAAACGGGGAGTTGCCTTCCCCTCAACCTAAGCTACACCAGTGCTGCCTTCTCGTCCGTGCGCAATGTTCTACGAGTTCACAACCCAGACGAAATCCGCCGACACCCATGGCGATGGGATGTGGTCATTATTATTATTATTATTATTATTATTATTATTATTATATTACTATTATTATTATTATTATTAATATATCTCAATATAATGGTGTTTTAAATATATTTTCATCACCACCACTAAATCAAATGAAATCCCTTCTAATTCTGAAGGTAGGAGGTTCTGAAGTTAGAAACTCGTAGCTGAAATGTGCGTGTACTTTTAGCTCCCCATACGTAAAATTTGCATACGTACGTGAATGTATACTTTTGTTTTCGTGCAACCTTAAAAGGCGTTAATAACCGCATTCAAACTATATTTAACTTAGATACGATTGAATCCGGACCTGGTGAAATATCGAGAGGTCTTTATAAATTTATATGCGCGAAAGAGTGCAATGCCAGCGCAACGATGCTCTCGACATCCAGGGACACTATGTGCAACCAGCCATGAACACGTTGGTTTACGCCTGTTTTCGAGGCGGCTAATATTTTAAAAGTTGAAATATCAAATAATAAACAAAAGTAATTCTCATAAAGACGTACTGAGGCATTAACACCAGAAGTATAAATTCACGACGTTTTTGCAATAACAATGAGTGCCACGGCCGGACAAGAGGGGCGAGGGGCGCACTCCTTTACGGCCTGCTCTTCCACGGCCAGAATACAGTGGCGGCACGCGCGCACTTCCTTACGGCCTGCACACCAAAGGAATTAACAATAGGGCCAATTCTTCACAGTTCGTCACAGCGGTCGCCGTGTGGGGGCGCTTCATACCAACCCTCTACCCTCCCAACCCCTTCTCTTTCTCAATCGATGCCTCGCCTCTGGCCGAGTGAACCGACCACGCTTGCCGCACGTGGTTTGCATTTGCCGTGGATTATCACCGATACCAATAAGTCCGGCCGTGGCTCTTCGGGTCTAGTTCCCACCTTTCACCACCGCTAGTTTGGTGCTGTGGCCCAACCCTCGCCAGTTGAGCTACAGCATGGCCCGGGTAGAGGAAAGGCGCGCGCTCACTTGCCGGTTTTCTAACCCTGCCCTGGCTACAGGTGATAGATCTCCGTGCTAATTTATATGGGCGTCTTAAACACAAGATATTCCTTCCCCCATCTGAATTTCCTCCCTAATAGGGTCCAGCAGCGTAAGATTATACTCGTGAAGCGCCGAATCATAAACGTTTGAGAAAAAAAAAACATTTTAAGTTGAGGCACACGAAGAAAAAATATGTGAATTTATTATTTCAAATAGCTTTTATTGAACAATACATGCTGCACTTCAAATGTTCAGTTTAGCAAACTTCAGTATGAAGGTAAAATGTTAAAAACACAATAGGCAATACTACGTAAACGAGCAACTCGCAGAAGAACATTTTGTTTTGCTTTCTCGTCGAGAAAGGAAAGTTCATTTGGTCACAATCTGATTAATTTTCTGGATGGTTTGTATGCATAAATGGAGGGCTTCACTTGTGAGTCGGTGATTTTCCTCGTGTGGTTGTTGAGAAGTATATTCACGAATTTTTCGGCAATTAGAGCTGCGGAACGTTTTGCGTGGCTGTCGTCAACACACTCTGGACAGTTTAATACTGGCGCGCGTTCGAGTTGACGCTCGACGAGTAGCTGAAGAACTTCCAGCGTATTCGTTCTTGAAAGATGCGTTGCCACGTGGTCAAACAAATAATTAAATTGTTCAAAAGAGCAAGAAACTGTGGCCTTGGACAGCTTAGCCCGCTCTGGTCTTGGCCTTGCATCAGTACGTTAAAGGATTGTCTTTGTTGCATGTCGTGACTAGGATTTCACAGGAGTCGCAATAAAAATCTGATATTAACTTAGAAATGTGGTCGCCAACATTTGACAAACCCGAGTAAGTCACCGACCTTTGTGTGGCAGCATGACACTGATACTCGTACAATTTCTGTACGTATGTACCGCTTACAACGTCGCAGCCATCCGTGAGCTGCCTTTCGAGGAACTGGCTTCGCGTATTTTTGATCACATGGCACGGGTCAAAGCTAAGGAAGATTACCCGGTCAGGGTCATGCGGTAGCGTGATAACCGTGCGCAAGGAGCCATTTCCCATGTGTTTGAACATCGTGGTTTTAGATGCGGAAGCATCTTATACTCGCGCCTTGTAGTGCGCCGTCCGCGCCGTCCGCACCGCTTCTCGAACATTCGACAGCTGACGCGCGCGCATGCGCCGTCGCGCCGTCGCCCACCATCTGTGCCGCGCGCGCTTCTCCTTCGAGAACACTCGACAGCTGACAGCACATGCGCCGTCGCGCCGTCGCCATCTGTGCCGCGCGCGCGCTTCTCCTTCGAGAACATTCGACAGCTGACAGCGCATGCGCCGTCGCGCTGTATATATACTCAAGGTCGGCACTCGCTCGCTCAGTTGCCGCTCGTCCGTTGGTTTGTACGGCGCGTCGACGTCCGAAGTCGCCGTGAAATGAATGCCAACGAATCCACAAACACAATGATCGACGTCCCTTCGACCAGCGCCGCCCTTTCGCATACGTGTGTACGTGTTCACTCATTTAACACCCCCTCCTACAACCACGTTAACCAATTTAGCCATCGACCCAAGTAAGTCGCAATTTAAAACCCCATTTCACAACCACGTTAACCAATTTAGCCATCGACCCAAGTAAGTCGCACTTTAACACCCCGTTAACCAATTATATGCTCCGCATCCTCCTCAGTGTTCCCCCGAGGGAAGGTGCGGGCAATTTTTTTGCCGATTAGTTGGCGGTTACAATACGAACGTTGTTGAAACCACCAACTCGACTGCGGCGATCACTTCTTTTGTCCATTCGAAAAGGTCTTTTCCACTCAGCTGATTGGTGAAATAGTATGAGCAAGGTATCTTATATTGACTGTTTGTGCCCCATAGAACAAAGCACAAAATCCTGTTTGCCAGTATACCCTGCGTGTTTGAAGCGCTGCTGTCGGGTATGTCCTTAAAACCAAAACGGCATCTCCTTTTCTTTCATATATGCATTTTGCCTCAATGCTTCCGTCATCAACAATTAATGATGCCATATGCAGCCGGCTGCTCAGAAGTGACGTTTCGTGAACCAGTCTTGTTCGCATTGCAGCACTCATTCCAGATGAGGTTGGGCTGGGGCCCATGTATTTTAGGAGGGTGCATTTTGCTGGTAAGTTTAGGAGCCCTGACGTCGAGCATGGTCGTATCCCTTCGGCGAGAGAAATCTCCGTATCACACATTCTCGAATTACTTCTTCAGAGTACGTCAGACGCTGCTTCCCGTATCGTTCAATTTGGTGAATCAGGAACGCAACCTTTTTGTGTCTATTCTGTGAGTCCGCCTCGGTTTTTCTCACCGAAGCAAGATGTTTGCTTTCGCAATGGACTGCACTGTGTTGCTCCTTCTTGACGAGGTTTTCTAGTAACTTCTGACCCTTGGAACGGTAGTATGACACTTGAGAGCGAAGCCTCGAAATAGTGGAGAGGTACTGGCTTGCACGTTGTTGATCTTTGTTCGTGGTATGCATGCTCATGCTTTTGGTGTCTTTTTGGCATTCGACAGACACATTGTCTTCCACAGGCAGCGATTCAAGCGGCTGGGCTTTCCGCTTGATCTGCTTTAGAAGAGGTACAACAGCCCGTGGAGCAGGTTCCTTGCGAGGCCTTTTTGCAGGAGGCGTCAAATACGCCGAATAGCCTTAGAAAACTGTGGGCACAGCGCCAGGCAAAAGTTTTTTTATGCGGCACTCGGAAGCATAGTCAGTCGGAAGGAAGTGCTGGCTACACACGACCGTTGACGGCGACTTATCGTTGATAGTTAAATCCTTCCTAGCAATGTTCCTTTGCCATTTGACGCACGAATCTCCGTCACTCGGATATTAGTGAAATGAAACACCTGGGCTTTTCCCAAGGCGCGAGCGGCAAAAGGGCCGGCAGCAGTATACCCTTTCGATGCCGGCCAGTCCATGTGTACCCGTTTAATCTGATGCACTCTGAAAATATTATAACGACGCAATCAGAAACCGCAATCAGAAACCGAAAATTATGAAACTGAAGTGCACAACAATTATACTTACTTGGTGAAATGTGGCAGCGAATGTATTATTTGGTATCGGTAATATTCAACGGCAGATTCAAAACACGTGCGGCAAGCGTGGTCGGTTCACTCGGCGAAAGGCGAGACAGAGAAGGGGTTGGGAGAGTAGAGGGTTGGTTCGAAGCGCCCCCACTCGGCCACCGCTGCAACGAGCTGTGAAGAATTTGCCCTATTGTTCCCTTCTTGGGTGTGCAGGCCGTAAGGAAGTGCGCGCGTGCCTCCACTGTAGTGCGGCCGTGGATGAGCAGGCCGTAAAGGAGTGCGCCCCTCGCCCCTCCAGTCCAGTTGTGGCACTCATTGTTATTGCAGAAACGTCGTGAAGTTACACTTGTGGTGCAAATGCCTCACTACGGCTTCATTAGGAATTAGTTTCGTTTTATTGAATCATATTTTACATTTCAAATAATTTGCGGCCTCAAAAACATCAGGCGTAAACCTACGTGTTCATGGCTGGTTGCACGAAGTGTCCCAAGATGTCGACAGCATCGTTGCGCTGGCATTGCACTCTTTCGGACATGGAAATAATGAAGACCTCTCGAAATTTCGCCGTGTAAGTATTCAATCTTATCTCAGTTAAGTATAGTTTGAATGCGGTTATCATCACCCTTAACGGGCTGCACAAAATCAAAGGTATACATTCACATACGTATGCAAATTTCGCGTATGGGGAGCCAAAAATATATATCCAATTTAGCTACGAGTTTCTATCTTCAGAATTAGAAGGGAGTTTAAATGATTTAGTGGTGATGAGGATATATTTAAAACATCATATTATTATGATATAATAATAATAATAATAATAATAATAATAATAATAATAATAATAATAATAATAATAATAATAATAATAATAATAATAATGGCCACATCCCACCGCAATAGGTGCCGGCGGGATTTCGTCTGGTTTGCGAACTCGTGGAACATCGCGGAAGGGCTAGAAGGGAGCATTGGTGTAGATTAGGTTGAAGGGAAAGCAACTCACCGTTTGGCCCCCCCCCGCCTTCACGCTGACACCCACATATTCCCCTCGTTTAAGGAACCAATTTCATTCGAAATAGCGAGCGAGTCGAAATAGTGAGCCTAAACACCGAGTTTTCTTTGTGGCCATGTGTTAAGGGGTCAATCGATGTTTTTAGCGTAAATAGAGCAGCTGTGCGCAAATCACGCGCTTACCAGGCAGGGCTGTTACATTGACGTGGATGTAACTGATGGTCCGATTTAACGTTATAAATGCTTATAATATATGTGAACCTGAAGTGCGCTGCATATTGAAATGCTGAAAAAAGTACGGAAATCAAGTTTTCAAATTTCGACTTGGTACACTTCTAAGCCGCATAACTTCGGCGCATTACATTAGAGTATCTAGTGCATCAGCAAAACGACTACGACTAGTGTATGTATAATAATAAGACGACTACCTTTCTCTCCACTTGCATTGTAATATTGTTTCTAGGCCGAATAATAAATGTACTCGTCTTCATTAGTTCTACTTAGCCGCATGCTTCTGCGCTATCCTGTGTACTATGGGGTCAGAAATACTCAAGCTGTTCTACCAGCCTTCACCTGCCTTCCGCGTAACATGGTCTTGTTGCACAATAAATTTTGATTTCATCTTCAATGGAGGGTAGCTATTATTGCCGCTAAAAACATCACATGGTGAAGTCACGGTTTTGCTGGCGACCAGTAAATCTGCCTGCGGCTTTCTGTGTCTTCCCTTCTTCTTTTTCTGTGTCAACATTTCTTTACGTTCTTCCACGTTGTCTTTAATTTTCGATCTGTGAACCTACGGTTAATTATCGCAAGCTAACCCCACTGCTTGCGCAGCGGAGCTGGTGACGTCCCAAAAACTTATGCCGTCACAGTAATCTCGTGCGCTAACGTCGCGATGCAGTTGCCACCTGTCTTTTGCTTTCATTGGTGCGTGGGCAGTATTAGCGAATAACCTACTTAATATTAGACAACATGCACACACGACAAAACTCGATAACCACAACATTTTTAAAGGAAACCCCCCTCAAAATTATAGTTAGCGCAGTGAAGCCAACTTCAAAGGTATAGGAACCACCGCTTATGATTGGCGAGAAAATATATACCGCGGAAAGCAGATACTGGTATTAAGAGTTCAGCCAGATCCAATGTAGTGGGAGTTTTTCGCAATAAAGGCGAGCACCGCAGGAAGGTCCACCCATCCATTTGTCCGTTTGTCTGTCTGCTTGTCCATTCGTCTCACACTAGGACACACATCGGACGGACGGACGGGCAAACAATTCGTCCCACTAATCATCATTCACTCTTTGGATAGGCTGGCTGTACAGGATGGAAGGACCACCGACCAGGTTATGCTATAAAGAGCTTCGCCTCTAAAAACCTGTTAGGTACCGAGTAGGAAGAATGTTTGCCTGCATATACGCATTGGCGTATTAATGACTACTCTAACGAACGACGAAAAAATCGTCACACAAATTCAACACACTTGGTACGACATGTGTAGAGATTAGTAGACATGGTCGTAAAAACCATGACCTGGACAGAAATTACCGTCTAGAGTAACTGACTGCGGAATGGCTATGAATCACGGCCGCCTAGACGAAGGAAGCCATCATGCCGGCAACCAGCACGCCAATTATTTTGCCAAATCATACCTTTGTTTTCTTCTTACTTCGGTCGATCAATCAACCAGTCAATCATGGAATCAGGTGGGGCAATACTCATGCGTCAGCGTTGAAAGTGCCTCTACGGTTCCGTTGCCGCACTGTCACGCAATGATCGCGGGATCAAATACCGGTGGCGGCAGCTGCATTTCCGATGGAGGAAATGCAGCCGCTTATTTCTTGTTGCTTATTTCCTATATTGAGGAAATAAGCAACAATCCGAGATCCTTTCATGGTGGTGGGCCACAGTGCTGCGCCGTGCAGACCTCAGCGTCCAACACTAGGCCATTCAGCAGAGCCGCGACACGACGTGAAAAAGAAATGTCGATGTCCCATTCCATTGTCGGAGTTCTCAACCCAGTCAGCCAGAAATGTCAGTACCTGTAAATATAGTTATAGGCGTCCAGTATTTAGAGACACAAGCCACTTTGAAATGATGACAATAATAATTGTGATGATGATAGTTAGGACAAGACCTCTAACATGGCTCATACCCTCTCACGGGTATTGCCAGGAACTTCAACGTCTTCTCTTAACACTTCAAACAACCAGCTGTTGCTTTCTTGGTTGAAGTTCACTACGAGACTTCTTAAGCCGTTTTGGACAGGATGACGCGAACTTTACCAGGAGCAACAGGAACTGTTTTCCCAAAACCAGGCGTAGTTCAGACCAATCAGGCTAATAGGCCATAGGCCTGACATCATAATAAGGCTTTATGGCAATAAAGTTTCGGCATCTTAAACAAAAAAGACGATAGGTAAAGCAGCAGTTTTTTAATAACAGGCTAGAAGATTACATAGTTCATGCAGATAGGAAGAACAATATAGCCACAGACGCTTCCGTGATTAATGAAAAGGCAGCAGTAAGAATCGTTTCTGATTACCTCGGTTGGTCGTTCTTTGTAAGACTGCCAGAGTTCACTCCCGTTTTCGAAACTGTGCTCTTGGCTATTATTTTGGCGCTCCGAAAGCTACATTGAAATGAAGACAGTGCAATCAGCATTACAGATTTCCTTTCGGTGTGTACTGATCTCACAGCTACAAAACAATCAAGAGCCATAGTGACATTGCGCACATTAGTTCCTACCCAACTGAAACTTTTGAAGCTAGTATGGGTCCTAGGCCGCTGTGGCATACAGTTGAATGAAATGGTTTATTTAATACCCTGAGCATCGCCTGATTGTACTCTGATTTCGGTATGCATAGTGTCGATCAGATATAGACAATTAGCTGTCTATACAGGTATAATGGAAAATATCACTAAATGGGCGGAGTATCAGAACCCGAGATATCCCTGGATACCTCAGTGGAGTCAATCTAGAAATTTCGAAGTCGTGTCTCCCGGATAAACTTTTATTTACACAGAGCTGGTCTGGCAATATCTACATTGGGCCCATTCTGCGAAGAAACAGAACAAGTAGAGGATTACTTTATATCATGTTGGAACTATTCATCAATTAGGAAAAAACTTCAATTGTTCTGTTTAACACAGTAGTATTAAATTTGACTGCTGATATTGTTCTCAGTTTCGGAGCCTCCTGCTTGGGACATATAAATGTATACCATATAAATTCGTGTCTGTGGTAAAGCCCCAAGCCTCCTGCTTGGGACATTGCCACAGAGATGAATTTTATACAGTATACAATCATCTTGAAGAATCTAAACGCATGTCAATATAACGCCTGCTTAAACATATTCTTGACGAATTCTTCATATGATTGATATTGTGAATAAAAGTTGCACAATCATTTGATATTAATCGAGTAAGGTAAACTGAACTGTCTGGCCTATTCGAAATTTAAGTCTCCTAATATAATATTACCTCTCATCATCATCATCATCATCAGCCTGACTACGCCCACTGCAGGAAAAAGGCCTCTCCCATGTTCCGCCAGTTAACCCGGTCCTGTGCTTGCTGCTGCCAATTTATACCCGCAAACTTCCTAATTTCATCTGCCCACCTAACCTTCTGTCTCCTCCTAACCTGCTTTCCTTCTCTGGGAATCCAGTTAATTACTCTTAATGACCAGCGGTTATCCTGTCTACGCGCTTCATGCCCGGCCCATGTCCATTTCTTCTTCTTGATTTCAGCTCTGATATCCTTAACCCCCGTTTGTTCCCTAATCCACTCTGCTCTCTTCTTGTCTCCTAATGTTACACCTACCATTTTTCTTTCCATTGCTCGCTGCGTTGTCCTCCATTTAAGCTCAAGCCTCTTTGTAAGTCTCCAGGTTTCTGCTCTGTAGCTAAGTACCGGAAAGATACAGCTGATATACCTTCCTCTTGGGGGATAGTGGCAATCTACCCGTCATAATTTGAGAGTGTTGCCGAATGTGCTCCATTCCATTCTTATTCTTCTAGTTACTTGAATCTCGTGGTTCGGCTCCGCGGTTACCCGCCCTAAGTAGACATATTCTTTTACAACTTGAAGTGCACTATTACCTATCTCGAAGCGCTGCTCTTTTCCAAGGTTGTTGTACATTGCTTTCGTTTTCTACAGATTCATTTTAAGACCTACCTTTCTGCTCTCCTTGTCTAACTCCGTAATCATGAGTTGCAATTAGTCCCCTTTGTTACTCAGCAACGCAATGTCATCGGCGAAGCGCAGGTTACTAAGGTTACTAACTGTTCCCATTCTAGGCTTCTGAAAACCTCCTGTAAGCACGCGGTGAATAGCATTGAGGAGATTGTGTCCCCCTGCCTTACACCCTTCTTGATTGGTATTCTGTTGCTTTCTTTATGAAGCACTATGGTAGAAGTTGATCCCCTATAGATTTCTTCTAGGATGTTTGTATATACTTCATCGACGCCCTGATTCCGCAGTGTCTGCATGACGTCTGAAATTTCTACTGAATCAAACGCCTTCTCGTAATCCATGAAGGCTTGTATAGTGGTTGGTTATGATCTGAGCATTTCTATGTTACCTGATTGATAGTATGAATGTGGTCGATTGCTGAGTAGCCTGTTCGAAATCCTGCTTGTTCCTTTGGTTGATTGAAATCTAATGTTTTCTTTACTCTGTTAGCAATTGCTTTTTTAAATAGCTTGTATACTACAGAGAGCAAGCTAATTGGCCTGTGATTCTTCAAGTCCTTGTCATCTCCTTTCTTATGTATTAAGATGATGTTAGCGTTCTTCCAAGACTCTGGTACTCTTCCCGTCCGGAGACTCCTCGTAAACAGGGTGGCTAGTTTTTCTAACAAAATCTGTCCTCCATCTTTCAGCAGATTTGATGTTACCTGATCCTCAACAGCAGCTTTGCCTCTTTGCATGCTCTCCAAAGCTTTTCTGACTTCTTCTATCATTACTGGTGGGGTGTCATCTGGGTTACTGCTAGTTCTTATAGTATTAAAGTCGTGGTTGTCCCGGCTACTGTACAGATCTCTGTAAAACTCCTCCGCTATCTTAACTATCCTATCCATATTGGTAGTTATTTTGCCTCATTTGTCCCTTAGTGCATACGTCCGATTTTTGCCTATCCCAAATTTCCTCTTCACTGTTTGACGCTTCCTCAGTTTTTCAGAGCGTATTCAATTCTCTCCAAGTTATACCTTCTTACATCAGATACCTTACGTCTAATAATCAACTTCGAAAGCTCTGCCAGTTCTATATGGTCTGTTGTACTTGAGACTTTCATGATTTGACGCTTCTTAATGAGATTCCTGGTTTCCTGGGAAAGCTTTCCAGTGTCCTGTCTAACTACCCTGCCTCCAACTTCCACTGCACACTCCGTAATGATACTCGTTAGATTATCATTCATTGTATCTATGCTAAGGTTGGTTTCCTCACTAAGAGCCGAGTACCTGTTCTGAAGCGAGAGTCTGGATTCATGTACGTTCCCTCTCAGTTCTGGCTCATTGATTGGCTTCGCTTCTTGCGTATCAGTTTCTGTCGTTCCTTTCTCAAGTTTAGGCGAATTCGAGACCGTACCATTCTATGGTCACTGCATCGTACCTTGCCAACCACTTCCACATCCTGCACGATGCCTGGGTGTGCACTCATTATAAAGTCTATTTCGCTCTTATTTTCGCCATTTGGGCTCCTCCATATCCACTTGCGGTTTCCTCGTTGTCGTAGAAGATATTCAAAATCCGTAAATTATTGCGTTCTGCGAATTCTACTTGTATCTCTCCTCTGACGTTTCTAGTACCAATGCCATAATCTTCTACTGCCTGGTCTCCAGCCTGCTTCTTCCCTAATTTTGCATTAAAGTCTCCCATCAGTATAGTATACTGTATTTTTACCTTACTCATTGCCGATTCCACGTCTTCATAGAAGCTTTCAACTGAAGCGTCATCATGGCTGGATGTAGGGGCGTAAGCCTGTATCACCTTCACCTTGTAGCTCTTATTCAGTTTAATTACGATACCCACCACCCTTTCATTATTGCTATAGTATTCCTTTATATTGCCAGCTATGTTTCTGTGAATTAGAAACCCCACTTCCAGTTCACCTCTGTCAGCCAAGCCCCGATAGCAAAGGACGTGCCCATTCTGTAGCACCGTATAGGCCTCAATTGTCCTCCTAACCTCTCTGAGCCCTATTATATCCCATTTACCACCCTCTAGCTCCTCGAATAGTACAGATAGATTTCCCGCCCTAGATAAGGTTCTAGTGTTAAACGTTGCCAAGTTCAGGTTCCACTGGCGGCCTGTCCGGATCCAGAGATTCTTAGCACCCTCTGCTGCGTTGCAAATCTGACCGCCGCCGTGGTCAGTTGCTTCGCAGCTGCTGGGGACTGAGGGCCGTGAGTTATTTGACGTATGCATGTGGGGGGTAGTGGCCAGATACTGCACCAGGGTGGCCAATCCTTCTCTGGTGAGGGAGTGCGTTCCCGGCGGTGGTTACCGGTGAGGTCGCACCCCAGGCCTCGTAATGCAGTTTCATCACCACGCGGAGTTTTTTTTATCTGGTTGGGAACTGCGCAGCAACGGCATTTGAACCACGGACCTTTTGCATGCGAGGCGGATGCTCTAACCACTGTGCCATCGCTGCAGGATTCCTACAAGAATGCAGACATCAAAACATTTCAGCCGATGACGGCCGGTGCGACTTATTCGTCATACTACAAGCGCTATGCGTACGCGGATTGGAAATTCTCACTTGTCGCGGATCCCATGTCCAGCACCCTTTTGTCCCCGATTGCACGTCGATCGGAGAAAACGCAACACCACCTCCTAGGCCTTTTTTTCAAACAGAGCAGATAGAAGAGAGGTCACGGTCAACTTTTTTCAACAACGAAACTATGTCATCCACCGCAATGTGGTAGGTGATGCGTGCAAGTGGTGAATTGTGTGTGTATATACATGCGTATGCGTCATTAGTGCACGTGTTGGCCGCTTTTGGCAGGTTTCTTTCATCTTCATCTTCTCCACTGATTCTTTCTTTTGTCCATCGCCGTCGTCCAATTCTCTGCACAACTGCACCCCCGCCAACAATGGAAGCCGTGGCGTGCATAGGCCAGGAGCACAATGAATAGCCGGTGGTCAGCGCCTCACGCTTTGTCGAAACGGGATCACTGGGCTAACGCGTTTCCAACGTCCCCACACGCGCGAGCGTCCAGCGTGTTACGCATACCTCCTGAAACCTCGCCTTTCCTTTTAGAAGACCGTAAACGCAAGAGAGACATAGAGATGAGAAAAAGTACTGCAGCTAAAAAAACACACGCATACACAAAAACGAGAAGACGACCTCCCCGGATCGTCATCTCGGGCGTGACTTCCGCTCTGGGTCAGTGCTACGCGCACCATGGAAACGGAGTCAGTAGTCGCACCGGCTGGGAGGCCATCAAAAAAGGATGTACGCCGCTTCCTTCCCGAAGAGCCCGTATCTCTCTTTCCGGCCGCCGTTATGGCTCAATGGTCTGAGCTGTCTCGCCAAGTACCGTGCAGCCCGGTGAAACCTGTGAAAACGTGCTGTCATCTTCCTTAGCTTCGCGCAGGATAGACAATTCCCGATTTTTATGTCGGTCACTGCGCTGTTTCCTCACCATAACTATGACTAGCAAGCTGCATGCTGACCGTGTGAAGTTGCATCAACGAAACGGCACTGCCCTCAAGTGCCGACTCCGTATCAAACCTTCATTGTCCGTAAGAGCCGTCAGATGAGGCGCACTAGGCACACGAATGCGTATCGGCATTACCGGCGCACGATGTGCGTGCCCAGTGTGAGCGGCGTATAACGGTTACACCGTCGAAATCCATGCGTTAATTGTCTTCGGACGTTTACTGTAGAAAGACTGCTGTTCAATGTGGCTATTGGATTTTCGGATTTGAAGGTGATAAACTCATCTCCTGCGGTTCGCCACATTTGCATTGCTGGTATGCGCATCAATATGTGATCATGCTATCCTCATCTTTTTTTTTTTCATGCCATATGTGTTCAAGTGCGACAGTTGTGAACAAACGATTGTCGATACGCCAACGGTACTTGATTTTAGAAGAACGTGTGCAGCTGAGGCATAACATCATGCTACTGCACAGTTGTTTCCAAGGTGCAGGTACGGGGTGGTCCACGGAGTTGCTACTGCAATTTGTACGCTGCCCACGTTACAACCCATTGCTTCCAGCAAAACTAAAAGAAATAAGAATCGATATGAAAAAACAAAAACATCCGCAGCGCTCCTTACACGTGCACTTTGTAAGTCCGGTTTAGTCGTTTCGCCGCGGCACTCGAAGAAGAGGTACGTGATGTGCGAGATCGCCTGATAGCACCGGATTCTCGTTCACCCCCGAAGCAGATCGCGCATTTCCAGCTTACACAACGCTCCGTTGATACACGTACGCACTACTTCTATAGCTCGCGTGAGAACCTTCCCGGCACACTGACACATACCGCATGGTTTCGTGCTTGCACTGTGGATCGCAGTGCCCTCGAATTTCGCTGCGGAATTCAAGAGCCGGTCTGTCGTTCCCGCGCTTCGTCAGTGGCGCTGCTGTTGAAATCGGTGTATGTGAGGAAGGAGTGGCGTGAGGTAACCCGCACGGAGAATTTAGGTGATGCGTCTACAAAGGTAGAAGCAGTGCGGCTTCATTAAAAAAAGCAAAATATAAGGTTTTTAGAGTGGTGACTGGGATTATCTTATAAAAATACTCACAATTTTAGTACCTTTGCAGGTGTGGAAAATGTGGTTGTCGCATGGATAGCGCCCTCAGCTTGAATGAACGGGCGAGATTAATTATGATGCTTAAAGAGCAACGAGTACAACGTTCCCCAACGCGAAATGTCCATTTCAAGTAAAATTACTGGTGGTGACCTAAATATCTTTAGTAATACCAGAGCCTCAACAAAGTATTGAAGGAGTGGCACCTGTTGTAGCCGTCCTTCAAGTCACCTTGAGCCAAAAGGCAAAGCCGTTATCCGGGCACTCGAATATCGGGGCATCGTTGCGAGAACAAAACGTCATCCGCGCAAACAGTCACAACTTTTGAAGAAGCAGTATTTGGCCCCCTTGTATAGAAACAAAACGCCACCTTAGTTGAACATATTATTGCTGTAATGTAGTCTTGGACAATAGTTGACCTTAATGTCGTAGGTTTCATCACTTTTTCTTCACTATAATTTGCCAGGAGGTCATACTTCAAAATGTTTGCTGTAGCACATACAGGTGAAGATAAAGCGTCGAAGACAAAGAGTCGATATTACCTCTATGTTTTTCTTATTGATCATCTTTTTTATTATTTTTGTTAAAGATAATTTACTTTCGTTCTTTTTTTCTTTGCCCTTCAATAATAGGTTCTATTTAGTGTTTCACATATACGCTACTACAAGCTTTTATGGCCAATCCCCCAAAGTGGTTATGGGACAGTGCTTACAAGCAACAAACAAACAAACAAACAAACAAACAAACAAACAATTAACGGTAAGGTATACGCGCCACGCAGCACGCGCTAAAAGCCGTTAAACCGATTCTGCGCCATTCTTCCGTATGTGACCTTCGCATACAACACGGCGGTGCAGGAGACGACGCAGATATCTTCATATAAATTGATCTACGGAAGGAGCCCGGCAACGATGCTCGATGCCATGTTACCCAACGTCACCGACGAAGAAAACCTCGATGTGAGCGAGGACCTTCAACGCGCCGAAGAAGCCCGACAACTTGCGCGTCTCCGTATCAAGAATCAGCAGACGACCGACAGCCACCGTTACAACCTTCGACGACGCTTCGTGGAATACCAGCCCGGTGAACGTGTTTGGGTGTGGACGCTGATACGCCGACGTGGACTAAGTGAAAAGCTTCTGCGACGGTACTTCGGACCGTACAAGGTGGTTCGACGTCTCGGCCCACTTGATTACGAGGTTTTCCCCGACGGCATCACGAACTCTCAACGACGCCGATCGCGACCTGAAGTCGTCCATGTCGCGCGCCTCAAGCCGTTTCATGCGCGTTAACAAACTGAAACAGTGTTTTTGTATTATTTATTCATTCTACTTTCTTGTATTATTGTTGTACCTTCATCTTTAGTTGAAAGCATTGGGACGATGCCTTTTTTTCAGAGGGGGGCAATGCCACGTTCCATTTCCCAAGTTTTTGTTATCGTTCCGAAACACCACACGATTCTCGGCGCAAACCGCGCCTGAAGGTTTCGAGAAGGTTCCAGACTGTAGTAGATCATTTCGATAAGATCACGCCCACTGTGCGAACGGTACAGATTGTTCTGGAACCTACGCCACCGCCAGCGATAACGCTAGAACATTCGACGGCAAGGGTATGAATGCCGACGCGCTTCACCGCTTGTCAGTTGTTGATCGAAGGCTGACGCTGCGTTCGCCGCTATCAGTCCGAGACTGCTATCTGTGCAAGACTGCTGCTGTAATTAGACTTCCCCTTTACCGGGCACAGGTTCGCCCAAATAAACAGTTGAATCCCAACTCGAAGTTTCCTGTCTTCGGCCACGTCACGACCCCGTGACAATATAAACACGCCAAGCCCGGGCCGCTGCTAAGTCGGCTTTCGGTCACCCCATCGTTAGGCTGTGCCTGGCTGCTTCGGTCCCAGTGCCCGAAAAGCGACGGCTGTCCATGGGCTCCTCCTGGTAGGCCTACACCAGCTTCCCGTCGGTTGGTTCCTTCGTGGACATTGCCCGAGATTAGTGCCATCGTAGCCGAGGTGAAGGATGGCGCCGCCAACGGCACCGAGAAGAACGACGGCATGTTCACCGCGTCGTTCGAGGCGGCACAGCTCTTCATCGACGATGGCCGACAGCGGGGGTTCGCGCCGGGCGCCGCAGCCAGGGCCATGCCTGGATTGCGGGAACAGCGGAAAACGCGCCAGTACTGCGACGTCGGTTTCTGCGCCAACGATGACGCGGAAGTTTGGGCGCATCGCTTTGTGATGTTCGCGAAGTAAGTGCCATAATTGTGGTACCTATCATCTCCCATTGTCACTGCCTCACCACTCCACTTAGGTTGGTTGGATATTCCGTCTCGGAATGCTTCAGTCACTACTGCTGGTAGTTTGGTTACTAGCCGTCGTCTTACCAAGTCGTCTGTGCGACGGCTTCTTCCGGTTTAGGCTAGTGCCCATCGATCTAGCTCTGTGTACATGCAAGCCAAGAATTCCAAGCGATTTTATACTTTAAGGTTATGGAGTGTTGTTTACCGCCATTTTTGACTTTAATATGACGAGCTCGAACTATCGTTGGAGCACGTGCAAGCCGATATCATTAAAGCTTGCTTGCTTAATGTTCCCGTGCTTCCTTGCTCTTTGGTCGTTCCGGCAGAGAATGTGAGAAAGTATCGGACGGATAGTTTCGGTTACAGCATTACGAGCTCTCAACACTGCTTCTTTTGCGATATATACCATCGACGACAAAAGTTTTTCAGGAATGTGTTCGGATTGGTCAAACGGCAAAGTAGAAGTTGTTAACGCATTTCATGGCAGGCTAGAAATCTAAATTCGATGCTGAATGCAGGAATCGCGTAAATATCTAGCTTTTTCTGGCATTGTACTCAATTTATTGAGACTGACATCGTATTGTGAGGGACTCTATCTTTCATTTCCAATTCTTTGCCTACTTGCAGATATTCCGGTTGCTACACCCTCATCATGATTGCGAAAGAGAGCATGGCTCCAGAGAAAAGGAAACAGGTGGGCTGCCCACCAATCCGAGCGGTAATCAAGGACCTAGAAGGCGGCATGATTGAGCTGCTGGTCGACATTGCCTACCAGATACCACTGCACGAACGCGTCGGCATGCACAATATCGTCAAGGTTCTCGAGCTCACCGTGAGACTTAAGGTCAGTGGGAGGCTGTGCGGGAGCTAGATAATGGGTTTCTTGAAGTCCATTCGTTGTTCAAAACAATAAGTGCAACCACGCATCCCAAACAAGAGGATTGTTCGCAATAAAGCTTTGGGAATAACGCTCCCAGGTATAAAGTTAAAGACGATAGTCTTTCTTGGGGACCTTCAACGAAAAAAGTTTTGGCATGTCTGTCTGTCCGTCTGTCTGTGTGTCTGTCTGTCTGTCTGTGTGTCTGTGTGTCTGTACAATTGTCTACTTGTCCGCCCTTAATAATACCTCAAACGACACCAAACAATATCCCAATATCCCAAACGGCCGACCCCTTCCGCAGCGCCACCCAATATTGCTCAAGATTTCGCATTCATACTTGTGCAATTGTGAAATGAAAACAATTGTTTCGCATATCTGAGGCCCCATAACAACACGTGAATATTCTGTATGTGTGTCTTTTTGCTAGAAAAGGTATACATAAGTAATTCTAAGGATGGTAGCACTTTTCACCCTGTGCTGACCATGCAACGCCTGCACAAAAAGGCAAGTGTTTCCAACGCTCTGCTAAGGTGACACGGTGGTGACACCTACCCGTTGCCTTTCGTTCTACACCTTATCGCCTCCGAGACGGGGACGCACGCTGTGCCCTTCGTTTTCGAAGATAACTGCAAGATAGCGCTCATGTCTCACGTGTCGCGTGCCTTGATGCGCTCGTTCGCCTCGGCTGCACGCTCGAGGCACTCTAACGCAGCGACTCCAGAATATCATTAAAATTTTTTTTGCTCAAAACTTCAAATAAACGTTTTGTTCACGCTCTCCGAACGCAAGACTATTGTTTCGGTGACATTTGCAGTACACGCAGATAAGGGGTAATTTTTATTTACCTTGGTTGGTGCCTACACTGATAGGGTGGCCACTGGCCCGTACTGGGGCCGCCGGAGTCTTGCTTCTACCAGCCACATAGCCCATGTGTTTTGTTGGTAGTTTACTGACAGAGTAACTTGCTAGTTTTAACGAACCATAATCCTTAACATGACTGTTGCAACCATGTGTGTTGATAGCTAATGCGCTGGTCCGCTGGTCTCACTCTTGCGACTAGCCTAGATGGTGAATAGTTGCATAGGTCTCCACATTACTGTTGCTACTAAGCTTTAGAGTTTGACCGCCTTGTCGGATCAGTGGCTAGGACACTCGGCTGGTGTACCGAAAGTTGCGGGTTCGTTTCCGGGCTTGGCACTCTCATTTCGATAGACGCGACATGGCAGAGATCAGTGAACTGTGCGATGTCAGTGCACATTCAAGAACAACAGATGGTACAAATTTCTTAAACCCTCCACTACGACGATCTTCATAATAGTGTCGTGGTTTTAGTACATAAAGCCTGTATTCTTTACTTTCAGTTTGAGGGTTTACAAGACTCGTTTAGTGATTAGGCATTCACAATCTCTGACAGACATTTAGGAATACAGTGGCTTCTGTTGTGAAGCACAATGGATGTGACACAGCCGTTTAATTAACCATGCACTCGCCTTCTCACGCAAAAGGAACTAGGCACGCAGAAATGTGGCGGTATTATAATAATGGGGTTGGTGGCATCTCAACTACGTATTTAGATAGCATTCGTACTTGTTGTAGGGAGATAGGGAGTGTACAATGCGGTATTGTAGCATACAACTAAAGATGGCGGCAATCTGTCTGCTTTTTCGGCTGCAATTAAGAGTTTTCAAGCTACGCCTCAAGCTGTGTAAGTAGACGTTTGGGATCTTTACGAAGCAGAAAAAGATGAAAACAGCGGAAAGTTTGCATGCCACAAAGTTCTTTGCTCTGAAAGTGAATAGGATTTTTATTTTATGCAACTACTCGATTATTTACCAATCCCCCTAGTGGGTGTGAGACTCAAGAGAGGGTCAACAAAAAGAAAAAGAACATTCTTTTTACAACGCAGCTGACGCAGATTCGAGATCACTGCCTGAAGGAACTCAAGGAAGACATCGAACCAGAAAACTGCATCGGAACATACCACCTGGCCACCAGCCACGGATACGAATACCTCGCCGGAGAAGCTTTTCACTACCTGGTTCGCAGCTTCGACGAGGTAGTATTCTCCCTCCCTCTTGCTTTTGAGGTCCTTCTGTCTGTTTTCGCCAAAACCGAGTAGCATACAAAATAACGACCGTAGTGCAGTGCGTGTTTTCTGTGAATACTGTCCGAAAAAGAGCAAAATTGTAAGTGTATGGATCCTACTATGCAGCTGGCTTGACTTCTATGACATTTTCAAAAAATTAGTTGGCAGCGGAAGATATTGTAGTGTAAGTGTTGTTCAAAAACTCAATGGGACTGGTCTGCGGCACCGAAAAAGACATCGACCATCTGCTAAGTCGTTGCCCTCGATTTGCCTCTGGGAGACAAAAACTTTGTGAGGCGTTGCTACAATTGGACGATCAGCCACTTTCTTTGCAGATGCTACTGCAGCACAGTCCTTGTCCTTCGTCAGCCCGAAAGGCAGTCAATCTCTCTTGCGTTCTTTGAGGACTACGGTCCTATTTGGACGGATTTACCTTTTCAGTAGTACCACAGGGGTATACACGTCAGCCCATTGACTGTCAGTGTTTTCTCTTTGTCTTCTCTTTCCTCTTTCTCTCTGTCTCATCTTTATACTGCCCTTTCGCATTCCCCTAGTGCAGGGTAGCAAACACGCCATATGTCTACTTAACCTTCCTGCTTTCTCTTTTGTTGTTCTTGTCCTTCCTTCCTTAGGACTCGAAACGTGCTTGCACTTTCGGATAGTATACAGTACGTCAACAGCTTAGAATGCAGCATGGAGCCCGAGTCGCCCGAGAAATAGAATGCACCTGCGTGACGTCAGAGCTACGGGACGCGACCTTTCAGCTACCAACTCTAGTTGGCCTTCCGTTCGACCAAGATATACTTCGGACAACAAAGTTGCATGCACCATGTTCGTCAATAACACATTCTTCAGGGTAGCTCACGTAGTTTCTCGTGTGGCAGCCGCTCTCTCTTTAGCTTTCACGGCAACACACCCATACAAATATGCATTTCTTGCGCAGGTGTGTATGAACAACGCGCAGTTCGAAGCTCTGACCGCTGAGGACAGTGCAGACCATCCTAGAAGACGACTGGCTGAACGCGCCGAGCGAGGCGGAGGAGACCTTCCAAGCCATCCTGAAGTGAATCTCAGCTGACGCAGCCGCGAGGAAGGAGTACCTCGCCCAGTTCCTGCCTCTGGTTCGCTTCGTACGGTCAGCGTCATTTGAGTGGTACGCTCGATGTTCTTAGTCATGCGTGTATAAAATACCTAAAACATTTCTTAGACACAATCAGAAAACGCTGCTGTTAAGTAGTTGGATTCTCGGGAACTAGTTAATTCTCGAGAAAAACGTTCTGGCTGCCATAGACTCAAGTTCGCGCCCCTAGGTTGATTTGATCGTCGTGAGCTAAGTAGTTTGTGGTGCCTCCGCAGAAGGCTGTGACGAACCTGCGCACAGCGAATGTTAGCCACGCGTAAGAGACACAAAAGTGCTGAAGTTCCTCTCATACATAATCGAGCCAACAGATGGTCACCAGAAGTGTCCTTTTGGCCGTCAAACTAAGAATGTCATGACATACTACATCTGTGTATCTCTATTCGTGCATACGAGCCTGTGCTGTAATACCTTTTCTTGGGTTGTCCGAAATAAAACAAAATTGTTAAGCGTTAACAGTGGTATATGACAGTGCTCAAGGGGATCCGTAAAATATAGATCCGTGACCCTCTTTCGCAAGCTAAGCCTTGCCAAATGAGGGGAAAGGATTCATTCGCTTGCCGGGATTCTAGCTTAATCTTGCGAGTATGACTTGTGTCTTATACTAAACACATTAGTGTGTTAGTGTGACTAATGTGTAGTTGCTCGTGACTCGTCTACTGCTCAATTCGTTTCAAGCCTCTACAACATCGCTCATGCATTGTTGCAGGGAATTCGAGAAGGTCGCGTCCCACTCAGAATTCTAGGGAGATGAGAGAAGCCTGAAGGTGCTCCCCGTCATCCATTTGGTTGGTCAACTCGTTTTTTCTTAGCGTGTATGAATAATTCGAACCTCAGAATAAATGAATGAATGAATGTAACCTTTATTTCGGAGAAAAAAAGACTCTGGGCCGCTTGTTTGAGAATATCTGAAAAAAAGTGCTGTCCTTTTGTTACTGGGCCGCTTGTTTTAGAATGTCTGAAAAAAGTATTGTCCTTTTGTTACTTGTTAGATGCAGTCGTATAGCTGATGCGACCTTGTGCAACGACCTCATGTGCAAGGTTTCACGGAATTTACGAGAAGTTGGTGCTGCTGTTCAAGACCGATGATATATTGAAAGTCGCACTTGACTAAAATCCAGACAGAGCGACGTAGATGCCAGTGAGATCGTGCAAGCAGCAACGTTTAACGGCTCCACACCGACCACTTACAAGTTAAAGCATATCGAGGGGTTCGCTCTAGTATGCACTTCCTGCACTAGTGAACGTTGCTTTTTGTCCACGCAGACACTGACCCGGCACTTGCCGGAACTAGGCAAGGTCACCGGCATCGACCTGTCCTTGAAGCAGTGGCTCACGCCCCACGTGCCCAAGGACATCCTGTTCGTATTTGGTAGATGAACGTCGGGTGCCACGGACAGCATGCACACGTTTAACGGCCGCGCCCACAAGTGGCGCGTCATGGATGCCCAGTACGCCACTGCCAGCTGACTTGTGCCCTAGCTTTTTCGCGCTCGGCAGTTTTGCGAGGGGTAGAATCCGACAGAACCCCTACCTGCGGGGTCAAACCTAGTTCTTTAAAAAGGCTTAAGACGTAAATGAACACGTCTACCCTCTGGAAGACTTTTTCGTTTTATTGTGATAGCAATTATATGGACACCCTTGGCTGATTGGCACTACTGTGTACAATTGGCATGAAATACTGGGCAGCATGCATGTGGTCACATCTACATTCGAATGCCGAAAGACATTTATTCTGCAAGGGTAAATAAAGGTATCCATTAAATTTGTCGTGAACCAATGCAGGGCGTACCACAGCGCAGCTGTGATTGACTCCAGCATATACTTCGTGCGCGGCTTCAACGGCCCCGAGTGCTACCACTCGGTCGTGTGTTTCAACGTGCCCCTTGCCAGGTGCAGCGCCAAAACAAACATGGCGTTCGCACGCTGCTACGTCAGCGTTGCTGTTTTGCAGGCATGTGCTGGAAACACGCCGCAGGGACTTAGCAGCAGATCTGGTAGCGATACATCTATTTTTGGCTATATATCCTTCTGCATAGTAAAGGGAAACTACGCTTATTTCAACCTAGATGCATACAATCAACTCCTTCCACTGCAGTCGATTTTGACAGCGTAAATAGCCCGACAGAGCTGGTGTCGGTAACCGCTAACGCGCTCTGTGTTGTGTACGGATCGAGTCGATAACTGCCGCCGCCATGCTGGAGCAAACGTTATAGCCACGATGGTCGCATTTTGGTGAAGACGAAATGCTATACGAACGCGCGAAAAAAAATAAGGGCACAAGGAGTTGTTGTTGACTCAGTGTGTTTCTAAATATGCCAAAGTTCGGCCGACCATTTCTTCGATACAACGACCATTGTCAGCTCCTGCATTTTTTTCACCCACGTTTTGTGATGCCGATCATCGCAATAATCGCTATAAAAAGTCTTTGTACTCGCAGAATGCGTTTGTGTACCTAACTAGGCTATAGGGTGTTTGGAATAATTTTAGGGGTGTATTGGAAAGTTGTAATGACAGGCAGCTAAGCTATGATATATAGGGGTGATTGTCATGTGGGTGTCTCACAGGGATTTATCTACGCCATCGGTGGTTTCGACGGGCATGCGCGTACCAGGACGGTGGAGCGCTATAACATCAAGGCGAACCAGTGGCCCCTGGTGGCGCACATGACCGAAGTCCGAAGCGATGCCAGTGGCGCCACAACTCACGGCCATCGCGACATGTGAGTTGACATAGGGACTTCGCGTTTTCGTATTGCAGTCGCAACGAAATGCTCCTACAAGTAACCTCCATAAGCTACCAGGGATGTGCTGCCATGACGCATGCTCCACTTCTACGTCTTTAGGGTAGTTGACGGTGCCACTGACCATTTCTGGTTGCGCATTAGCACTCCAGGTGGCACAAGTTAAGGCCAAACGTCTTCAGCACGTATGATGCTGGATGTATGCGTTCTGGCCCACAGTTCGTAATGTAGCAGCTAGGAAGGAGTAGCTGTACTGCAGGAAACTCTAGCCGAAAGCAGCGTAATGCCACACGCTTAATCTCTCAGCGAGAAAGAGACATTCCAAGATGCATTTATATTCGTGCCCGTGTCCTTGTGAAATTCATGATCGTCACCTCGGCTTGACCGTTCCAATGTCAATGTCAATAATGCGTCGATTTCAAGCGCCAGCAACAGGGGGGGGGGGCGTTGCACTCTGCCAGTATTTCATTGTCACGTGTTCTCTCGGATCCAAAACTGTCATTGGAAATGTGGCTGTGTGGCAGTAGGTGTCCTCTGACGTAGCCTAAATTCTCGTACTTGTGGAAGACTCAATGCTCCCTTGGCATGTTGAACATGTGGGATGGGGTAAAGATAGAACAGATCGTCACGCCCCCTACTGCCGTATGATTTTATCGCAGCGCTCGTGGCTTTACGGGTTCCATGGTTCGGGACAGCGTCGAATCTTACGACACATGAACCAACGTCTGGACCCGCGTTGCTACTATGTCATCTCCACGAAGCGGCGCTAAGGTGGTGGATCAAAAGTACATGTTGTACATCGTCGGGCGCTACAACGGAGTCACGCGACTCTCCAGCAGTACGTCTCTTTTCTTTGTAATTGTGTAACTCTTGTGGCGGCGAACGATCACCACTCTATGAAGTTAACTAAGAGAAACCTCTTCGCTCACAGGTATTATATATATATATATATATATATATATATATATATATATATATATATATAGGCAAAAAAGGGGCGACGAAACTTTCGTGGAAGCGTCTTTACTAAACGTTTTCAGCTGGTGGACCAGCCTTCGTCAGAGACGTCTTTACTAAACGTTTAAAAAGCGTCTTTACTAAACGTTTTCAGCTGGTCCACCAGCTGAAAACGTTTAGTAAAGACGCTTCCACGAAAGTTTCGTCGCCCCTTTTTTGCCTACAATACGTCGGGTCCAGCGTGAATGACGTTCAAAGAACCTGGTATATATATATATATATATATATATATATATATATATATAGTGGTAATCGTACACGAAGCTATATGAAATTGATGCATTCTTATACTCAAGGTATGGGATTCATGCATGGCCAGAAACCTATGCGCATGATTCTCTTAATCATATTCTTTTCGTCAGCCATGGTGGCCGTGCTGGTAAAAGGATAATGGTGGTCGTAGTTAGATGGCACGCTGGGCACACAAGACAGGACCAAGACAGACTAGAAAGCTATATGCATGACGGCATCAAGAACTACGCGAGTTGGTTTAATTTATAAACCAAGGGAGCAATTTACTCTGACTATTTTGTCAGTATTTCTTCAAGCACAATAAATCTGCACTGTACATGGCCAGAAAGCTAGACGCATTACGACATCTTCGTTTCATCTGCCATGGTGGCACGGTTGCAAAGGGGCTTGAAAGACAGGACCACGGAACGAAAGTCACAAATAGACACATCTAACATGCGTTTCTTTTCTTAGTATGGTTTGAAGCACTATAGTGTGCAAGCACAATACAATGATATTCCCGAGCATGATGGTCTAACGCTACCACCACAGGGGTACAGTAATGTCCTCGATGTGAAATAGCGAACTAAATGTTAGCACCAAGGTAAAGCAGAAAACCTCAAGAAATATTGTTTCATCCACTGTGGTGGTACAATGAGAATGATAATAAGCGAGTTGATTGTTGTAATTGACAATACTTGAACACCAGTGGTCTCCCACTTGCCATGCTACTTGTAGCATCGCTGCAGCGCTAATAGTACTCAGAATCGGCACCACGTCTTCCGTAGCTCGTTGTAATTTTTCATTTACGCTTTACAGTCGAGCAGCTCGACGTCTAGCTAGCCAGCATGCCCCACGCCAAAAGCAACTTTGCTGCCGTCGAACTTGACGGCTTCATTTATTCCATTCCAAGATGAATTTATATTCGTGCCAGTGTCCTTGTGAAATTCATGATCGTCACCTCGGCTTGACCGTTCCAATGTCAATGTCAATAATGCCTCGATTTCAAGCGCCAGCAACAGAAGGGGGTCGTTGCACTCTGACAGTATTTCATTGTCACGTGTCACGTGAATGATAATAAGCGTGTTGATTGTTGAAATTGACAGTACTCGAACACATGTGGTCTCCCACTTGCCATGCTACTTGTAGCCTCGCTGCAGCGCTAATAGTACTCGGAATCTGCACCACTTCTTCAGTAGCTCATTGTAATTTTTCATTTACGCTTTACATTGGAGCAGCTCGACGTCATTGGGGGTTTCAACGGTGAGTCTGATCAACACCTTTGTTAGTAGTGATCATGGTGTCCAAGTAGCACGCAAACGAACAAATCCAGATGTGAGCTGTGGTGTCCTTATGGCAGAGCATTTGGTACTCGGAAGAATGCCGAGTCTGCGGAGTCCCGCAGGGTGGTGGAAGAGAATAATGGTGACCACGCACGATTCGCATGACAACAAGCCGTGGTATGGCGCAGGCAGCAAACACACTTCCCCTGTGCGAGGAATAGTCGTAGCTGTAGCAAAATGTGTGCCATGTGCTATGCCTTCCAGCTAACTATATACTGTATTTGTTCGGGCTACGCGTCAGTTCTAGCCATACATTTTTTCGTGGATAAAACCTGGGGCGAACGTTCTCTGGGGCAATCGCTGTATACCAACTGAACTTACCGGCATCATAGTCAATGCGCCATTCGTTCCGCTAGCTGCTCCCGTGTGCATATCGCACAATCGGGTAACACGACTTCCTTGTTCCAGAGGATCCAGCTGCGAATGGTAATTACCTTGCTTGCCCATCTCTCAAAGAGTTATTCCGAAGGTGGAACTTGTGGAAAGATACAACCTGACGTTGATTCACAGCTCCTAAGTTATCGACCAAATCTAGTGCCTCAGCCACCTGCGTCATTGAAGACGTCGCCGACCCTGGTACGTGTGTCGACAACTTACAATCTTAGAGTTATAATCATCGCTTCCACAATCATCTGTTTATGAAGTCGGACGCTGTTGTGCACATACGTTCGCACGACAGTGTCCGACAGTATGCACAACGATTCCCCCTAATGATCAAGTATCCCAGAAAAAATTATTATACAAGGTGCAAGTGACCACACAAACCCTGCCATTACGTATCGTTGTCATAGCCTTCGAGTAGACATGGAGTTCATGAGATGGAATTACCACATGTCAATGGAGGCGAAATGTAACGTTGAGAAACTCTTGTACAGCCTCGCTCATAACCGTATCGTCGCCACGCAAAGGGCCGGTGCAAACGGCCTGCTCCCAAAACAATACGGTTATAAGCGAGGCTGTACAAAAGTTACTCAACATTGCATTTCGCTTCCATCGACATGTGGTAATTTCATCTCGTGAACTCCGGGTCTACTCAAGCGCTATGAGCACAAAGGGTAACTGCGTGGTTTGTGTGGTCTCTTGCACCTTTTACATGTGCCTTATAACATGTGGAACGCTGGTGCATGTATATCTTTGTACTCTGGCCCATTCACCATCTGGACGTCCCCACCTTCTTGCACTGTCTGCTCAGGCCACCACGCGTCCAAGATTTTTATTATTTTCTACAGTTTGATTCTCGCTGTCTCTCAACAGCCTCGTGGATCTAGCCGTGTGCAACTTACAACACCATTGGCGTAGAAGAACGCCGTGAATTGGGTCCACTGCACAGCATCGGTGTTCTCAAAAACGCCACCACCGGCATGTCGACGCACCGAAAGTCGACAAATTCATCCCCAGAAGTTGGACGTATAAAAAAAGGGTGGAGGGCAAATAAAAGGCTGACTGAAACCTTCGTAGAAGGTGGCCATTTCTGCACTGGCAAGCTGACGCGGTCATGACCGCGACGACGTACATGGTCCGACTTGGTGTGAAACCTTGCACGTGCATGGCGCCGATTAATGAATGGTGCGATGTTAGAATGCACCATCGAACTAATTAACCTAAAAAATTCAACAAAGATAACCTTCATTGATGTGCGGGGTTGAACGTCCCAAAACCACACAAAAATAACATTTGCGAAAAAAATATTTGGTAGTATGTTGATTGCTTACTCATGTGCGATAACTTGGCACAAAGCAGAACTTGCGGAGTCCAAAGTGGTTTGGCTTTGGTTAGGTTTACCCTATCTGTTTTTCTTCTCAATTTCTCTCTCACTCACCTCATTTTAATCCCCACTCTCTTTTTCTCCGTATTTCTGTGTTGATGCAGTCTGCGGCACTAGTAATGTTTGCTGGCCCGCCATAAATTTTTATGTTGATAGATGAATTTCGGTTTGCTAAAGTAAGCATTTTGCAATATTAGCGCATTGGTTACGTTGATATTGCGCGCAATATTACCGTACAAACTTGCTGCTACGGCATATATTTGAGTGGTGTAACCATACATTTGGCAAACGTAAGAAGAGAAATGCAATCTTGGTTTTGCAAACCAAAAATTTATGAAGTAGCCACCTTTGTAAACCCTATCACGTAGCCACCCTGGTGAACCGGTGACACAACACAAATATATGCAGTGCCAGCAAAATGGTACAGTAATATTTCGGGGTCTGTAAACATAAGGTTAGTTATCGCAAAGTTGAAAGTCGACTGAAATTAGCAACCGGGAGAGCATTCTTGTAGAACGGTTTTTGCAGGATGCAATTTGTGCCCTACCTGAACAACCGGTTGCGTGCCTTCAAAAGCATCCACGAAGAGAAAGTTCAAGATAACAGTTAAGTAAGCTGCTACAAAAACCGACACATCCCTATGCTATTCGAGGACAGACAGAGTCTGGAGAAGCAACTGAACACTCGTTTCTCACCGAAGAAAAAAGAGCTGCTTGCTCAGTGCCGCCAGGGCTGTGCTCATAGGGAGCAGACCATTCGAGGAGCTCATCGCCATCATGTTCCTTCCAACGCACACACCGGAGATTTGAACCAGTCACGTTATCGCTATTTGTGGGTGATGTATTTCGCAAGCAAACAATATCTAGTCCATCTATCATCTGTTCGATATTACCTCAGCCTATCTACCGTATTATTGTGGACTCTTATGTTCAGAATACAATGGCATATAGGAAGTGAACGATGAGTTATGTATGTACACCATTCCCAATCATCACGATCGGTGCACAAAGAAGCACAAACAACACAACATTTAAGGGCATGACACCAGTGCCGTCTGGTGTTTTTAGGGGTGAAGCTCCTTAAGGCGTGATGCTGTTCATGCCTTGTATGTATGTATGCTGTAGTACGTAGCTACTAGTGGCACATACCCGCCCTAGAATGGGTATGTGCCACAGGGGACGAGATGTGAGATGGCGGTAGTTGGAGTGTTCACTATATGCACGCACGGACAGACGGACAGATGGACTAGCTGGAGGACAGACGGCTGGATAAACGCGTGGACGTACGGACGTACGGACAGATGGACGGACGCATGGATGGACGCTCGGATGGTCGGACAGACAGAAGCAAGAACGAACGGAAGAACGGAAGCACGGACGGGCTGGCAGACGCTTCGCCTCACCCATCATCATTCACTGCGTTGATATGCTGCGATTCTTTTGTACTTTTTGGGTACTGATCGCAATGAGTGTGTTCCAACTAGCCCAAGTTGCTACTTTACTTCACCATTCTCAGGTCGCAGAGGCTGTGAGACACGGACCTCACCTGCAACCTCACATGCTAGTGCAGCAGCCACAGGCTTAAAGGGTACCACGCCTGTTGCCTCTATCGTCGCTGTTCCGGTAGTTGATTCCACTGTAGAAAAGTACTGCATCACCTGTGTGGACTGATAGCCTTATGAGTTGTTGGCATTAGAGTGCATGTTTGATAAGTGTGGCATTGCCACTTGGAATGCCAGCTGCTGTTGTGCATCAGCCCAGTCCAATAGCTTCCGATGCATAGGCACCTTTGGTGCAGAATATCGTGTCCAGATGCTGGTTGTTGGCAAGGTGTTGATGCATTCCTAGATCCTTGGATCCATAGCTCACTGGAAAGTCCTCAAAAGCTCGCGGTGAAGTTTTCTTCGGGAAAAATTCAGTTTTTAGCGTGAAGGATGCGCGATAGCGCATTCAAAGGAAGTCAAGTTCTCGCTACTTCTGAGTGATGTGGTCTCGCAACCAAGAAATATCTAGTTCACCTATCTTCTGGACGATAATACCTCTGCCCATCTACCATCGTAATATGGACTTTAGGTTCATATAACAATGGCATATAGGAAGTGAAGAACGCGGTATTAAAGTACAAAGCGGAAAGACACACAGGAATAGTAAAGGTGGCTGATTGCTGTCTACCTGTTGGTCTTTCCAAACATTCAGTGACAATTATCCGTAAAATACTAGTGCCATATGCCGTGCTTGGGGGCCAAACGTAAAAAGTGTAAAAAGTGGGGGCCAAATGTAAAAGTGTAAAAGTGTCCTAGCGTTTTCCCGCTTTTGAAAGTGGAAGAAGATTGCATGGGCGGGGGGTTCCTAGTATCAACTCTGGCTGCTTCAACTTTTTGGTTGTTTTGTCAGAAGGACGAAACAATTGAGTATTATTTCTTATCATGCAACCACTCCAACTTACTGAGGAGAAACATTATTAAAGAATATACTATCATTGAGAGACTTCTCATTAGGCCATTGTCACCGGCATCGCGATTCCACAGTAAAAATACTTTTAGAATAGTTCGATGGTTTTGATCTCGAGTATTTATATTAGCATCATTAGTTTTTATTAAATTTGTTTGTGAAATCATTAGTCATACAATTCTTAAGCAATGGTTTTTACTTAGAAATTATCCGTTCCTTGGCCAATCCCTCAAAGTAGGTATGATCCATACATAGGGGCTATTATCATCATCGTCTTCCTCTCGCGGGTATTTGACGCTCTTGTCTTGGCTTTGCATCTGTACAGGTTCCCTTTAAGTTCGAGCACCAAGTGGTTTTGTACGTACTGTCGACGGTATGTCGGTCGCACGTCAGAAGGTGGTGTTTTTGTGATTTTTCGATCGAGTTTCTTTTTTACCTCCTTAACTGATTGCCCCGTGTGTGCTTAATGCATTTTCTCTTTTTCTCCGAGTAAGAGCAGACTGAATGAGCGCTCATTTTACTAATGACATCCCAATAGATATTTTGTTGTGCAGAAGTATCCACATTTTTCCTTATTCTTTATAGTTTCCACCAACAGAGCATCGTTAGGTGTAGAAATTTTGCTGTTATTCAGGTTGACCTGACGAAAGCAACGCCGCACTACTATACTGAATTATCGGCCAATATTTGGGTGGTCTTATAAAATATTATTCTATTTTAGAGTAAACGAACTGACAAATTTTTTTGCCTTACTCACTTTTTTCTTCCTTTCTTTAAAAGAACGTTATAATTGTTCTTACCTGTTATTATCTGATCTTCTTCTCTTTTATCAAGCATTGTATTAAAAAAACGCCAGGCCTGTGTGGTAGGCGCAGCACAGTCACAGCGAAAGCAACAAGAGCGGCCTTTGGTAGCCTTTTCATAACACTCTTCGGGTAACTACTGCAAGCACACTTGCTTGGTACCCACTAGAGCATTATTATTAAACTTTTGGGTAGTAGGCTGGCATTCGCTATGCTATTTTTCATCAGTCTTCTGAGAAGAGTGGTATCCGCGGAATACCAGCAAAGAAGTTTGTGCCAATTATGCATGTAGTGGCTGACGACGATGAAGAATTATGGCTGAAGTGGGTATGCGCCACAGCTAATAGGCGAACAAGAACAACCTTTTGTGATGGTTTGGAGCATTGAACGGCCCAGTCGTTACGCTATTCGCATTGTGCGACGACTGGTTGTTCTTTCGCTGTATTAAAACGCTTCATAACTCGTATTACCGTGATCGCTTTCCCGGCATCAAGCCTGCCTAAGGCAAGTTTGGCAAGTCACAAGCGCCGGTGTAGCTCAGTGGTAGAATACTGGGCTGGCACACAGCGGACCCGGGTTCCAGCCCCACTGTGCCATTAGTGCTAGGTCATGGCCACCTTGTAACTTTGACGAGAAGTTACAAACACCGGATAACTCAGTGGTAAAATATTGGACTTGCACCAAGCGGACTCGGGTTCAAGCCCCACTCTGTCATTCGGGCAAGGTTTTTTAGGGGTGAAGTCCTTTAAAGTGCCACCCTTTCATCCCTCGCAGTAGTAGTGCGTAACATGTCTTACGCTTTGACCTGCAAGGTGGTGCCGGTGGGAGATTTCTCCTGTTCAGAGAATGTATTATGTTCAGAGCGGAATTTATGATGAAAAAAATTGAGAGGGTGGTACTTGGAAATTTTAACTAGATGAACGAACGGTCACACATACAGATGCGTGATCGGACGCACGGATGGCTGCACGGACAAATGGACGCATGAACGAACGCTGAGATGGACGCATGGATGGACGGACGAAAGAAGTAATGGACGGACGGATGCTTCAGCCGACTCTCAATCATTCACCCCATGGATAGGCTGCCTTTTATTTCTATTTTGGCGCGATGTGGTTCGTATCATTACATTGCCCCTTCGTATCATTGCATTGTATTGGTGCGAAATAAGCGTGATCGTCATTGTCACTTCGCGCATGTCCTGGTCCGGCGTGCTACTTACTATCTGTGGGGCTTACCATCGTTTTGATTGATTGATATGTCGTGTTTAACGTTCCAAAACCACCATATGATTATGAGAGACGCCGTAGTGGAGGGCTCCCGAAATTTAGACCACCTGGGGTTCTTTAACCACCCAAATCTGAGCACACGGGCCTACAACATTTCCGGCTCCATCGAAAATGCAGCCGCTTACCATCGTTTGATCAAAAATCATCGCATCACGTAACCACTGCGTTTGGTGGTAGTTCCTCGCTTGAACGGCCTATTGTTTGACTGTACCAACCAGAAACTGGGCCATGTGTTCTCTTCAGCGCGCCTCCGCTGGCAAACAATGCGCTGATTTTTCTATACTACCGGCTCCTTTGAGTCCCGGGTGTTTGTTTGTTTGTTTCCCTGGGATGATGGCTCATACCCACTTAAGGAGATTGACCAAGAAAGTGTAGTGCAGTTTGTCTGTGATCATTTTAACTATGTGTAATGAATTGGTATTTTCATAAGACTAATATAAAAAACAAAATAAACAGAGCAAACGAGAAAAAAATAGAGAAGTCAAGTTAAGCAATTTTGAGATTGGAGGTGTTATGATTATCACTCAGCTGCGTTTACTCTACTCTGCCCTGGGAGTAATAATAATTTTTTGATTGAAGATCACAAAGGCATACGCTTGGTTGCCTGAGTATAATCGCAAACGGCATTGAAAGCATCCCTGTGGCAATGTCCCAAAACTGAGGCACCAAAGCTTAGCGCCGTTTCCGCCGTCAATCTAACGCCTATTTTCCGAAATAGCCTATTTAGTAACCTTTTTTGAAGTATAGCGTAGCGGCGACAATACAAAAATAATGATCTAGTGATTTCATTTCTCCGCAGAATGTGCAGAGAGTGATGTTGTCTGACCAGCTCTGTGTACATACAGGTTTAGGGGGGGGCACGACATAAAAATTTAGCAATAAGAACTTCGAGCTTTCTGGACTGGCTCCAGTGGGGTTGACATAGAAACATGAGGTGGTTATATTCTGTTCATGTAGTTACTTTTTCTATTGTATCAGTGGAGATTGCTGATTTTCGATATCTTATTGCCGTGAGATATTCAACATCTGGCAGTATGGACAAAACTGGCCTATCAAGTGCGGCTCGTGCTAAGGAATCGGCCAATTCATTTATTCCTAATCCACAGTGTCCAGGAACCCATAGTAACCTCAGGAGTCTCAACTGCGGGGGTACTAATAATTTGAATGTGCTTAAAATTCGAGAGTTCTCTGAAGCTGTCAGAGCTGCACAAACTGAAAGAGAATCCGTCATTATGACTGCGTTGTTTCCACTTGATGGAAGTTTTTGAAGAGCTAAAATAATCGCCACGAGCTGCGCTTCCAAAAGTGGAGTGAAATCAGGCAGTCTCACTGAAAAGGACCAGTCAAGCGATTCAGAGGAAATGCCTGCACTTGCCTTTTGATTATTTACGGAAGCATCTGTGGCTATTATATGTTTAGTTTCTGCATGCTCCGACTAATTTATTCATATGTTATTCAAAAGTTTGAGAGATTGTAACTTTACGTTTTGGGGGAATACTCAATTATAACATGACAATTCGAGTCATTAGGCTCAATTACATTTCTAATGTTCACAATTATTCTTTGTAGATTCTTTGTACAAACATTATCTGAGGTGTGTGAAACCGTGGCAAATGAGCAAGAAAGAATGCGTCTGGGTTTGCGATAAAAGCATATTGAGATCTTCTTGCCGGTAAGCTATAACATTCATTTTAAAAGTCCTTGTACGGTCAAAATTCGAAATCGACAAAGTAGTGTAGGCAGGCGCGCTTCCTGGTACAGCACGTTAATAGCCACAAACTTAGGGAGTCCCAGACACATTCGCAGTGCTTCTCGCTCCAGGACAACTAGCGTTTTTGTTTTATAAGCAGGCCCACCCGAGAATAATATGCGGCTGAATGCCATGATGGGGCACATATACATATTGTACAACGTTATCAAGGTGTGCTTCCGTAACCCATATTTCTGGTTACTTAGCTTGTGTAGTAAGCCTGAAGCCCGCTGTGCTTTGGTAGATATATACTGTATGTATGGACTCCAGTTAAGTTTGTCATTATAAATGATTCCCAAATATTTTATTGAGTCTACTTGCTGGATGGGTTCTTGTTTATATAGAGTTAAAATTGGAATTGATTCTGCAAGCGGAAACGCCATGAGCGCACTTTTGTTGACATTTAACGATAACGAAATCGACTGCAACCAAATTTCTAACATGGTAATATATCTTTGTAATTTAAGTTCTAGTGAGTAAATACCACAGTCAGCAGCAAAGAATGCGATGTCATCAGCATAAATGTAGACAGTAACTTCTTGATCTGTTGGAATTGAGCTCATTAAAGCATTACATAACACTGGAGATAAGACTGCTCCTTGGGGAACTCCACGCGTTTCTTTATATCTAGATGAGGAACATCTATCCTTGACGCAGTAGAATTCTCTTGATTTTAAAAATTCTGCCACCCACTCAATAAAATATTGTGGGAAATTCAATGTCTTTAGCGTATTTAACAATATGAAGTGCTCCACACTATCATACGCCTTGGCTATGTCGAGCGTTACTAAAGCAGCGTATTGCCTTTTTTTCGCGCGAGCTGTATTTGGCTCTCTAAATCAGCATGGGCACACCAAATAAAGAAACCACTACAAAAGCCGATTTGGTTTGATTTTATTACTAATTTGTCTGCCATCCAGATACTTACTCGGCTATGTAAGACCCTCTCTACTAGTTGGACCATGTTAGATGTTAGAGAGATTGGTCTGATATTATTGACTGTTAATCCTACGCCCGGATTTTTAGTATAGGAATCACCTTTGCTATTCTTCAATCCTGCGGCACCAATGAGTTTTTTAAGCAGTAGTTAATAACATGAACGACGTCTCGAGGTGATAAATTGAACAGAATTTTGATCATGGGTACTGTGATTCCATCTGGGCCAGGAGACGCACAGAGTAAATGTTTAATCACGTTGGATACTTCAGTCGGTGTCACTTCGTCAAAGTCAGACTTTGTCGTAGACTTGTGCCAGTTGTTTGGCACTACTGAAGTAAATCTGCTTTCCAGACCTTTACCGATTGCCTCTAAGGTAGTGGTCATTTCTTGCGCTGACAGATTATGACAAGCTGCATTAACTGGTGATGGCAAGATTCTCCGAGCTCTCATATATCAGAACAGTGCTTTCATATGTTTAGGCTTCGACAGGTATTCATAATGTCTTCTGTCATATTCTTGTTTAGCTTGAGCTACTATTCTCTTAAAGCCCGCAGCAATGAATTTATAATCAGCCCAGTTTTGGGGGGATTGATTATGTAAGAGCTGCTTTCAAGCTGCCTGACGTTGCCGGTGCTCTCTTGTACATTCATCATTCCACCAACGGCTATATACCCTTTTTGTGGATTCAACCTTAAATTTGGCTGTTTTGTAGGATCTTTTAATGACTGCGTTTATCTTCAGTGCTTTTGTATCATCGCTCTCTTCCGAGTGAAAAGCCAATGCTGACTTCAGATCATTCTTAAATTTAGTGTAATTTACAAATACTCTTACATTTGAACAACATGGAATTATCGGGCGAGAAATTTCAAAACTTATCGGTAAGTGGTCACTGTTGGTGCCACATTGATTGATATGTGGGGTTTAACGTCCCAAAACCACTATATGATTTTGAGAGACGCCGTAGTGGAGGGCTCCGGAAATTTCGACCACCTGGGGTTCTTTAACGTGCACCCAAATCTGAGCACACGGGCCTACAACATTTCCGCCACTGTTTGTGCCATAGTCCAGCGCTTTCCAAGAAGAAGTAGTAATGGCCGAACTGACAAAACCTAAATCTAAGGCCGACCTGGAGTGATTACGAATAAATGTGGGGGTTCTGACGTTGAGGCACATCAGGTCATTAGCCATTGTCCACTCCCACAAGCGTTTCCCACTCAGATCTGTTTTGAAACCCCAACTCGTGTGGTGGGAATTAAAGTCTCCAACTAAAACTTTGTCTTTGCACCACGACTTTGTAGCTAGATCCAAACTTCGTGTGTCTTGAACTCCATCCGGAAAATACATATTAACTAAAGTGAAAGGAGTGCAGTTGGGCAAGGTATTGTCTACTGCCAAAATTTCGCATTCTGGCGACGTATGTTTGTATGAGCATTTGACTTTCATACTAATTCTATTATTAATAAAGAAAGCTAGACCCCCACTTCTCGATGGACGGTCTAGTCGAAAAGATCGGAAGTTATTTTCCTGGAACAAATTGCGTACAGATAGCCATGTCTTTTGTAATGCTATAATATCAGGAGCGAATTTAGAAGTCAAGTATACCAAATCCGTAGATGCAGAATGAATTGATCGGCAATTCCAATGGAGAATATTAAGCGACCCTATGGCTTCAAAAGAGCTGCTTCCGCTATAGCTTTCTCTAGAATGCTTTCTTTAAAAAAATCCCTCCTTAAAAGGCTCTCCTTTTTCTTCAGATACTTTTTGTTTTTTTTGTTTGTTTCGGTGAGTTAGTATTCCTTGACTCAGAGGATGTAGATCGCTTCAGTGACTTAGGGTCCAAATTCATGTCATCAAAATCTATTGTATATGCAGCTTTGTCCTCACTTAGACTCTGTACATCTACTGCAGAGGGTGCTACAGACGAAGAATACGATGGTGCGGTTTCCAATTCCTCATTTTGGCTGTGGACGCCTATTGCAGAGGCTCCAGCAGGCGGATAATGCGATAGCGCAGTTTCAGATTCACCGCGAGCTATTGGTCGTGAACTCTCAACATGTTGAGATACTAGGCCTGACTCTCCCGTTGTACCAAATATGCGAGTCATCTGGTTAGCCAAAATTTGAGATAGAGAATCGCAAAGGTTAGAAGCCAGTCGTTCCATGGCTTTTTCTAGAGCCTTGTCTACGGCCTCCGCTATATTCAGGGAAATCGACCCATTTATTTCTGAGAGTTGTCGTGCTGCATCACTGGCATACCCCTGAGTTCTAGACTGTATTTCCGCGAGAACTTCTCGTCGAGAACAGCGCCTACGCCCTATAAATTCAAGAATTTGCATTTTTCGAGACATAGCTGAGCAATCAGGACTATCTGCACAGTGTTGTTTGTTGCAGAGTCATTTCTCTTCTTTAGCTGTGCAGTCACTTGTTTTGTGGTTGTCACCACACACTCGGCATCTGAGTTCTGACCTGCATCCTTTAATAGTGTGACCGTATCGCATCGCCAGCACTGCGCACACTGGAGTGGTCGCGGTGATAGCAGTTCCACTCTGTATATTGTCACGATAAGTCACAAGTACTGGGGGGATTTATTAAACCACCAGGTAGCTAGCACTAGGACGATGCGTCAGTCGTGGCTGGCTCTCGAGCAAAAGAAGAACGCGATCTTCTTTTTTCCTCCAGATTTAGAGCCGCTCTTGCTGTCAACCCACTACGTGCTGGCGGCATTATCCCCCCTTCCGAAAAGAAAAAAAAACAAGTACCAAAAAGAGGCAAGGAAAGTACATAGCAGCACCGCGATGCTACTACATAGGCACGTGAAAAAAAATGGAAATTCGGATGAAGTGAAAGTAAAAATTGAAGAGCGTGCCAACATAGGAAACGTCAATGAACGAGAAAGTAAGTTCACAAAATAAACAAAAAACACAAAGAACGCTGTACGGTGAAGGAAAAGTTACAAACAACGCGCAATAAATGGCTTCATGCGCAACACATGAACGACGTCCGGCCTCAGCCGTGTCCTGCTCCGTGCATGGGGTGTTGAGTCCGGAACCACTTCGTAGTTCACGTCACTGACGCGGCGTAACACTTTATATGGGCCAAAGTACCGGCTCAGCAACTTTTCACTAAGGCCACGGCGGCGGACGGGCGTCCACACCCAAACTTGATCTCCGGGGCTGTAAAACACTTCTCTGTGGCGGGTATTATAGCGTCGTGTGTCTGCCTGTTGTTGCTGGCCGATGTGCAGTCGCGCGAGCTGCCGGGCTTCCTCGGCACGCTCTGCGAATTCTTCGGCGTCTGTTGCCAACTCGTCTTCGTCCTGACACGGTAGCATTGAGTCTAGCATGGTCTGCACTTCGCGGCCGTAGAGAAGCCGAAATGGCGTGAATCGCGTGGTCTCTTGCACGGCGGTATTATACGCGAAGGTCACGTAAGGCAAGATCCGGTCCCATGTTTTGTGCTGTACGTCGATGTACATTGAGATCATGTCTGCCAGGGTCTTATTCAGTCGTTCAGTAAGTCCGTTGGTTTGCGGGTGGTACGCCGTTGTCCTTCGGTGTCTGGTGTTGCTCAGTTTGAAAACTTCGTCCGTAAGCTGCGCCGTGAATGCCGTCCCTCTGTCCGTTATTACACTGGAAGGAGCACCGTGTCGTAACACGATGTGGCGCATGAAAAATTGTGCTACCTCAGCAGCCGTGGCTCGTGGGATCGCCTGGGTTTCAGCGTAGCGTGTCAAATAGTCGGTCGCGACGATCACCCATTTGTTGCTATCCGCAGACATAGGAAATGGCCCGAGAATGTCCATGCCGACTTGGTCGAACGGCGTGCAGGGTGCTTCAATGGGCTGAAGCAAACCAGCTGGCTTAACAGATGGTTGCTTTCGGCGCTGACATTCCCGACAGCTCTTTACGTACTTCTTTACGCTTGCTGAAAGTCCTGGCCAATAGTACCTCTCGCTCACTCTGGCAAGTGTCCTTGAGTAGCCCAGATGACCGGATGTGGGTTCGTCATGGCAAGCGAAGAGGATGTCGTCTCGCATGTCTTGAGGAACCACCAGGAGGTAAGCACGATTGTTCGAACGAGCGTTCTTCTTGTACAGCACACCGTCTCGTAGGCAGAACGACGTCAACGAGCGGGATAAATGACGTGGTATAATTGCGCCCTGGCCCTCTAAATGATCAATGATTGGACGAATCTCTGCATCATCTCGCTGTCGTTTGCTCAAGTCTGATGCACTAACAGCGCCCAGAAAGCCTTCGTCTTCCTCTGCTTCCTGACTGACGACATGAAGAGGTGCGCGGGACAGTGTGTCAGCGTCTTCATGCTTACGGCCGGACTTATGGACGATGGTGACATCAAATTCCTGCAGCCGCAAACTCCACCGTGCTAGCCGACCTGAAGGGTCACGCAGGCTTGCCAACCAACAGAGCGCGTGATGGTCCGTCACTATCTTGAAGGGACGACCATAAAGGTACGGGCGGAACTTGGTGATTGCCCACACGACTGCGAGGCACTCTTTCTCCGTAGTGGAATAATTCGCCTCGGCACGGGATAGAGAGCGGCTGGCGTAGGCTATCACTCTTTCGATGTCCTCTTGACGCTGAACGAGCACTGCACCGAGCCCAATGTTACTAGCGTCGGTATGGACCTCCGTGTCAGCATCATCGTCGAAATGAGCGAGAACGGGCGCTGATTGCATGCGCTGTCGCAGCTCATCAAAAGCTGCTTGTTGCTCGTTTTCCCAGACAAACGGCGTGTTGTCCCTTGTGAGACGAGTCAGAGGTTCTGCTATCTGTGAAAAGCCATGAATGAATCGGCGATAGTAGGCGCACAAACCAAGGAAGCGCCGGACGGCTTTCTTATCGACAGGAGCTGGTAATTCGGCAACAGCGGCAAGCTTGTCCGGATCGGGACGGATTCCTTCGGCGCCAACTACATGTCCAAGAAATTTTAGTTCTTTATAGCCGAAGTGGCACTTCTGTGGCTTTAGTGTGAGGTCCGCCGATCGGATAGCCTCCAGCACGCTGCGCAGGCGGTGAAGGTGCTGCTCAAACGTGGTAGAGAAGACCACCACATCATCAAGGTAGACAAGACAAGTCTGCCACTTGAGCCCTGTGAGGACAGTGTCCATCATTCGCTGGAAAGTTGCCGGTGCTGAACACAAGCCAAAAGGAAGCACTCGAAATTGGTATAGGCCGTCTGGAGTCACAAAGGCTGTTTTCTCACGGTCTCGCTGATCTACTTCGATTTGCCAATACCCGCTTTTGAGATCGAGAGAAGTGAAATAATGGGCACGACGAAGTCTATCCAGCGAATCGTCGATACGTGGCAGCGGATACACATCCTTTTTCGTCACGTTGTTAAGCTTTCGGTAGTCGACGCAGAAGCGTAGCGACCCGTCCTTCTTTTTGACAAGTACGACTGGAGATGACCATGGGCTGTTAGATGGTTCAATAACGCCATCGTCAAGCATCTCGGTGACTTGCGTACGTATTGCTTCACGTTCTTTGGCCGACACGCGGTAGGGGTTCTGGTGTATCGGACGTGCGTCTTCGTACGTGATGATCCTGTGTTGAGTGATGGACGTCTGGCGGATCTTTGAGCAAGTTGCGAAGCAAGACCTGAACTCGAACAAAAGCGCTCGTAGTGCAGTCTGGTTAACGGTGGGCAGATCAGGATTATGTCAATATTACTCATTGACGTGTCGGCGGTATCCACTATTTCGGACGTGAAACAGTTGGTGACGTTTGCTACTTCGTGGGCAAACGCTATCGAAGTGCCACGGAAAAGATGTCGATGCTCGTTGCTAAAGTTGGTTACGAGCAATTCAGATCGACCATCACGAAGGTGTATCACACTTCTAGCTACACAAATGCCTTGCTGCAGGAGGTGTTCTAAATTTGTCTCAGCCACCACATCGCCATCGCCCAAACCACAGCACGTTACGTCGACTAGAACACTTGTTCGTGGAGGAAGCATCACACTCTGTTCAGAAATACGGAGTACGTCGACACGCCTTCCACCATCCTGCACGTTGATTGCTCGCTGGGCTGAGAACGTGACGCGGTGCTCTTGCAGATCAATGATAGCTCCATTTTCTTGTAGAAAGTCAATTCCCAGAATGACGTCACGGGAACATTCGCGTAGAACAAGGCAGCTTGCTACGAATGTGTACCCTTGAATCTGCACTCTAGTTGTGCAGGCACCCAGTGGAGTAACGACGTGGCCACCAGCTGTCCGAATCTGCGAGTTATGCCACGGCGTGATGACTTTCTTCAGCTGCGTTGTCAGTTTCCCGCTCAGTATGGAATAGTCTGCGCCGGTGTCCACTAACGCATTAACTGCACAACCATCAATTGTCACTGCTATGTCGAGTGAAAGCCGGCCATCCTTTGCAGCAGTATGTGATGTTGGACCGGTTTCTGTACAGTTCTGCGTCAATGGGAGGTCTTCAGCGCTTCGACGTTCAGCGACCCCGCCCCCAGAGGTCGCTTGGTCTAGTTTTCCCGACGGGGGCTGGGAGACCGTGTGGTAGAATACCGCTGGGGCGTTGATGAAAATCGCCTCGGTGATGGCGAGCGCGACTGGCGCCCGGCAGACGGTGGTGCATGCTGCTGGGAGAGGTAGTTTTCGATGTCGCGCGGTCTCTGGCCGTAACGGGGTGGCGGTGAATACGCAGAGAAGCCGCGAAGCCCAAGACGGCGATATGGGCACTGGCGGTACAAGTGATCAGCTTCTCCACAGTGAAAGCACAGAGGCCGGCGATCAGGTGTGCGCCAAACATCAGACTTTCGAGGAGACGTGCGCCGATCGTCGATGTACTGAATTGGTTGCACTGAACGATGGGCGACAGAAGCACCAGGGACAAAGGCCAACGGTGGTGGCGTGTACGTGCCTTCGTAGTACGGCATGTGCTGCGCTGACTGTAGTGAAACAGCAGGAACAGGATGGACGAATAATGGCGGCGATGCAGCAGGGCGTTTCAAAGCTTCTGCGTAGGTTGTCTCACGGCGGTATTCAGCAGGAGCTGGCACAGCTGTATCACGAGGCAAGGTGTCCCGGAGGGCCTGGTGCAGCTCATCCTTGATGACAGTTGTAATAGAGTTTACTGTAGGATGAGGTGTTACACCAGCCTTTTGTAACTCTTCACGTATTATACCACGGATAAGTTCACGTAGACAGTCGTTGTTGGTTCTAGCGGCGGTGAAAATGTCGGCAGTAGACATGCCATTGACTTGCCTGTTGTATTGGTTGGATCGCTGCTGCAGCATTTTTTCCATTGTCACGGCCTCGGACAAGAACTCCGCGACCGTCTTCGGAGGGCTGCGCACGAGGCCGGCAAAAAGCTGGTCCTTGACACCGCGCATCAAGTGACGCAACTTCTTGTCCTCCGTCATTCTTGAATCGGCCCGTCGGAAGAGGCGCGTCATGTCTTCGACGAACGTGGTCACAGTTTCGTTTGGCAGCTGGACGCGGGCCAGAATAGCTCGTTCAGCTCGTTCTTGGCGATCAGCACTGGCATACGTCTGCAGAAGTCTACGAGAGAATTCGGGCCACGTCGTCAGCTGTTCCTCTCGGTTTTGATACCACGTACGTGCCTCGTCTTCGAGATAGAAGTAGACACGACCCAGTTTCGCCGCGTCGTCCCACTGATTCAAGGCGGCTACGCGCTCGAAATCCGCCAACCAGTCCTCAACGTCTTCGTGCTCCGAGCCATGGAACGTCGCCGGTGCACGTGGGCTTTCCAACGTGTAGCGGTTCGACGTCGTGCTTCCCGTGCCGGTCGCCGAGGTTTGCACCGAAGCGCTGGTCATGTTTGTTGACGTGGTGGGAGCAGTATCGTCGGCTTCCGGAGGCAATCCCCTGATTCGGCGGCTGGTCCGATGCACGGGAGTATTGACTGGCACTGGACTCGTATCGCGGCTTCCTGGGGGGGTCTGCAGCATCCGTGAGACCAACCACCCAGCACTTCCACCAGTTGTCACGATAAGTCACAAGTACTGGGGGGATTTATTAAACCACCAGGTAGCTAGCACTAGGACGATGCGTCAGTCGTGGCTGGCTCTCGAGCAAAAGAAGAACGCGATCTTCTTTTTTCCGCCAGATTTAAAGCCGCTCTTGCTGTCAACCCACTACGTGCTGGCGGCAATATTAGTGGCCATGCCTTGATTTCGCTTGGGAGACACGCTCCAGCAAAGGTTACAATTACTGACTCAGTCGGCATCTTCTGCTTCTCTACAAGTCGTGCACACCTTTATTTATTTTATTTAAGGAATACTGCAGACATTTTTTCACCATCCTAGCAGGAGAGGGTTACATAAGGTTCCTAACACAGAGGTCGAAACTAGAAGAAGTCGGAGCGTGCACGCAGTCGGAAGGCAGTCAATTCCAGTCTTCAATGGTTCTTACAAAAAATTGCCCGCAGCTTCCCTCGGGGGAACACTAAGGAGGATGCGGAGCATATAATTGGTTAACGGGGTGTTAAAGTGCGACTTACTTGGGTCGATGGCTAAATTGGTTAACGTGGTTGTGAAATGGGGTGTTAAATTGCGACTTACTTGGGTCGATGACTGAATTGGTTAACGTGGTTGTAAAAGGGGGTGTTAAATGAGTGAACACGTACACACGTATGCGAAAGGGCGGCGCTGGTCGAAGGGACGTCAATCATTGTGTTTGTGGATTCGTTGGCATTCATTTCACGGCGACTTCGGACGTCGACGCGCCGTACAAACCCACGGACGAGCGGCAACTGAGCGAGCGAGCGCCGACCTTGAGTATATATACAGCGCGACGGCGCATGCGCTGTCAGCTGTCGAATGTTCTCGAAGGAGAAGCGCGCGCGAGGCACAGATGGCGACGGCGTGACGGTGCATGCGCTGTCAGCTGTCGAATGTTCTCGAAGGAGAAGCGCGCGTGGCACAGATGGTGGGCGACGGCGCGACGGCGCATGCGTGCGCGTCAGCTGTCGAATGTTCGAGAAGCGGTGCGGACGGCGCGGACGGCGCACTACAAGGCGCGAGTATAAGATGCTTCCGCATCTAAAAAAGGAGTACTTGAATGTGTTATTTTTTGTAGCATATGGTCTTACAGTTTTTGAATGATTTAACCTTGCTGAGCGCTGAGGAGGTGGCAGAATGTACAATTCTTTATTTAAACCAGATTCATTGTTGTATAGTTTATAAAAGAAGACTAACCTTGCAATTTTTCGCCTACATTCCAGTGGTTCCAGCTCACATTCTCACATTCATTTAACATTTCAGAAACGGAGGACAGGCGCCTAAAGTCTAAAAAAGTGAACCGTGCGCTTAGCCGCTGAATCCTTTCCACTTTATCTATGTCTTTCTTTAAATATGTGTCCCACGCAAGGGATGCGTATTCTAGCACTGGTCGAACTAGGGTTTTATAGGCTGCAAGTTTAACTTTCCAATCACATAACCTCAGCTTCCTTCATAAGAAGCATAGCCTCTTGTAGGCCTTGGCGCAAACGTTGTCGATGTGAGCGTCCCAGCTAAGTTTCGTATTAATGGTCAATCCCAAATATTTTACGGTATTAACAAATTCAATACTTTGGTTGAAGCTGCCTAATATGTTTTTTTGATTCCAAGAACGAAGTTATCTGGCTGGAGAGGATGTGCTCAAGTAGTTTACAGCAACTACTGATTAATGATATTGGCCTGAAGTTCGAAGCGAGCAGTTTCTTCCATCCTTGTGGACTGGGACAATTTTTCCACACAACCAATCAGAAGGTAGGCATCCGTCATCCAAAGATTTATTGAACAAAATATATAAGTAATGTGAAATAATGTCCGCATAACGCTTCAAAAAGACATTAGGGATACCGTCAGGGCCAGAAGACTTCTTGATTGATTGATTGATTGATATGTGGGGTTTAACGTCCCAAAACCACTCTATGATAATGAGAGACGCCGTAGTGGAGGGCTCCGGAAATTTAGACCACCTGGGGTTCTTTAACGTGCACCCAAATCTGAGCACACGGGCCTACAACATTTCCGCCACCATCTGAAATGCAGCCTCCGCAGCCGGGATTCGCACCCGCGCCCTGCGGGTCAGCAGCCGAGTACCTTAGCCACTAGACCACCGTGGCGGGGCCAGAAGACTTCTTGATATCAAGTTTTAGAAGAAGAAGGCGAATACGATTTACGTTTAAATCTATATCCGGCATTACGTTGGGCGAGAGAGGAGATGGTTCCGGCAGATTATTGGTTAAACTCTGTTGACTGAACGCACTGTGGAATGTTCTGTTTAGCTCATTAGCAATTGCGTAAGGATCAGTAATTGCGCAGCCGTCAACCGGAAGCTGTTCAACAGATTTTTTGTTTCCGGACAAGTATCCCCAAAACTTTTGCGGAGCGTTTTCCATGAAGTTAACAAGTGTCGTTCCAAAAAAGTAATCTCGAGCGGTCCGTATTTTGTGGTTCAGTGTTACTGAGAGGGAAGATATGGCCTGATTATCTTTACGCGCTGGTTTCCGTTTTCTTGATATTGTTCTTTTCAATTGTAATATATCGCGCGTTATCCAGGGGTTGCACCGTTTCTTTTTCTGAAATTTCGGTACGAATTTATCAAGACACGATGCAGTGACGTTTTTAAACGTATTCCACAGACTTAATACGTCTACTCCTGCTTCAAAGTCACCGAAGCACAAACCAAGTTTATCTATAATAGCTTCGTCATCCGCAGCAGAAAAATTAAAGACACTCTTGCTCGCAGAATTCTTTTTGTCAGGGCAGAAATTCGCGGTAAGTAAAACCAGCTTGTGATCAGAGATTCCATCATAAACACTAGCCTTAGTGTCATCTGGAAAGTTTCCAACAAATAGAAGATCTAGTACACTTTCAGTGCTTCGAGCAACTCTGATAGCATCTTTAACAAGTTGAACGAGATTAAAGTTCAGCATCATTTCAAGCAACAAGTTACAGTTTGCTACGTTTTGAACCTAGGTGAAGAGTGTTCCAATCAATTGATGGTAGGTTGAAGTCCCCCGCTAATATAACTTTTTGATTAGGCTTGCACTTCTGCTGCGTGTAAGACTGAATGTTTTCTAAAAAAAGACTCTGGTGAAGAAGGGGGCCGGTAGACTACACCTACGAGAGCCGAGAGCCCACGAAAATCAATTTGACACCATACACTTTCATTGTCGAATATTTCGTCCATAGTTATGCACGTGATTTCCTGTTTGACCACCAAAGCAACGCCTGCTCCTCTGCAGCCTCGATCACGTCTAACCATTATATGAGTTGGAGGAACTATTTCAGAATCTAGAATGTCCGGTGTTAGCCAGGTCTCTGTAATTACTATGATTTGGGGATCATAGGTAAATATGATTTCTTCAAGCTCGTGAACTTTATTGACAATGCTCCTAGAATTAAGGAGAACAACTCGCAATTGTTTGTGATCGAGTCATTCGTCGCGGTTACGTTGCGGGCGGATACATTTCAGGCAATCCTTCTGCTCATCCCATTAGTATATATCATCGTCCACTCTTAGCTTATCGTAATCGAGCGATACTTTGCGACCTTGCGCCCTAAAATCATTGGAATGAGACCAGAGTTTTCTGCGCTTTGCTATAGTGGCCGTGCAGAAGTCATGGTTTTCCGAGATTTTTGTTCCTTTCAGTTTGTGACAGCTTTTTAAAACTTTAAGCTTCTCGTTGTAGTCAAAAAATTCATTATTACCGGTCGCACTTTATCGTGGCAGTTTTTCCCAACCCTATGTACTCTTTCCACAGAGTTAACAACCACTCCGAGTTTATCTCTTATCAGTTCCTCGATTATCTTCTTTCTTAGGTGTTCTGTAGAATTTTCACGATCCGGTTCAGAAAAACCAAAAATAATAAGATTATGGCGTCTGCTTCTATCTTCTAAATCATCCAGACGCCTTTGATGTAGTTGAAGATTACCTTTCAACGCTGTAACTTCAGTCTGCAGTGCCTTGATCTCTACTTTCTGTTCTTTTATTGCTACCATAACATCGTCCATTCGGGCATTAACCGTAGATTCTAGCTTATCGTGAGCAGTAGCTAAATTTTTGATTTTTGTTTTCAATTCTTCCTGGGAAGGAAGCATAGTGTTCATCATTTTTATGAGATCGTCTGTATCAGGCCCGGGATTCTGTTCAACATCCCCCGCAAGAAGAATCAAAATGACCGTCCATGCGTCCACAAAAAGACATGCACAAGTCGCCAGGCACGGCAGAACCACAATGCCTCTACAATCGCTACGAAAGCTGGTATAAGAGTGTTTGCCACCAACCTGGGCGAAAAATACAGAAGGGTATAGCGATGTTGCCATTACGGTCCCGCCGTGCCTTCTGAAGAAGTCGTTGATGCGGTCGTTTTTATATGCTTGAGCAGGGGGCGTTGTTTCCAAGAAGTTGGATTCCGGTGACGTCATGTGCTGCGTCCACGGGATTGACCAGTCGGAGTTCACTGTTGGTAGATCCAGGCTGCTGTTGTCATTGTTCGGTGTGATTGACACGTGCTGAGCAAGTGCGCACAGCGTAACCTGGGCGAAAAATACAGAAGAGTATAGCGATGTTGCCATTGCGGTCCCGCCGTGCCCTCTGAAGAAGTCGTTGATGCGGTCGTTTTTATATGCTTGAGCAGGGGGCGTTGTTTCCAAGAAGTTGAATTCCGGTGACGTCATGTGCTGCGTCCACGGGATTGGCAAGTCGGAGTTCACTGTTGGTAGATCCAGGCTGCTGTTGTCATTCTTCAGTGTGAATGACACGTGCTGAGCAAGTGCGCACAGCGTAACCTGGGCGAAAAATACAGAAGGGTATAGCGATGTTGCCATTGCGGTCCCACCGTGCCCTCTCCCTATAAACGGAGATAGCACCAGTCATGGCAAACATCTCTAATACCTCTGACGGGGTCAAGTTAACATCGACCCCGCGAACAATAAATTTCACACATGCCAGATGCGGGGGAATAAAGGCGCTCACTGGATTGGTTGCGAAACTCGAGCACATCAATAGGTCTTGGACACAGAGCTGATCAGATGAAAAACACAGAATACCACCTCTGCCGAACTGGTGGACCTTTGTGATGCTGTGAAAGTGAGACGTCACAGCAATAAGCTCCGCCCGAACCACTTTGGGATTCTTCATCCGAATGAAGCCGTCATTGCTAGGGACGAGGGCCACAGTAACTGCGGGAATGCCGTTGCGCAGAAACGGTTCCATTGGTATCTCCTGTGGCGGAAGTGAAGCAGACCAGAAGAAAGCCCCTGGTCCAGGTGAAGAAAACGGCATCTGAGTGCTCTTTCGAGCACTAAAAGCACTTACTTAGCTGTAAAACCACTATATGAACATCTTATAGAGACAAAGAAACTACAGCCACTACAAAAACTCAGGCCAAAACCCTAGAGCAAGCACGACCAGCTACTTGCGTGCGTCGAGCTCCTCGCTTCTTCTTCCTACGGTGTCCTACGCCCACTTCTTTCTCATTCTTTTTGACCTGCGCACACAGAACACATCCATTGATGGGGATTCACTGAGTAGAAGGTAAATTCTTCGCGGTATTTCACTAATGAGTATTATCTCTTGCTTTTTTCCAGATGCCAAGCACCTTATGGCGGAGTTAAATCCGGTGTGTGGCGTGACCTCACCTGGCCCTAGCAGTGCCGTAATTAATTAATAATAATAATCGGGAATTCACGTCTCAAAACCAAGATATGAATATTTGTTTATTTATTTATTTAATTATTTCGACATACTGCCAATCCCATCAGGGATTTTAGCAGGAAGGGCGTGAACATAAAAATTCGAATAAGTACACAATAAAGACATACATCGCGATAAAGTACAGAATGAAACTAACAGAATCGGATCATTTAACAATTTCAGATGAAAGAAGGCATAAAACATTAGTGTAAAGAAAAGTTGTCAGAAAAAAATAAATTCAGCGACTTGGTTGACACATCGGTTGACATATTGGCATATGCATCAAGAAACACAACAAGAAATTACAGCAATAAGAAACTACCCTACAATATGGCGAAGTATTTCAAGGAAGGGCAAATTTATACACAAGAATCAACAGAGCGATTTCTCTTCACCTGGATTCAGTACTAAAGATTGCTTAAAGAAAAAAATATGATGACGTGATACTTCGCTCGTACAATGTTCACACGAACACACATATTAAAATCAACCAGGTGATTCCGTTTGCATAATACAAAGTTCATTTTCGACAAGGGTTAGAAATTTTGCTAATTCGGTAGTGCTGGAGATACTCGGATCCAGTTTATTCCATTCATTAGTGGCTATCGGAAAGAATGAGTACTTAAAGCAGTTTGTGTTGAAGGAGTATTCGTTAAGTCTCATTGGGTGTTTTTGGCTTGTTGTTCTAGTTTGATCAAATGTAAGATAGGCGGATACATCAATGTTCAAATGACCATGGATTAATACATGTATGAATTTTGCACCTGCTAACCTTGTTCCATTCATTAGAGTAAGTAATCCAGCTTTTTTAATTAGTTTAGTCGGAGAATCTGTATGTCTGTACTTGTTGTAAATGAACCTCATAGCTTTCCTTTGTATTCCTTCCAGTTTCGTGATTCGCTGTTTTGTGAATGGTGACCAAATATATTACCGTATTCAAGTAATGATCGCACAAGGGAAGTGTATGCAAGCAGTTTTAAAGAAGGCGGGGCCTGGCGAAGCCGGTATCTGAGTGCAAACAAGCGGCGTAGTGCAGCTGAAGTAACGTAACTTATGTGTGCGTCCCATCTTAGATCTTCAGTTATAATTCCAAGATATTTATGCTGATTTACTCTAGTTATGGGAATGTCATTAATAGTGTAAAGAAAATTTGACCTAGTCTTTTTTGACTTACTTATAAAATTGTACACTTGTTTGCATTAAGTTACATCTGCCATTTACGGCACCAGCAGGAAACATCTTGTAAAGCACTATTTAAAGCTACATGGTCCTCCGTTGAGTTTATTTCTCGATATAGCACGCAGTCATCCGCGAATAATTTGATTTTTTTCTTAATATTTGTAGGCAAATCATTAATAAAGAGAAGAAACAAAATTGGCGCCAGCACACAGCCCTGCGGAACTCCAGATGTGACGGAGGTGGTAGCAGAGGTTTCATCGTTAAATTCCACATACTGTGTATGATCAGTAAGATAATTTTTGATCCAGTTAAGAACAGTAGAATTTCCTAAGGTGGCCTCAAGTTTTTGAAGTAGTTTCTTGTGTGATACCTTGTCGAATGCTTTGGCAAAATCGAGGAAGATTAGATCAGTTTGTTTTTGGTTGTCAATACTCTGGGATACCTCCAGTGTTAATTCCACTAATTGGGTTACGGTTCAAAGACCTCGGCGAAAGCCATGCTGATAGGGAGATAATATACGTTTTTCTTCTAGGAAAACAGTTATTTGTTTAAGAATTATGTGCTCCAGGATTTTACAGATTGCACATGTCAGGGATATAGGTCTAAAGTTAGATATATCATTTCCGCTTCCTCCTTTATGCACAGGAACAACTTTGGCCTTTTTCCACTCCACAGGTAAAGAGCACGTTGATAGTGATTTGTTAAACATGACGCACAAATATTTAGCTAGCAACTCTGCATATCTTACAAGAAAGATGTTAGGAATGTTGTCAGGCCCTGCTCCTTTTTTTGTGTCCAAGTTTAACAAGAGATTTATGACACCGGCCTCATTGACAATAATCGATTCCAGGGTACCTTCCGCACTAGTGTCGATGTCTGGAATGTTTCCGTCATCGACAGTGAATACAGACTTAAAATAGCTGTTCATTTTGTCTGCAGTGATCGGGTTATCTTTTTCCGGGGGTGTGTTGCTTTTGTTGTTTTTTGCAGGCTTTAGGTAGCTCCAAAACATGCTGGGGGAACTTTTTAGAAAGTTTGGCAACGTTTTAGTGAAATAGTTGCTCTTCGCTGTTTTGATTTTTGTTTTTAGGTCACTCACAACAGCAGGCAAATTATTTACTGTTACTGCTCCGGGTTTTTGTTTCATTCTCTTTCGTATTCGCTTTACTTTGCGTTTCGCATGTATTACCTCACGTGTTATCCACGGGTTGTGTTTCTTAAGTTTTTTCACTCTAATAGGTACAAAGGTATTAATACAGTGGTGCATAATTTCTTTTAACTGAGACCATAATATTTTAATGGTCGTGGAACTATCATTCGACAATTCTTCGAAGGACGGAAACTTTATAATTAGATAATTTAGTATGCTAGTGTCGTCAGCATATTTAAAATCCGGGTAAGTAATTTTTATGTTCGTTGGTTCTATTTTATCACGAAAGGGGACAGTGCACAAAGTGAGCTTGTGATCAGATATGCCATCCAAAACTTCAATCTTCGTTTCATCGGCTGGGAAGTGGTTACTCAAGAATATAAGGTCAAGAATATTTGAAGTTTCTCCCTGGACAAGTGTTGGTTGGTTGACTACTTGGTGAAGATTAAATCGCAGCATTGTGTCGATAACGACATCTGAGCATGAGAGACGCCATAGAGCAAGGCTCCCAAAATTTTGATCATTTGATGTTCTTTAACGTGCACTGACATATCGCAGTGTAAACGGACCTCTACCATTCAGTTTCGATTGAAATGCGGCCGCCACGACTGGGATCGAACCCGCGACTTTCAAGTCAGCAGTCGAGCACCCTAGCCACTATTACAGCGAGGTGAGCCCAAGCAGTGCCGGAACGCGCTCGCGCACTATCGCGTTGAAGATGATGAATGGATAAATAAATATGTGGGGTTTAACGTCCCAAAACCACCATACGATTATGAGAGACGCCGTAGTGGAGGGCTCCGGTAAATTCGACCCCCTGGGGTTCTTTAACGTGCGCCCAAATTTGAGCACACGGGCCTACAACATTTCCGCCTTCAAGGGAAATGCAGCCGCCGCAGCCGGGATTCGATCCCGCAACCAGCGGGTCAGCAGCCGAGTACTTTAGCCACAAGATTACCGCGCCGGGGCATGCTAGCGCGTTCGGGCATGCGTCAAGTGGCTGGAAGCTGTGGCCTCTCTCACTTACACGCTCTTAGCAATCACGTGATGACGTCGGGGAATGAGATTTTGAGGAATCGTGATGAACTCACGTGCTCCGGCGTGGCATGCTCGTACACGAGTTCGGGACAGCAACAGAAACTACAGTGAAGCCATCGTATGCTCCACTTGCAAGGACGCATTAACATCCTTCAAGGTGCCCGCGATGAACGGAACTTTAAATTGACCCATGTGCTGTTTCGCGTGCTACTCATTGTTCTATTTAGTGTGAGCAAGAGTAATTTTTTCTTCTGATTATTGGCCTTGATTTCTTACAGGCTTTCAGACATTTCCTCAAGGACTGTAACCTGTGCTTTTGCTCTCCAAACATTATTAAAGAGACATGCAAAAGTGGCATTGTGCAGGAACTGCTGTGTTGCCATTTTGGAACTTCTGACACCTGACCATTGCTCTCTTGATCGAGCTCCACTTCGAGTGCTCTTTTGCTACCTAGCATATAGGATGACTCCCACTTCAACATTCATGACTATAACTGGTGTTGGAAAAACAGACGTAGTTCCCAGGAACCTTATTCGTTATGATTCCGTGCACCTACTTGAAAATCAGATTTTGTGATATTGTCGTGGGGTCGTGAGGTGGCCTAAGACAGGAGACTTCGTGTTGGGATTTAACTGTGTATTTTGGCGAACCCGTGCCCGGTAAACGGAAAGTACAATTACAGCAGCAGTCTCGCACAGATAGCTCGGACTGATAGCGGCGAACGGAGCGTCGGCCTTCGATCAACAACTGGCAAGCGGCGAAGCGTGCCGGCATTTATACTCTTGCCGTCGAATGTTCTAGCGTTATCGCTGGCGGTGGCGTAGGTTCCAGAACAATCTGCACCGTTCGCACAGTGTGTGTGATCTAATCGAAATGATCTGCTACAGTCCGGAACCTTCTCGAAGGCTGCAGGCGTGGTTTGCGCTGAGAATCGTGTGGTGTTTGGGGACGATAACAAAAACTTGGGATATGGATCGTGGCAATGCCCCCCTCTGAAAAAAGGCATCGTCCCGATGCTTTAACAAAAGATGAAGGTACAATAATAATGGAAGCAAGTACAATGAATAAACTACGATACAACAATAACACGAAAAAACTTGGGAAATGGAACGTGGCAATATAACAGTAACTGCACCTACAAAGAAAACAATGGGAAAGGCCGCAACGGTCAGCTGTACGCGACACGCACCATAGTTTTCTAGGTAATGTGTAGTAATTATATCATAAAATCTCCAGTATTGTAAATCTGCATACTATTTTAAAAACCACTCAATTATTGGCCAATTTCCCACAGTGGTTATGCGCTACGAGCAAAATATGAACAAGAAGAAGAACGAGGGCGCGAACGCAGCACGCGAAAAAAGTCGTTAGACTGATTGCGACTGCGCAAATGTGCAGGTCAACGTGGTCAACGGCTCGAGATCGGCTCAAGGTGGAGCGGCAGGATCCTTTGAGCTAAGATTTGGTTTGCTTTTGAGTCCTCGTGTTCCTTGTTAATTTCTCTTAACTGAAACGTTGTTGCAGCCCTTTTGAGGTCAGGCAAGTCAGAATATTCTTATGTCTTTCTCATCCCCTGGTCAAAAACACTCCCCTTGGCTGTCCTCGCTACCGGTCAAGGATTCTCCGCTTGATACCATCGCTACGCAGTGGAGATAACTACGTCCTTTTGGCTCTGGTTCCTAAAGATGGGGTTTCCATTCCAATGAAGAATCCGAAGATGATACAAGTGGAGCTTCAGAAAGCCTCGTCGCTTTTCCAGAAGATTACTGAGGTCTGACCATTCGGAAGACGGGCATCCTGTGCTGCTCTGCAGATCAGGATTGCGTCCGAGAGCTTCTGAATTGCTATGAATTTGCTGCACAGCCGGTGAGCTCGTTTATTCCAGCTCATTTTGCATGTACGAAGGGCATAGTTCTTGGGGTGGATACGAGTCTGGCACCTCAAGAAATTCTGGACTTTTTTTGCGGTAGCTGGGGCAGTTTTAGTCTATCGATCCACCCAACCAACTGATAAAACAAAATCGCCTACTGAATCAGTTATAGTAACTTTGGCAGTAAGAGTCAGACTAATAGAAATTAAGGCATGGCCACTAATCTACAAAGTAGCGCCACTTTCCCCGAAACCTTAGCAGTGCTCGAAATGTTGGCGCTTTGGCCACAGCATAAATGGATGCAGATCACAAGCTAGATGTCGTCTGTACGGACAGAGTCATGACAGCCGAGATTGCAAATGTGATGTCCAGAAGTTCTGCTTGTGTAATGAAGCGCACCCTGCAGACTCTGCTGAATGTTGCGCAAAAGAAAGAGAAATGGGTGTTTTAGATATCTTAGAACGCAGGCGTTGCTCTAGGAGGGATGCAGTAGCAGAAATGCATGAAAGATCAAAAGGTTACGCAGGCATAACATCCAGGCACACAGTGGCAATGGATGCATCGTTCGCAAAGTCGATTACTGAGGCTATTAAAAATTCTACTGAAAAGGCGATGGAGCGTCTGGCAGCTACTCTTTCTGAAGCCTTGGCTGATATGTTAACACAGCAGCTGACACTAATCATTGATACAGTTTCTGTGCGAAATCGGGACTCGCAGGCTCTGTTGATTTCAAGAAGTACAGAGAAGAAAAACCGACAGTTAATCATAGATCTATCTCTCCGAAAGCAGGGCCTTTTAAAAATAGAGTTCAGGCTGTGTCAGAACCTGTGACAGATGATTCAGGAGTCTTTACAGATATGGACACAGAATCTCAAAAAACTTTGAAACGTAACAGATCTCCCCCTTCTAAAAAGTGTTTTCAGAACCCAAAATCCAAAATACCTGTCAAAGAAAGACTTCTTTCAGAACCTCTCAAAAAATTATTTCTTGAAAAAGATATTCTGGATCAGGCAGTTTCTTCTGCTGGTATAGCATAAAATTAGGTTTCCTAAAAATTCTGCAGTGGTATTGCCGGTATATTCACGGCAATTGTATTGTTGGCAACTACAGATTTAGAATATATTTCTTCGCAAACTTCTCCCGACATAATTGTAATTCAGAAAACCTGGCTTGCTAATGGTAAAAAATTTACATAAAAAATTATCAAATAATCTGGCTGGATCGGCGGAGTAGAGATGGCGGTCTGGCTTTCCTAATATCAATGAAATTTAGTCAAAACGCCAAGATATCATATCAGTGTATGGATACCAATTACGAAATTTTGGTGTTACACATAACACTACCAGACTACTCGCCTTTCTCTTTTGCAAATGTATACTTTCCTGCAGGAGTTCAGGACACGAGATGCCTCGATGTTATGTTCGCTTCATGCAGAAAATAAATAGTACAGTGCGGTGATTTCAATTCGCACCATGTGTCTTGGGGCTTCAGATCTGATGTATGTGGACGACGTTTGTGGGAATGGACGCTTGATAATAACTTTTCCTGCTTGAACTCACACGCTGCTATATTTGTAACAGGTAAATATAAATCGACTATTGATTGAACATTTTCCAGCTCCAGTTTAAGAATATCCTCGTGGAGTATATTAGATTGTGCTACAAACAGTGACCAGCTTCCCATTAGTTTTGAAATTAGGTTCCCGAGGCTTACTTTGGCACGGAAAGCTGGCTCACTTGTAAATTATGGTAAATTACAAAAAGACTTGACATCTACGTTTCTTACTGTTAGTCAACAAACGCAAGATTTGTTGACTAACAGAAAAAAGTCTGTCTTTGTAAACATTCACTCTCTCAGTCATCTCTCGTTAGGTCAGGTGTTCTTCAGAGGTCTTTACTTGGTCCTCTACTCTTTTTAATGCATATCAACGACATACCTAGTAACATTTATTCTAACATAAGATTATTTGCTGACAACTGTGTCATCTATCAGGCAATTGACAACAATAATGATGTACTAGCACTTCATTCTGACCTAAACCATTTTTATGACAGGTGCACAAAATGGCCTATGTCTATATACATCAATAAGACATCTATCTTCTCACCGCAGGAAAAACTATCATACACCTCAATACCTTCTTTGTAACTCCCCAATTCAATCTGTTACTACCTAACACGCTTCGGCATTGAACTTACTACTGATCTTTCTTGGATACCCCACATAACCAATATAACGAACAAAGATGACCACGTACTTGGCTACCTATGCTGGAGCCTAAGCCTAGCCTTATCTTCCTTAAAATTATTATCATATATTATAACACTGTACTGCGACCAAAATTAGATCAGGCATGTGCCATATGGGATCTAACCCAATATAACCTGATTAAAACACTAGGATCTTTTCAGAATCTTGAAACCAGGTTTATTTTCTCTGAGTACTCGTACGCAGCATCACAAAGCTAAAATCATGTATTAACTTTCCCAATTTCGCTGTTCGTCACAAAATCGCATGCCTTTGTCTTTTTCATGAACTTTATCACGCTGCTTCTCGTACATTTGTGATCATTCCAGCTCATCGTCAATCTAGCAGTCTCAATCACACCAAAGCTGTTCAACTGCCCCATGCTCAGACTGTAGCTCACTCATTGTCCATTTCGGTGCTCATGACTGAAGACTGCAACACTCTCCCCGCCGGTACCGTGCACCACTACAGCTCGGTACTCTTGAAAGAAGAAGTTGTGAAACTTCTGGTATGTTGAATCGTTGACCACTCCTCAAGTGAAACCCCTAAACTGGGGCCTTTGAGGTAACGGAAATAACTAAAAAAGCCTCTCACAAACTCACCGCGGAGGATCGCATATCGCTCATTCTGAATGGCATTGAAAATGACCAGTGGGCTACGATGCCAGCATCTCAAAACATCTATTTCATGCTGAAACCTATTGACCAAGCTACAAACCTAGGCTCACAACGAAAGCTAGAAGTCGATCTATGTACCGATCCCAAGTATGCACTTATAAACAAGACAGAATGGTCACCCCATTATAACTCTACATACACACAGAAACTGTTAGCTGCCAATCACCTATCAGACACCTGCCCTTCGAGAGCAAAAATGTTTCAACTGTTCAGTGTTTGGGCATTCATTAAGGGACTGTCCAGAACCAAAAAGGATCGCAACTCTCAGAGCACAACAAAGATGGAACGGCAGGCAAGATGCGGCGTTGAACAGATGAATGAAACATCCACTGCTTCTTGCGCACGAGACAAGACTCGCTTCTTATTGTGACTGTCCACACAACAGGAGGTACAGAAGTGTGGCAGCTTGGGCTAGTTGCTTTGACATGACGATAGTTATAGCGCGAAAACAGAACGATGACAAAAAGACAATAAGGACACGCGCTCGTGTCCTTCGTGTCCTTCTTGTCTTTTTGTCGTCGTTCTGTTCTCGCGCTATAACTATCGTCAGGAGGTACAGAACTCGGAGCATGTACCGACACTAGGCCGAATATATACGTCTAGGATCTGAAGGTTTACTTCTCAGAACCAAAAAGGAATCCTGCAAAAAGCATAAATTAGTACCAGTTCTAGACAACCCGGTCAAGCCAAATTGGACGACTTTGTCATCGATCATTGTGGGTAAACTGGCGACCGAAATTCTCGCAGTATTCATGCACGCGTTGCTACCTACAATGAACCTTTTATTAGGTTCGAACTGGAGACGTCTGGCCAATTTCAATGCAGCATTTCATGTTTTAAACAACTTTACACTAATTAGCCTACCTACAAGTCACAACCCGAATTGACCATGTAGTAAGCTCATTGCTATCATGACGACGAGGAGGGTCATTGATTTCTACCTTCACAACGCAATCCCCACATCAAGCGAAGGCTAAAATCGCCATGTTCAACTCGTCAAAGCCAACAACTCCAGGACCACACCGAGGGCTCGAACAGCAAATATAAATATCGGCAGCGGGGAAACAGGTGACACTAGACACCTCGCCAGAAGAGCGCCAGAAACTCCATGCAACATTTGCAACTAATCACGATGTCTTCGCTACGCCTGCGGATCAGCAGGGAGCGCGCACGTTCACCGAACATTCAGTCGATCTACATTGCTCCATTCCTGTGGCTACATGTACATGCACATGTTCATATGCGGACCAGGAGTTCTTGAGGAAACAGGTCACCGATTATTTGGAGAGAGGAATGATCGTTTAAGTCAGAGTAAATACGCTGCTCCTGCTCATATAATTGACCAGCCAAACCATCCCACTATACACTTCAATTGGGAGCTACCGGGAGCACTTTCAAAGCCACGCACAGCACCACTTGTGGTGCGGTGGGCCCGCAACATTGGGAATTATATAGCAGACAGCAGGTTCTCAACGCTTTGACCTCTATGGTGGCAAAAGCGCCCATTGACGGGGCGTCTGTTTCTCGAAAAGGATTTCAAGATATCGTAGGGAGAGATTCTTCTGCAATGACCCTATGAATAAATGGGAAAACCTGCACGAAAGCGGCCATGTTTTCCACGTTAGTAAGCGCCTAGCTGCCCGCCGTCATTTCTGACGGCTAATGCATGCGTCAGGTGTGTGCAATGCAAGATGCTTGCTTGACAACTGCCGTGGTAAACTGTCATTTTTTCACATTTGGAACATTACTGATGTGTGCTCTCTACTCGCGTACTTGCAAAATATTCAGAGCATGTAGCATTATCAGAGCACTTAGCGATTCGACACGGAAATTATGGTGAGTGGCCGGTGGCGTGTTTGTTTGTTGCGGTTTCATGCCACGGCGATTTTCAGCAACCGAGCCTGGCGAGTTGCTTTGCTTGAAATTGTCGTAGCATCATCCTCACCCATCATAATTATATTTTTTTACCTCACCGCTCGCGCAGCAATGCTAAGTGCTTGAGGCACGAGCGAGAAACAGAACACGCTATGATTTAGGCCAGAAAACACGCTGCAGCCCCGTTTCGTCTTTCACTTCACCTGGTAAAGTGACCGCCACTTCGGCCACCGTGACATCTCTGTCAGTCACTACAACCTCTTGAGTTTATGTTGCTTTCCCAAATTCACATTTATTGCCAAACCATTGCCAAAGCATTGCCGAACCTTCGTTTCTCACCCAGTAGTTCTGATACTCTTCGCCGTGCGTTATTTCTTCCCAACATGCAGATTGTTTGCCAATAAAAAAGACTTCTAGATGAACCTTTCCGAAGGATGGTATTCAATTGATCACCTTCGGTGATTCTTTCTTTTGGGACAACAGCAATAGGTTTCAGTCAATGGAGCGTTTGCGATGACGAATGCGATTTACTACATTAGACGAAACGAATTGAATACTAAGGGTATTTAAATCTAGCTTATTCTTCAACAAAATTAGTGTTTTTTTCATGAATCAAGCTAACTACTTGTTTCAAAAATGATCTATTGCTAAGCATTTTGAGATTATCTCCAAAGTGCTTTATATAACAATTAGTGTACAACCAATTTACTGGCCGATTACCCGTGCTGGGTCGCGCCAGTTGAATAAGGGTCAACGAACCCATCAAAGTCTTAGCTTGATCCCACCGTGGTCACATAGCACTACTGGGCGGCTAGTTGTGTTTATAGTAATTTGCTGCGCAACTCAGCTTGCCCCTAAACTCATAGTCCTATCAAGCCAGCAAAGCGTCAATTGACATCGCAATGCATTCTCGAAAACTGCGAAATATAGACGGCAAGTTAATAATTATTAAGGTCTATTATTGCACTCCATCAGCCTTGAGCTGAATATAAATGTCTTGCATTGCTTTCTTTTCTTACCAGCTGTTTGGCAGCAGGAACATCACAAAAAATCATTGCACCTGCCCAGATGATGTCTGAGACCAATTAAAGTATGCAGCGGCCAAACAAGAGACTGCAGAAGGAGCCGGAACCGAACAATTTTATGTCTCGCAACTATAATCCACTACTTCTGCTGCCCAATAAAGCAGGGAAGAGTCCAGAAACTTCAAAATGTCGTTCTCGAAAGACAATATGCGCACGTTTTGATGTAATCGACTACGCAGCAGTTCATGCTTCCGAAAAACTACGTGTTAGCGGGAGTTGAGAGAGCGTTCGGTTCTGCTCGGGCTTTCAATGGCTGTGTGCCCTGACAGCCGCGGGACGGCGTGCCAGTCGCCGTGAACGGAGTGTATATTGATGAGAATGGTTCACGACTACAGAAAACAGAACGCCAAAACTGCAAATCTTCCCTATGTGAGGCCACTGACAGAAGATTATCTTGGCCACATCATGACAGAGTGTTGTACACTAGGATCTTGACCATCTACTCTCGATTACTCCAACAAAAAACCATCTGAATCTGAAGTAGTAGAATTCTTCGACAGAAAAACGTTAAAGATTGCACAAAATGAAAACTACTATCACAGAAAGAAGAGAGTGGTTAATGCGGAGCAGCTATGAAGACACTAGAAGTGAAAAACCATATTTCCTGAACTAGAAGAGTTGTTCATCAAGCAACAAGTACAACAACGTTCAAAGGACAGATCGAAAAAACTAGAAAGTCAAGTCCCTACAGGAAAACCTAGGCGTACAGAACAAGTGCGACATTTTGAACGACAACACTCACGTATTCCTGATTGACGATGCTAAAGTACCCGAGAACTCCCTATCGGAAAAATTGCCATGGTGGATACTGGAAAACATGGTGGGCGTAGTGGAAATAATAGTGGGCATGGTGGAAATTATGATGGCTATAGTGGGACGTAGTGGAAAATATGGTGGTTATGCCGGGACATACTGGGTGGTATGGTGTACAGATGATGGGTAAAGTGGAAATGATGGTGGAAAGCAGAGGCTAGATAGTGGGCAATAATGGGACACTCTGCCCACCATTGCGATAATGCTGGGAAGCCCTAAGCATACGGTTGGTGGTGCTTATTATGGTGGGCTACATGGCGTACCAAGCTGAGAAACTCTTCCCACCATTGCGATAATGATGGGAAGCACTAAGCAGATGATGGGTGCTGCTTGTTATGGTGGGCCACATGGTGTACCAAGCTTAGAAGCTCTGCCCACCATCGCGATAATGCTGGGAACCAGTAAGCAGATGATGGGTGGACTTATAATGGCAGGCATTTTATATAGTGTGCCAAGCTGGGATCTGTACACTACACGTTCTACCACCATGATTTCCACCAGAGGTTAGGCCTACCGACCGAGCCCGTACAATTGTGTTATCCGTGCTTCTGGGTTTCATAATACACGATTTCGACGATTCAGTATGATTATACAGCGCAGCCATGGCATCAATTAACCTAAATGAAGCATTTTTCATTGTGTATGGTGTCCGCTCAAGAAGCAACAAACATCGATGCGACGCGATTAAAGCACTCCCAGAGAACGTGTCTTCTCACCGACAGCCGCCGGTCGCATTCGCCGGCACTTCTCTAGCTTTTGTACGAGAACTCAGACGTGGCAATTCATGTGCCTGGTGAACCAATATAATAGCGTAATGTTTCCGGCACACTGCATTCGTTTTGGCCAAGCCGTTATGTAGTTGTTGCTTTAGCGAAAGAGCTAAAGACAGCATTACGCTGGCGCGACCGCTCTCTACATTGCGCGAAAAGCATCCCAATACTAAATCAAATAAATTAGGCGGGCGTATCTAGGAAATGAGCCTAGAAGCGTCATAAAGCGTGAGCAGATGTCGCCCTTTAGAACGAGCGTGAAACGGATATTAAACTTGGCGGACCCCGCCGGTAAACTGTTGCTGCTCCCCAGTCCACTTGGTTTTTTTTCGTGAAGTTGTGAATTGTAAAAAAAATTAGCACTAGTGCCATTAACATAGTGGCAATCGTTAAAGGCCGCAGTTGCTTGTGTTTAAAAAATGTGCAATTTTTAGTAGCAGGTGTAGATCTTGTCTATGTTGTGTACATGACAAACATAACTTAAGTTGAACCGTAATTTTGTATGCGAACTAAGTATTTAACACACAATCAGCGTCATGTTGGTGTGGCGCAGTGGTTAGCGCGCCTTTGTGTGGGATTCCGCAGGTTGCACGTTCGATCCTCCGTGGCGCCTTGTTTTTTTTACGGGACGGGTGTTTTTTATATCGTTTTTATAGAATTCTTTTTTATTTTTTGTGGCAGCTCGTCGCGGTGATTCTGACGTCATTTCGCGCTCAAGCGTTGCCGGCACTGCAGCACCCACCATACCCACCATGCGCCATGGTGGGCGTTTCCCACCATTCACCCACTACATTATACCACTATAATGGTGGGTGGTGGTTTACACCATGCCCACCATTCGTTTTTTTCCGATAGGGCATGCAACAAACGTCGAATTCCGCGCATTCTCAAGGGCTACCAGATCTGAGGACTGATCGAACTTATGGTGTGGCGTGTCAGCTTCGCCATAGAACTCGCGCACAGCAAGGCAGCCGCATTGCAGAGATATCCGTCAATATGGACAATTAGGCGTTGTATGCACACAAATTATTATTTTTTTAATCGAGTGTGATGGACCCTTATTACGCAATTGGCTATTCATTTAGCGAGCTACATACTTACTGCTAACACTGCAGGGGAGGGGTTGGGTTGGGGTGGGGCCGAAATTCAACCTTTGCGATTTCTACGTTTCGTATGGGCAGATACGTACCCACACAAATACAAACAGATGCACATACATACAATAAAAACCCCCAAAATTTTTTTGCTGTGCACAACGAAGTTTGACACAAAGCTGCCCACTGCACTAAAGGCTGCTTAGGCCGTTCAGCCATCTTACGGAGCTGCAGCTCAGCGAAGTAAGCAGTCATGCGCTCGTTCAAGGTGAGCAGAGATTTTGCTGCTTCAAGGCTCTCTGGTCGGTATTGATACACAGGGACCAGCTTGGTTGTGCCTTCGCGCATCTTGATCTCAAGGTCAATCTTCTGCTCCAGGTCATACTCTTGCAGGAGGTCAGAAAGACTGTCATTTGCAAACCGCGCAATGAAAACCCACTATGCTCTTATCACCTGCACACAAAGATGGGCTAAGATTTCTTACCAGCCTGATCCAAATAGCATTTAATCGATTAAAACTGGGCATTTTCAGCGTTCAAAGGGTACTTGCAATGGTGAGAATCATCAATTGCATGGAGCACACCACTGTCAGCACTAGCAATCTCGCAAAGTATGTGAATCTATTACAACCTTTGAGGTTGTCATACAAACGTAGGGCTTTTGTCTTTAGGTTTCCATGCATTCAAGCCTTCCTGATATTTACAATACACTTGTTATGTTTACGTGTTGTTTGGTTAACATAAAAATTGATCTAAGGATTCCAAATACTGAGAAAAGTGTAATAATAGGTTTTTTTTTCATCCAGAAGATGAGGCTCGGAGAAAAAGGTGACAAACTTTACTAGTTCACTCCCCCCTCCAAAAAAAGAATAGAGAAACAGGATTATCAGCAAATACGTAATTCATTTTTATCCCAAACAAAATTCTTAAGAACACATTGCAACTACTTTAAAGCAAACTTAAAACACCAAATTTCGGAGAACATAAAAAAACTTACGGGCAATAAACTCCAATAAATGCAGAATTTTTTCACATAACGCCCTAAAAACACACAGGAGTTCACTCACTTGATGTCATCCGCGAATATCGCTAGCATCGGGGTGGCCATTTTGAATGTCCGCGCTCTCGCCGCGCCTGCGTAAAACTCGCTGCACGCCAAAACTTGGACAGCAGGATGGCGCGTACAAACGGACATTCAAAATGGCACGGCGATAGTGTTGTCCTCTAGCACATAGAAGTCCATTGCGTACCCCCTATAGCTATAAATTATCGTTAGAGGTTTGGCAAGATATATTGCCGGCGCCCGAACGTGGTTCATGAACAGAAGTGATGTCTTGACATCCTGGCGCGAGTTCCAGCATCGCCTCTTGGAGACCTACCGGAGCCCCGACCGCCGCGATCGTGCTGAACGTGCATTGCATTCACGCATCCAGATGCCTAATGAGACCGTCACCATGTACGTGGAGGACATGACGCAGCTTTTCAGGCGAGCGGATCCGGCAATGCCAGAAGAAAAAAAGCTACGCTATCTGATGCGAGGCGTGAAGGAGCAGCTTTTTGCTGGTCTGGTGCGGAGTCCTCCGAAGAGTGTAGCAGAATTCCTGACCGAAGCCACTACGATGGAGAGGGTACTTCATCAGCGGTCAGCCCTACTCGACCGGCAAGTGAATTCTGCATCACCTACTGAATTTTCCACCAACAGCTCTGAATGGCAACCAGTGAAGTTTTCAGGTGTCAATAATCATACTTGCATGGATAATTAGCTGGCCCGTACACGCGTGCCTAATTAACTAGGTGTGCTGTGACCTGTGATAACTAATAAAACCTTCCTAACCTTTGAACGATTTTCCACGTGGCATTAGAGTACCGCGGCGAAAGTGACCGAAATCACGATTTCTACGTGATCGAGGAAGGCCAGAAAATTTGAGAACCCATGTCCCTTGGTTATCATTTTTCATATCGTGGTGGTGTTGAGGGCGTTTTGCGGAAACTTTATGAACATGCCAGCACAATCAGATTTTTGGCAGCTGTGTGCGTCCCAAACCATCAGCCTAGCTCAAAGGTCGTCCTTTTTCGGTCCACGTCCACCTTTCTCGAGACGTCTGATGCCCGAGAAAATGACTTGCATCTACGTGGCGAGCACGTGTAAATACAATGTAACGAGAGCAGCATGCGTCGACAAAGCGCTTACGCAGCAATCTGTAATATTACAATGAAGGCATACGAATGCGCTTTAGGGCATTAAAGATTCTTAGAGGCTACGGAACGTCTCTTAAGGAGGTTTATTCTGACCACGGTGTCAGAGAAGTGTTTTACTAAACCGTGATTCCACCCGAACTGGCTGCGCGGCGAGCATGCTCGAACTTAGGTTGATTGATCGATCTGTGGGGTTCGACGTCCCAAAACCGCCAAATGATCATGAGAGACGCTGTAGTGAAGGGCTCCAAAATTTTCAACCACCTGGGGTTCGTTAACGCGCACCCAAATGGGAGCACACGGGCCTACAAAACTTCCGCCTCCATCGGAAATGCAGCCGCCGCAGCCGGGATTCGATCCCGCAACCTGCGGGTCAGCAGCCGTGTATCTTAGCCACTAGAGCACCGCGGTGGGGCTCGCGCTTGGGTTGTCGGGTAGATTGTTCTAGGTTGTCCAGCTTAGGCTGTCAAGTTGGTGCTTTCCGGTAGCGCTATGTACGTATCAAGCGTCGTGATGTGAAAACCACTTCACAATAACCGTACTCAATTTTACATTGCAAGGCGTCCCTGTTGTGACATAGCAATTGCACTCTCTGGTCTAAACACACACACTGAAAGATACCGATGAAGTCTTTAGTTTTTACAAGTACAAAATAATTACATACAAACACATTAAAAAGGTTTTGCAATACTGGTGTTGTTGAAACAAAACTGCATCCAATATTCAGATCAATTTTCCATGCACTGCTCGAAACGGTCGATCTGAGAGTTTGGTTGGCTTTGCACAAGCTTGCTCACTTGTGAACGGTACTTGACTGTGTTTATTCCTCAGAATCAGAATAAGAGCAAATAATTATCAAAATTTTGTTTGGTGTGCTTCCATCTAAGCCTTTGAAAACAGCTTATTGTACGTCTGCATGAAAGTATCTTCACCACTGGCCAACTAAGTATTTCTAATGCTGCTCCTGTCTTACAACAAAATTGATTCAAATATTCAGTTTAACTGTCAACATATTACTTTAAATAGTTGAATAAGTGTTTGGGTAGCACAAGCTTGCTTGCTCGTGAAATGTACTTGGCTGTGTTTATTGCTCAAAAGCTAAATAGGAGCAAATAGTTCTCAAGATTTTGTTTCGTGTGCTTTCATCTGAACTTTTGAAAACTTCTTGTTGTACGCATTCATATACCACATCATTCCAACTCAACAGCTAATGGTCACGATACTTATGTCTTCCAAACAAGAGTGGCTCAAGTTGTCGTTTTGAGCTTCCATGCATTACTTGAAAAGGTTGACAGGAGTGTTTAGTGGCACAAGCTTTCCTCTTCCTGATACTTGGCTGGGCCATCACAGAGAAGGTGTACATTAGCAAATATTTCTCCACGCTTTGTTTTGTGGGCTTGCAACTGAACCTTTCGAAACGGCTTGTTGTATACTTGCATGTACAGCATCATCCCCATTGGTCAGCTATTTGTAACAGTACTCTTGTCTTGCAAATAAAAGGGGCTCAATTTTTCAGTTTGAGTTTCCATGTATTGCTTGAAATGGTTCATGAGAGTGTTTTTGTGGCGCAAGAATGCTTGTCTGTGATACTAGGCTGCGTTTATCACTCAGAAGGTGGACAAGAGGAAATAATTCTCCACGCTTTCTTTTGTGCGCTTCCATCTGAACCTTTCAAAACGGCTTGTTGTATGCTTGCATGTACAGCGTCATGCTGATTGGACAGCTATTTGCAACGGTACTCATGTCTTGCAAACTAAAGGGGCTCAATTTTTCATTTTGAGTTTCCACGTATTGCTCTGAATGGTTGATCAGCATGTTATTGTGGCACAAGAATTCTTCTCTGTGATACTTGGCAGTGTTTATCACTCGGAAGGTGGACAAGAGGAAATAATTCTCCACGCATTGTTTTGTGCGCTTCTATCTGAACCTTTCAAAACGGCTGGTTGTATGCTTGCATGTACAGCATCGTGCCGATTGGACAGCTATTTGTAACAGTACTCATGTCTTGCAAACAAAAGGGGCTCAATTTTTCATTTTGAGTTTTCATGTATTGCTTTAAATGGTTGATTAGAGTGTTATTGTGGCACAAGAATTCTTGTATGTGATACTTGGCAGTTATTATCACTCAGAAGGTGGACAAGAGGAAATAATTCTCCACGCTTTCTTTTGTGCGCTTCCATCTGAACCTTTCAAAACGTCTTGTTATATGTTTGCATGTATCGCATCATGCCCATTGGACAGCTATTCGCAATTGTACTCATGTCTTGCAAACAAAAGGGGCTCAATTTTTCATTTTGAGTTTCCAAGTATTGCTTGAAACAGTTCATGAGAGTGTTTTTGTGGCCCAAGAATGCTTGTCTGTGATACTTGGCTGTGTTTGTCACTCAGAAGGTGGACAAGAGGAAATAATTCTCCCCACTTTGTTTTGTGCGCTTCCATCTGAACCTTTCAAAACGGCTTGTTGTATGCTTGCATGTACAGCATCATGCTGATTGGACAGCTATTTGCAACGGTACTCATGTCTTGCAAACTAAGGGGGCTCAATTTTTCATTTTGAGTTTCCACGTATTGCTCCAAATGGTTGATCAGAATGTTATTGTGGCACAAGAATTCTTCTCTGTGATACTTGGCTGTGTTTGTCACTCAGAAGGTGGACAAGAGGAAATAATTCTCCCCACTTTGTTTTGTGCGCTTCCATCTGAACCTTTCAAAACGGCTTGTTGTATGCTTGCATGTACAGCATCGTGCCGTTTGGACAGCTATTTGTAACGGTACTCATGTCTTGCAAACAAAAGGGGCTCAATTTTTCATTTTGAGTTTTCATGTATTGCTTTAAATGGTTGATGAGAGGGTTATTGTGGCACAAGAATTCTTGTCTGTGATACTTGGCAGTTATTATCACTCAGAAGGTGGACAAGAGGAAATAATTCTCCACGCTTTGTTTTGTGCGCTTCTATTTGAACCTTTCAAAACGGCTTGTTGTATGCTTGCATGTACAGCATCGTGCCGATTGGACAGCTTTTCGCAATGGTACTCATTTCTTGCAAACAAAAGGGACTCAATTTTTCATTTTGAGCTTCTAGGTATTGCTTGAAATGGTTCATGAGAGTGTTTTTGTGGCACAAGAATGCTTGTCTGTGATACTTGGCAATGTTTATCACTCAGAAGGTGGACAAGAGGAAATAATTCTTCACGCTTTGTTGTGTGCGCTTCTATCTGAACCTTTCAAAACGGCTTGTTGTATGCTTGCATGTACAGCACCATGCTGATTGGACAGCTATTTGTAACGGTACTCATGTCTTGCAAATGAAAGGGGCTCAATTTTTCATTTTGAGTTTTTATGTATTGCTTGAAATGGTTCATGAGAGTGTTTTTGCGGCACAAGAATGCTTGTCTGTGATACTTGGCAGTTATTATCACTCAGAAGGTGGACAAGAGGAAATAATTCTCCACGCTTTCTTTTGTGCGCTTCCATCTTAACCTTTCAAAACGGCTTGTTGTATGCCTGCATGTACAGCATCGTGCCGATTGGACAGCTATTTGCAACGGTACTCATGTCTTGCAAACAAAAGGAACTCAATTTTTCATTTTGAGCTTCCAGGTATTGCTTTAAATGGTTGATGAGAATGTTATTGTGGCACAAGTAGTCTTGTCAGTGATACTTGGCTGTGTTTATCACTGAGAAGGTGGACAAGAGGAAATGATTTTTCACACTTTGTTTTGTGTGCTTCTATCTGAACCCTTGAAAACAGCTTGTTGTACGGATTCATGTACCGCATCATTCAAACTGAACAGCTAATGGTCACGGTACTTACGTCTTGCAAACAAGAGTGGCTCAAGTTGTTGTTTTGAGCTTCCACTCACTGCTTAAAATAGTTGACAAGAGTGTTTAGTGGCACAAACTTTCTTGTTTCTGATACGTGGCTGTTTTATCACAGAGAAGGTGCACAATAGCAAATAATGTTGCACGCTTTGATTTGTGCACAAGATGCGCTGTGACATGAGTATCGTTACAAATAGCTATCCAATGGGGATGATGCTGTACACGAAAGCGTGCAACAAGCCGTTTTCCATGGTTCAGATGGAAGTGCACAAAACAAAGCGTGGAGAATTATCTACTATTGTGCACCTCTCTGAGATAGCTCAGCCAAGTATCAGGAAGAAGAAAGCTTGTGCCACCAAACACACTGATAAACCATTTAGAGCAACGCATGGAAGCTCAAAACAGCAACTTGAGCCCCTCTTGTTTGCAAGTCAAGAGTATTGTGACCATTAGCTGTTCAGTTCGAATGATGTGGTGCATGAATGTGCATTGTTTGAAATGTGTTATCTGAGTAAATGTGTGACACAAACCCTTGCATTTTCTGCTTGCCCATTTTGAGTTTTCTTCAAAGGCCTAGAAAACGTCATTTGAAGACATCTCTCTCATTTTATTGAGGAACGTAATTTTGCAGTGCCATGCAAGCATGGTTTAAAATAAATGTTGGTGTAGTGTAACTGCAGATAGAATTCATTCTTCAAAGAATTGAAGAGAAGTGTCTAATGTTAGCCCTCTTTATTTAATTTAGGGAAGTCTTACACTTATAAAACAAAACCAAGAAATAATTTCTGTTAAGCTTGTATTTCCGTATTATGATGGCAATCGAGTCTCATAACTTGTGAATTCTTGTGCGTCGCTTCGACATCAGCATGGTAATATTGATTAGCACTCATGAGAAACACTGGATCCTACGCCAGCTAGGAGTCACATAGAGAAGCATACTGGGTTGTTTCTTGTTTAACTTCTTATTACCAAGATTGTCAGTATCTATTACTCATTTTGTTTTGCACACTTATGCATGGGCGTCAGTAAGGGGAAAAAATGGGGTAGTTGTTCCCTGCAAGCCTCACTAGCACTTGCACCCACCCAAGCTATGGCAGTGCTTTCGCCCTACACCAGCCATTTGCACCCCTCAAGGGAGAATCCTGCCGATGACTATGCACTTATGGCACCGATATTACAGTTTGTGTGAGAGCTGATCTCAAGGCGTGTGCTCCTGGGTCATGCGGCTTCGCTGCCTGCGTTGGATATGTAACCGATAGATCAAACACGAGAGAGTAAGCGCGGAGTCTGTAGACATCAAGAGCGACTGCAGCCTCGTTTTCTTCCTCATTCACGCAGGCTGTCTCCCCACCCCTCGCTTTCGTTCTTTATGGGTGAAGTTTGTGCGCATGCAGTGCGGCAGGCTTCGATTGTCGTAAATTGGCTGTAGGCGTTCCGCGTAGTTCGCGGCTCCTTGAACGCACATAGTGGTGTGCGTGAAGCTTGAGCACTGGCAGTTTTAGTGGCAACATGTAGCGAATTAATGTTATGTTTCTACAACTGCGGAGTGCATGTGGCTGCAGTTAGCATTGCTTCAACAAGAAGCTGCGCGTAGAATTTGCGTTAAGTAATATCGTAATCTTCGTAGAATTTTTGGTTAGTAAAAATGGAGCGTGACTGGAAAAAGTGCACTAGAAATTGTTGTGGCTAATACAAGAGGGATCACTTTTTAGCCACGGGGTAAATCATGTGCTATGACAGGAATCACTGACTTGCAGCTCTAGAAACATAAAAATTGTGCCAGCCATGTAAAACTCTAGGTGTTTGGTTACCATAAAAGTTGCTGAGGGATGTGCAGGCCAGTCTCGTGCGTTAAGCTGTCTCACGTTTTAATTGTTCTTCCTACTAGCAGCACTTTAAAGAAGCTCCACGTTCTTCGGAACAGAGCTTTACGCATAATTTGCAACTTAGCCAAAGATAATTCTTCTCCACAGCTCAGCTGTTTTTACACTATTACTTACTCTGAATTCTGGCATATGCATATACAAGATAAAGAATATAATAATGCTTACAGATACAGTAAGGTCAGCTGAATACATATCTATGTAACACTTACGGCTCGTGAAAAAATTCTAAACACCACACACTAATTACTGGGCCTAGACGAGAATATCTCTACCATTACCCTGTGTATTGAACAAAAAATAGTCAACATCTCGCAGATCTGCGCTTTATGCTTTCGTCGTTAATTTAGAATAACACAGATGAATTTTATCTTTGATGTGTTTTTTTTTCTGTTGGTCTCCTCGAAGTTGGGTGTACTGGTCGCGTTCTTTTGGCAATTATGTATGCTTATGTACGCCAGTTAACGTATGCCGTCACGGCATGCTGCTGAACAATAATCTGCTGAAGAGCTAAGTGAAGTTCAAAAAAGCTTTTTTTTTTCACATGCTCTCCGCTGTAGGTAGGTCCAGTTTGTTACTGCGTCGATGAGAATCAACGGGATCATTGCAGAATGCTTAACTGCCATTTGCATTTTTGCGCGACCGGATGTTTACGAGCCACAAGTCAAGACTACCTGACAGCCGCACTACGGAAGCCAAAATACAAATTTTTGGTTGCGTGAAAAAAAAACTATTGAGACCAATCAAACTTACCGCATGCTTTTTTATGCGAGCAAAAAAAACGTGAATTTATGAATTTGAAATAGTGTCAACGAGTTTTCTCTTTCTCGCCAGCTACGAGTTTTTTTTAATTGTAACTTCAGGAGAGTCGGTTAACGACAAGCGGCCAAGACAAGCCCATTTCGGGGTCATTCGTCGTCAATATGGCGCTTGCAAGTTGTGCGATGGGGTTTGTTGCTTGTGTTGTGCTACCGGGTTTAAACGATTCCTGTGTGCAGCCTCTATGCCTCTTCGAACTGTGCGGCAGGTGTGAAACAGATGTGGTTCGGTAAAACCGTGATAAGTCATTTGAAATGCGGGGTGCACCAAAAGTCACGTTCGTCGTTTGCGGAGACGGTTACCGCGCCGTTGTGGACAACCTCGAGAAATGCTGCATTTCGCTGAGCGTTGCCGATATGGCAAAAAAGGCCTTTATCGGCAAAGTGAGCCGGGTAAGGACATCAAGAAGAGCTGCTATTACAGGGATGTCCACCTTCTTTGAGGTGAGTGTCATTTTATTTTCCATGACGTTTTCGCTGGCGTGCGTTTAGGCGAACAAAGGAAGGCACAACGAAAACATGTTTGAGTGCGTGTGTGTTTTATTTTTTATGTGGGACATTTTATCCGTGTGCTGTGTATGTTGGCATGCTGTACCTGATACCGCACGCTCGTGTCCCATGGGATCTTTCGATCGCAATCATGACCGTTCTGGATTAAAATGTATTTTGTGCGGCTGCACAGTGACATAAGTTCTAGCTGGCACTGTTGATCGCGATCAAAAACCACATTCGCGTCGGCCCTGATGGCGCTGGAAATGTCCGGTGTGACAGCTGTAGAGTTAATAATATACGAACAAGTCCACGTCGCTATTCCTGATAACCAACCTGCATTACATTGCATTTACTTATTGTTCACGTGTAATAGTCACGAATTCTACGTTTTCATTTCTGTGTGGTTATTTATAGTAGCCTGCTTTCCAGCTTTATGTGTTCTCTGATTTTACTGACCTCGTGCAGATGGAGAAAAAAACGACTCGCCGTGCAACACAATCTTTTCTACCAGAGTGACTGTGAAAGGAACGTCGGAACTTGGAAGGTAAATGTGGTTTAATAGTAAAACTGATTTTGACAACATATAAAAAATGCTAACTTCCAATGTCCTGGTTGCTTTCACAAGCAGCACGTCTATACAATAGTCGCTCATTCAAGTACATTTGTGCTAATTGGCTAGGCAAGGGTCACTCATTCTATGTTGCATTTTTTTTTTCAAGTTCTGTTCGGTCGTGAAGTAGTAACTGGAGCGAAAATGAAGACTGCTTCATTTGAAACGTTTAGGTACATATACCAGCTACATCTGTACATATTTGCCATTTTGACTCAGACATTTGTCAGTGTGTAGCACCAACTCATTAATTCATTTATTCACAATACTGCAGCCTAGCATAGCCCAAGCTGCAGTGGAATTACAAGAAAGGAGAATGGTACAGAAATAATAACAATACTGGCACCACACGTAAATAGGTCAGTTTTGCCAGGATGATTCTTACAAAGAAAAAGAACAGCACTAATAGTTAGCAACCATACTTTTGACTTAGTAATGTAAGAGTCTCAGTGATTTAGTATTCAGCCCAACAAATGTTGATCAAGGGCTTCATCAGAACTGTCTGCCTTGCAACTTCCTTTACTCTCCGCCTTGAAGTTCAGTAAGCGAGTCTGCATCAAGCAGCAAAGCGAAGAACAGGACTAGGTGAAAGCACAGGCCTCCTAGCCAGCATTTCATGTTAGCAAAAATATGGCAATCAGAGATAGCTAAGTTAGGTCTGTATGGTGTTGGGCGACTGAACTTCCCGCTGCTTCCTCTGTGGCCCCATGTTGTCATGAAAAAAAAAGAAAGACAGTGTCACTGTCACTTATGACATCTCTCTTTGCTTATTCTTAATTGCGCTCTGTAGAAATATGAGAGTTACACCTACAATACTGCAGTGAGGGTCTTGCCATGCCCCATGAATAAGTGAGGCATAAACTTGCAAAGGCTCATGGGATGCATGCAGTCTGCACCAGCTACCATTGCAGTGGCTCTCCGTCTGCTGCATCACTCCTTGAGTATTGGCGTTTATCCATGTCATTCGCTTTCTTCATGGTAACGCAACACATATGCTGCAAATTTCTAGCACACAATAGCACGGCCGCACCTACGGCTGACCACAAAAGAGAAGCATGTGCTGTGATTGCCAAATAATATTTTCATTTGAAGTGGCAAACAACCGACTGTATGTGCTATCACAATTATGTGTTTTCTTTTAAGTGGCGTTGCCTTGGTTGTCACGGCTTTGAACTAATTTTACACTTGCATATTAATGCACATCACCGACTAATGTGCTTATTCTTACGTGTTTGCTTTAGTGAGGGCGCTCAGTTGTTTTTGCATTTGCAATTGAAACACTCTGTCGCTGTCTCAGATTGTTGGATATATAGTATCTTGTATCAACGTTCACCATGTGCAATGAGTATCATGTTACTAAAACTACGTGTTCAGCGGTGACGGCCTGGTAAAATGTTCAAATGTGCATGAATGACAGCGACTTTTATTTAGTAAAGTCGAGCTTCTTAGGCGTTTCGGCATTGCATCGTTTTGGTGAACAAGCTGGTCTAGGCGATGCTCACCTCACAGTCAGGCACCGTGTTTTTAAGCCTTGTTACCTGTCCTGCTCGCATGTGCACCAGATCAGGTATGAATAAATTGACTACTACGGAATGAATCCTTGGAGAAACCGTTGAAATCACTAGCAATACATTGTATACCTGTTCTATAAATATAATAGTGGAGCGCCCTTTCTTGTCTACATAGCATTACTGACACATCATTTTTTCCAACTGGTGCGAAGTCGTCGCCTTCTTAACCACTACTAATTGTGTATACATCACTGCAATTGGTGCCGTGGATTCCACGGTGTCACCCCTGGCATGATATCGTGTGGCTGTTGGCTGCTCTGTCTTGCTATTTTCTGTATCAAGCTCAGAGCTGGCTGCACGTTGCATAGCGGCCGTGCATTTTAAAGCAAATGCTGTATGCTTGCCGTAGCTGTGTAGATAGTGATTGTGGTTGTGATGATGAAAACTACACACCCAAACGACTTTTGTACTTCAGTCTTGGCGCCTTAGATTCTCTTTCGACGTGCCAATATCTTGATGGCACGTAGTCAACCTGCCATAAATCTTTTCTTGGAGCGCCTGTACATAAATACCGAATGTGTCAAACGAAACCATCCATGCAGGATTGTCGATAAATATTACTCACCTTACGCTAGGCATCCAAAGGCATACCACTCACCATATCTCTCCACAAAATCCACTTCAATTTTATATCTTTGTTTCAAGGAAATCTGAACACTTTTTCCCGTTTGGCACTTTTTTCGACAGCTGCACAGCCGACTATGATTGTGCAAATGACTAGATTTCAACACAATTGAAAGAACAGCCCTGTCTACGTCTCCAAAAGCGCGGCCAGCGAAACAGCGTGCCACGGATATCTTTAACTAGGAGCCTATACAGATGGCAAACCTCACGAGTCATTGTGGGTTTATGCCTCACCTATTTTTATCAAGGAAACACCACCATTTATCTCCCCAAACACAGCAGCCATGCACTTCTTCTTAGAGAAGGTTCACTTAAATTTTTTGCGCTCATCGGAATGCTTCCACTGTTTGTATTGCACCTTCAGTTCTGGAGTACATCATGGTAGTGCCAGAGAAATGTCGAAATGGCACCCGTTTATCGTTTTGTTTTCATGACCAGTTAGCATTTTAGGAAATGACTGCACGCAGTTTGCAGCACTAGAGTCTCACTCTGTGTCCAACCATGGTAACCATCTGTGCTGTATTGAGCTGACTGCAATATTTTGGGAAATGAATTACTCAGCCCAAAAATTCTGACCCAATGATTTTCCAGAATTATCTGATCCATTCAGTCAACAAAATTATTGTTTTACACTTGCTTCATTCCCAGTCAGTCTGCATTGTAAATATTGTGTATCATGCTTCTCATTTCCTACACTATTTCAGTGCCTTGCTGTCATGTATTGAAAGTGGTGCTGTACACATTGCTCAATATTCGATGAATTTCAGCTGCACTGCACTGCTCAGCACCCTGAAATGTAATTCTAGCTCACACTTCACACTTATCCGAGGCATGCTTACATGGGTGCTTTGCGTCAAGAACTGAAAGCTGTGACCTCATAGATAGACAGGCACACTAAAGAAATCGTACAACACATATGCGTTGCATCATGAAATTTTAATTGCTTTTTATTCGGGGGCCATTTTGACTTGGAACAATATAGGCATTGTATTTTATGAGCTAAAAATGTATCTCTGGAGTGTCAACATACCAAAGCAAGCTTCTCAAGTTATTCTCATGCTGACTGTATGTTTGTCACGTTCATGAAGCAGTTAATTTTGTAATAATTTGCATAAATTCATGTGGCTAAATCACTGCATAAACATCAGTCTGCAAATATGATGTGCAACTATTGCATAGTTATAAATTAAGGAGCACGTGCAGCTGTTGCGGTCAGCAACACAGCAGACAGTATGATATTCAAGTGAATATTCACGGCGACCTATGAAGTAATATATGACTTAGTAAGGTAGTTACTGCCACTCTAGTTTTGAGGTACATGTTACTGGAAAGTACAGACTTCATGGTATGTTGTGTTTATCGAAAAATTCTCCCATTGCTTTCGCAACAGTTGAGAAGGCCTTAAGGAAAGGAGCATGCATGTGCAGTCTGTTGTGGCCATTGTCTGACAAAGAGGGGAGGGTTGTCCTTACAGGGTATTAGGACAAAAAGTGCTGTAGAATACTGGTTATAACTTGATTATTATGAAAAAGTCAATGATAACTGGTAATCAATGACGCTTGCAAACTTATGGAACATATAATATATTCACATGTTGCTCGTCACCTCGATGATCACTCTTTCTTTTTTCATAAGCAGCATGGTTTTCGTTCAGGGCTCACATGCGAAACTCAACTTTTTGAATTTACGACTGATCTTCATCTCAACCTTGATTCGTCATTTCAGACTGATGTTATTTTTGTCGACTTTTCAAAGGCCTTCGATCTCGTCCCTCACCAACGACTAATCAACAAACTTTCTTCACTTTCCCTCGATCCCCTGACCTTATCATGGATTAAGTGCTTCCTAACCCACCGGTCGCAATTCACTGTTATCGGTGGTGCCCAGTCTGATACTACTCCAGTAATCTCTGGCGTCCCCCAGGGCTCGGTTCTCGGCCCGCTGCTCTTTTTAATCTACGTAAATGACCTTCCTTCCGGCATTTCATCAACGGTTCGGCTTTTTGCTGACGATTGTGTCATCTACCGTCGCATATCAACTCCCGAAGATCAGCTAATACTACAGCAAGATTTACACATCATTGATAACTGGTGCGCTCAGTGGATGATGAGGCCGAATACTTCCAAATGTAAGTTCATGTCTGTATCACGAAAACACACTAACGTCATCCATCCGTATTCATTAAACTCAACAGTGTTATCCCAAGTGGATTCTTACCGATACCTGGGCGTTGTAATTACAAGCAGACTAACCTGGACCGAGCATATTACCAAACTAGCTGCCGACGCCTCAAAAACACTTGGCTATCTTAGGAGATCAATGTCATTATCACCTGCAAGCCTTCGCAAATTGGCTTTTGAAACTTTTGTTCGTACTAAAATGGAATACGCATCTGCAATTTGGAGCCCTCATCAGATATACCTAATTAACATTCTTGAATCCGTCCAAAATCGTGCCGCCAGATTCATCTCCGCAAATTATGACAAACGAGCAAGCATCAGTCAAATCAAATCATCCCTCGGTCTCCCTGTTTTGTCAGCTCGACGCAAAATTTCACGTCTCTGTCTTTTTCACAAACTTTACTACAGCTTTCCTCACCTACATGGTTCACTTTTACTTCCGCCTGTCCGAACATCTCGTCGGCTATTTAATTCTCTGAGTATCCAACGTCTGTTTGGTTCTACTAACGCTTTTAATAAATCATTTCTTCCTACGGCTATCGATGAGTGGAACGGTTTGACGGATGCTATTGTCAGCGAACAAGTTGCTGTTAAATTTAGAGATTTGTTACTAGCTACCCTTGACTCTTAATCGCTGTTTGTCTTTTTTTGTTGTTTGTTCTCTGCCGCCTGTATATTTTTGACCGTGAATTGACTGTTGAATATTTCGTTTGACATGCTCTGTTTTCTTTTTGTTTTTTGTTGCTACCTGTATGTTTTAGTAATTCAAAAACTGTAACCATGAACTGCATTTTCATTGAAATTTGTACTTAAATTGTTCCCCCCCCCTTATGTAATGCCCCGAGAGAGGCCCTTAAGGGTAAAATAAATGATGATGATGATGAAACCTATTTGAGTTACCCAGAATGTTAGTTTTGGAAAAGTAATTGATTTATTTGAAACTTGTGTATAAATCTGATCAGTGTACACTAAGCTAGGAGGCATAATATGGCTGCTTGTTACACAAATGGTAACTTTGCCTTGCACAGAGTGACATTAGAGAGAATAGCAGGCACAGAGCAGCAACTTCCAGCATTTTGGTTACAATTTACATAGTGACCTATGTTAAATTTCACAGATATGCATTTGTCAGCTTTTTAGATGACATTGTGTGTTAAGTGTTGTTGCTTTTATCCTATTATATGGCAAAAGTTGGTATGGCATAGTTGTTCTTGTTGCAGTCATGGTAACTATGTGTTTATTGATGTTGTGAGGCAGCTAAGAATTTTTCTAGACAATTTAGCGCAAGTCTGGGGGGTTTGAAAATTGCACTGTTTGAAATCGAATATCACTGCAACTGTGGTGGCTGTGGTGGTTATCGGGACGTTTTGCAATGTAAGAGATGTTATACCTTTGTCACATGGCAAATTCAATGCCATTCACTACAAATTACATTAAGCGGACCTAATTTCATTTTACCTGCGTGCTGTCCCTGACAAAAACAAATGTCATTATGAAATGATGACCATGACCTCAGCCCTCCTGACCTATGGCTTTGGGAAAAATAAACATATAATAAAACTTGTATGTAACATGCGTGTATCCACAAAAAGAATTTTTATGGGTGGAAAGGTGCACCTATAATAAAACAGTGGCCGTTTTAAATAAAAACTTGCCACAGCTGCACGACACACTCGAATACCGTTGGCCAATGGTATGACTGGGCATGAGTACAGTCAACTGAAGCAAGGTGCACAACCTACTCCCCCGCTGCAGAAATGAGACGACAGCAACGATTTCGAGTAGTCACCACCTTGGTCACCACATGATTAATATCCACAATACAGGCAATAATGACAACAGGGCACAAACGAAACATGCCCTGCGTTCAGCTGCTGTCGTGGAGAGTAGCTTCTTTTTAACGCTATAGCATTAGGGAGCTCAATTTGCAGAAGTTCCGGCGTAGGCATCATTGGTTGTGAGCGAAAAATCATCTTATGCACTACTGAAAAACTGAGAATGATGCAAATAAAATAAACAATAAAAATTCTTGAGACGCAGTTCGTTCGCAAGGCAAGCGGATGTTCTACCACACGGCCACGCATCTGTTTGGAAATACAATGAACGAACTTCCTCTGCTTCGAAATGCAGTGGAATTACTTTTCATACTTAACAAACACACACATCGTGTATACACGCTTTACAATGCAACATGAAATATTGCAGTAATAATGCGTGGTACAACCTGCCATTTCTAGTGGGCGTCATAACATGTCATTATCATAATGCCTTGGAGGTTTAAAACTGGTCACCCACTACCAAAGACACATGCGCTACTGTACCTATTCCCTTAAGGCCACGTAGTGGGTGCGTAAGAAGTTTGAAAAGGTTTCATGCACCAAGTGTTCGATGCACGTAGTAGCAACAGGATATCCTTATTGCCTTCAACTCCTAAAAACAAAGCTTTAGGGTCCCTTATTTTGTTTTTTTTTAACTTTTGCTCCTGCTATCATGTCATCAAACCAGTAATAAGTTGAGCTAGTAAGGAACGAGATCTTCACAAATTATAAAATGTATATATACTGAAGTTATAGCCATTTCCCTAAATGTCCCTGACATTGAGACGACTCAGTCAGAAATCGAATGCGATTGTGTTGCAGGAACTCGTTCCACAGAAAAGGTCGTTTTCATCAAATGGCATTAGTTTCCCCGTGTGACAGCAAAGAAAGGATATTGCAAACGAAGGACATTAGATTTGCTGTGTGACAGGGTGTTAGAATGCTCACTAGTCATGGCTGGAATATGCTACGTATCATTTTAACATATGGTGTAGTAGCGCAAATTTGATGGGGACACTGAGGACAAGAAAACACTGCACTCGCTGGTCTCACAAACAGTGGCGTGTTTTCTTGTCCTCAGGTCCTCGTCGAGGTTGCGCTACTATACCATATGTTGAAATGATATCTCACTAACTAGCCCAGCTTTCAACCCTACTCAACTTCATATGCTAGGTAGTTGCTACAACCTGAATTATGTTTGTATCAATGGAGCTTGTATGTTTCCTGGCATATTTGCTCCTTTTCGGCTTCTAATCAGTGATGTTGGCTTTTGGTTGATGTGTTTATTTGCTAGCATTCAAAAAAGAAAAAAAGTAAAAAAAAATCAGCAACCAAGAACAAAGAGGCGCCGAAGCAGTGCGAGTTCCGAAGAAGAGCTGGCTCGAAAAAGAGAGGAACATTACGAGGCAGCTCAAAAAAAACAAAAGACTAGAGGAAAGAATAGAAATACTCGAGAAAAGAAATGACAAGCTGCAAGACATGCTGCAAAACGAACTCAGTAAGTTATATTTATTCCATGCTGCCTTTTAGAATTTTTTTAAAAATTTTCATGCAGTCAGTGAGTGCTGTGGTTATGTGTACCCTAACACATTTACTTTGGCATCTTCATGTTATTTCGATGCTTTTTGTTCCACAATAAGGATGTAGTACCTGAAATAGCCCTTTGGAATAATGTTGTACAGTCGACATCCGATTTCGCGGACACTCAAGGGATTGCGAAAGGTCCGGAAAATCAGGCAGTCTGGAAAAACGAATGCAAGTAAAATTACACTTTTGAATAAGTATTTTTCACTGGCGGAAAAGGTCACAGCAGGAGTACAGGATTCTCGTTGCAATTCAGCAAGTGCATCATTTAGGTGGCCCCGAAAAGAGCCGTTTGTAATAAAAAAAAGCGAAAAGAAAACATTTGATGTGACCGACGCTACTGCATTTGTAAAAATTAAGTGCTAAATGGACTCTCTTATTTTCGTTTGCACGGAGTTCCACTTGCCCCGATTATGTTTGCCTCAATATCAGCTGATGTCATGCTGTCACTGTACACCTATGACAATGTCATGCTCGCGTCAACACCGAACTTGTTGCCCGTGTAGGCTCTGCCTCTTTGATCTATGTGTCGGAGTTGTCGAAACCTTTAGTAACTTGAATGATTTCATCACCGGTAAATTCCGCACACAGCTCAAGATTTTCGCTAGCGTCGGCAAAGCCCTCCAAAGTTATCCCGGCTGAAATCGAAACACCAGCACCGTGTGGGTCGTTGAAGCAACGGCCGCATTTGGAAGTTCTTTACACACGCTGCCCTCTCTAGGTGAGACTGTCGTCTCGGCGTACATTTTAAAGCTGGCATGGCAAAAACAGTTCCTGGGAGTCTGTTGTGTTACCGCCTTCTATGAGTCGGGAAGCATGCCGGCGGCAGACTATAGGTCAACAGCGTAGCTTTCCCGCCGAATCACAGCCTTATAGTAAGATTAGTAACAGCACCATGCAGTTGTGGCCACAGGTTTGTCGAAGCCGCGGCTGGCTACAAATTGGCGTGTGCTGGATTCCGGCATTTGCGGTGTCAAAGGTACGGCAGCCACGTCACAGTGGGTTTGAGGGTACGAAAAGAACCAAAATAGTGGTGCTGATTGTGACTTTAATTCCGCTGTTAGCAGTAAAAAGTTAGCTGTAAAATCGGACGGTGAAAGCAATAAATGTCCGAAATTTTGGACTTTTAGATGCGGAAGCATCTTATACTCGCGCCTTGTAGTGCGCCGTCCGCACCGCTTCTCGAACATTCGACAGCTGACGCGCGCGCATGCGCCGTCGCGCCGTCGCCCACCATCTGTGCCGCGCGCGCTTCTCCTTCGAGAACATTCGACAGCTGACAGCGCATGCGCCGTCGCGCTGTATATATACTCAAGGTCGGCGCTCGCTCGCTCAGTTGCCGCTCGTCGGTTGGTTTGTACGGCGCGTCGACGTCCAAGGTCGCGGTGAAATGAATTCCAACGAATCCACAAACACAATGATCGACGTCCCTTCGACCAGCGCCGCCCTTTCGCATACGTGTGTACGTGTTCACTCATTTAACACCCCCTCCTACAACCACGTTAACCAATTTAGCCATCGACCCAAGTAAGTCGCAATTTAACACCCCATTTCACAACCACGTTAACCAATTTAGTCATCGACCCAAGTAAGTCGCACTTTACCACCCCGTTAACCAATTATATGCTCCGCATCCTCCTCAGTGTTCCCCCGAGGGAAGCTGCGGGCAATTTTTAATACATTGACTGTATGGGGAACTTGATGGTGCCACAGATCAGTCCGAGAAATCAGGCATGTCCAGGATTTCGGTAGTCCGAGAAATCGGACGTTAACTGTATGATCAGAGTTAAGTAAACCAAAACAATGCAGCCCTTTATAGAATCAGATTTGTGTGAGAGAGTGGCCACTTAGTATGGAAACAGCTGTGATAGTTGCTGAATGTTGTTTCCTTCTACGACAGTGCAGTAGTTACAGCAGCACTAGCAGGAAACAGCAGCCAGCAAAGCATATGTTCTGTATGAATGGACTCCGCTCCTCCTACCCTTTTTCACCAAACTCTAGACGGCTCCAGCAAGGTAACAGAAAAAATTGTGGCTTCAGGCACGATGCCAACAGACACAACCCATCAAAGTGCATTCTTTCTCATTATATTCATATGTTCCCGGGGGGGGGGGTTCAGGCGGCTTAGCAGAGGAGGAGCATATAACGTCACGACCCACCCTGCTGGAACTATTAGTTTTCATAAAAAAATTCCGTAACAAAAATGAATCTTTTTAGTAGGAATCGACCATTAGAGAGCACTGCCTTTGAAAACTATAAGAAACAGTTTGAATTCTCTGACACTTAGAGGAGTTGTTAGTATACAACTGTCTCAAGAGCAGGGCTGGGCAGTATCGCGATAGTATTTCAGAGATACTTTTGAGTGTCTGTACTGCTGTATCAAGATACTTCTTAAAAATGTATTTGTATCTCAGTAGTGAAATACTTTTACGATGTATCGCCCGTATCGCAATACTATCCAGGGCATGGGTATGTGGTTACTTTTTTTTTCGGAAATGAGCTGAGACGTGTTTACAATGGCAAAAAAAAAACATATGCTGTGACCTTAGCATTGTGTGGCGAGATATGCACCCACCATTTCTACATTTATTCTCAGGGGGTAACTGACTCCTACCTTCTTGATAGTGAGCTAGTTGCTTTTCTACCCGCATTTCATTGTGCATGCAGAACTGGAATGTGTTTGATAATTAAAATGTGTTCCCTCATGCCAATTTAACGAGCAGTGCTTCTTTTTTCTCGTTTTTTTTCTTGTTTTTTGCGGCATCTATTTGAAAAAGCGGAACTTATCAAGGAAGCCACAAACCACCCAAAAAATTTGGTGTGGTGCCGTGTGCCATCAATGATACTTCTTTCTCCAAAGCATTTCTGGAAGACAGCAAGTGCGGCCACACGCTTGCTAGTCCTAGTCAAATGTGACCAGCGCAGTTTGAAGTTTCGCGTCTACAGAAAAAAACACACAACATCAGGTACTGGCATTGACTTGGTGCAACTGACAAACCAGAATATATCGGTGGTTGTCTCACTTGTCGCTAGAACCAATAGCATCTGCATAATGCAGACTAGCAGGGCTGCTGACCTACAGCAAGTGCACAGAGATCTCTTAGCATCCGGCTACTCGAACTCTGGTTAAACGCCAGCTCTTTTAGCCACAAAGATCTGATCGTGTGTTCCCAAGATAACGTGCCGCTATACTGTACGTGTCTGATGCGTGCGAGTCAGGCACTAGTTCAAAAACCATTACGATGTCCAAGTAGTTCCGTTCCTACAAATTGCATTATCGGCTGGTAAAGATGAAGGACAAAAAAGAAAGGTATCTTGATGCTTATTGGATACCTTGTAGACTGTGATTGTGTATATATCAGTGAGACTGGAAATTTCGAACATCAGGTCAGACAGCATGTCAAATGATGTCAACGAGGTAAAGGTGTCTTCCAATGCCTTGGCAAAACACCCTGCCCCGTTGGCGTGGTCTAGTGGCTAAGGTACTCAGCTGCTAACCCGCAGGGCGCGGGTTGGAATCCCGGCTGCGGCGGCTGCATTTCCGATGGAGGCGGAAATGTTGTAGGCCCGTGTGCTCAGATTTGGGTGCACGTTAAAGAACCCAAGGTGGTCTAAATTTCCGGAGCCCTCCACTACGGCGTCTCTCATAATCATATAGTGGTTTTGGGACGTTAAACCCCACATATCAATCAATGGCAAAACACCCTGAAAACTTGAGCAATAAAATAGATTAGCATAACGGCATAAGCTTAGAAAAAAAAACTTTTCAGGACACCACTTGCAATCAATGCTGATTTAAACAATGGATACACATAACACATAGAACCATTGATAACACATGGAACCTTCATTCTTATCTACACTCGCGGTTTTGAGTCACTTTTGAAGTCCTCATAAGCATATTTTCACTCCGTCTAGTTGTCACTCTGAACAAGACTCCCATCATGAGAGCTGAAATGTCTTATTTGTATTCCTTTTTATGGTTGGTGTCATTACTTTATCATGTTCTCACCCTAACAGGCTTCAGTCAATATCTCAACTTCACCTATCTTTTTGAGTGGAATGTGTACTACACTATGCATGGGATTAATTTCTTTTTGTTTATAACATGTTTTCTAGAGAGTAAATTGGTAAGGCAACTTGGTTGGAGCACTTCAGAGTATGAAAGAGGTTTATGGCACCCGAGGATTTTAGCAAAAAGCACTCCAGTAAAATCGAGAAAAATATCAGCCTGACGCGCTGGTGTAGCTTTGAGCAAATACAACATAATTATGTTTGTATTAATCAGGTTGTAATATATAGAAGTTCTGAAAAAGTAATGCTTCGTTGAGGATGCAATTAAGAAATGTGCGCTCTTTATTTTTCACATTTGCTCTCTTACAGAAACATTGGCCAGCCGTTCCTGTTGCGGCCACCAATGCAGCACATCTACTAATCAAGGCGCCTATGAACATGAGGCCACCCACAGGAGCATTCAAGAGAAGGTATGAGCATATGACAACGCATTAAGATGCTTCATCAAGTGCGAAAAGTGGCCGTCAGCACCTACAAAAGCGACAAATAATACCTTGTGATGCCATCGTCGTGGCATCAGAAATAAGTTTCCCAAATTGGTCGTGTCATCACGACGTCACATGATGTCATTGCTTGTTATAAGGTTGCCTATCCCGGAGGCATTTGCGAAACAACTGGGAGTGCAGAAAGCTGTTGGGAGTCGTGGCGGGTCAATACAATCGACTTAAAGGAAAAGGAAGATTTTCGTTATCTGTTGTTTTAAAGCAGCTGTGAAGGGGAATGAAGCTGTGGCCAGTTGTTATTTTCCTGCTTCAGTAATGATTAGACATGCCGATTTCAAAACATTTCGATGCAATATTCAGTCAACTGTGTGCATCATCACACATTGCTGCACAACTTATGAAAGAGGAAACATGTTTATGGTGGCACAATCGAACCAGTATGGTACTACAAACCTCACTCAACTATGACTTGGCAAACATGGCTGCGCTGCCATGTTTTGTTAACGGAGACTTCTCATAGGTCGACTTGAAGTGATGTCAGCAGTACAGTTGAGGCAAATGTGCGAGCTGGAGAATCAAAGTTGTCGACCTTTATTGTTGGATTACCGGTCCAGAAGCCTTTTGTGCCAAGGAAGTGCTTATTTTGAAATAAAAGCGTGTTTCAGTGGTCTGTATCAGCTAGCGCACTTTAATTTACCCGCCTCAAGAAGCGGAAAGTCTCACGTCACTGTTGCCGTGCACAACGTTGCCCGGCTTTTTATTGTACGGTCGCCGACACTACTTGCGAAACTAAAGCACCAGGAGCCGCATCAGCAACAGCGGCCATCGATCAATTTCCTACAATAGGCTCCGAAATGGCAGACATGTTTTGGCTCAAGATGGCACGGCCTGTCTAGTTTAACCAGGAAAAAGTTGAATTTTCTAACCACTTGTGCTATTCTCCATTGTAACTCCCGGCGGTTCTTTTTTCATGAGAAACAACTCAACAAGCAGCATTTTTTTACGTCCTTTGATACTTGGAAGGTTCTTTATTTAGTGAGCTAGTTTGATTACCAGTGATTAGTTGTAGGCAGTTTGTCTGACGTCATAAGGATCATTTCGCGAACGTCCTACTGCGGCGCATTTGTTCCCGTGCATTTACCTCGATTTCTCGGTAAGTAGGGCACTGCTGTTGATAATACTGTCGTTTGAGATGACATACATTGAGCTGTCACTGTCCCCTGAATTGTTATTTGTTAATTAAGCATGTTTGAGTTAATGAGATTTCACTGTATTGCACCAAAAACAAAGGGACAAAAGCATAATGGAGTGAGTTTAGACAAGTTAAATACAATTATAAAACTAACAAAAACAAATTCGATTCAACTTGCAAAAAGAAAGCTGTATGCTTCAAAAGTGTAATTTAGATTTTTTTTTTGCATTTTCAGGCAAGGCCGTTGCAATTCATGTCGCTACACGTATCGCCACCGTCGCCACCACCACCGTCGCCACCACTACCGTCGCCACCACCACTATGGCCGTGCTCGCCATTGTCTTCACAAGGGTGGTCAGCAACGCTGCCTTTGCCACCGCCGCAGCACTTACTGCTACCAGAGCCTCCGTCGCCTTTTTCAGAGCAGCCACGGATGCAGCCATGCCCATTGATGCCACCGGTACCACACCCTGGAACCACTTCAAGTGGTCCTCAAGAACCTACCAGCCAGGTGTGTACTTTATAATTGAAATGGCTGTTTCTTTGTTGTTTTTTTCAATCCGATTTAGGGGTTATATTGTCAGGCTAGCCTCCTGTACCTTTTCAGTTTGCTTATTTAATCAATATACATCTAGTCATTGTTAGTGGTATGTAGACAAGTATTTTAAAGTTGAGCAAATGCAGTGTGACCATCTGTCAATGTCGAATCGCAATGGTTGAGCAGGATAAAAATTTTCTTGCCGGGTTCCCTGGTCAATTCGGAGCAATTTCCCGCTTTCTACTGGCATATTCGGAGCAAACCACTCCGCAATGGGGCTTCCATGTTGTTTCATCTGGCAAAGGTAGATTTTTCTGGAACTCCGTCAATGCAGGGCTGTCATTTTTGGTACAATCGGGGAATAAGGTTGTCTTCAACGTTTTTTTAGGTGGTGTCTCATCACCCTATAGATTTTTTTATTTTAAAAATGGCATCGTTTGACTTTGCTGAATGAACTGGCGGTTAAGTTTTGACAGTTGTAGCAGCAGCGACCACAAACCGTGTGTGGAAGTGATTTTTAAGAACAAGTTGCCCGACCGGCTGTGCAGATGCCCGAAGATCATCGGCTACGTCGAAAAAGTTCAGGAGCCGGTTTAAGTGTCGTAAGCATAAACAGCTTCTGGCACCCCATGCACAGCATTCATGTGTTCCAGTGGGAGATTTGGCTTGGTGTAAGACGTTTTTAGATACTGTCAGTTGGGTAAGCACGCGCTGTCGCAGCCGCGAGGACTGCCCCCTCTCGTATCCGGTGGAGGCGGCGCTGCTGTCGCTTTGAGATTGGTGAAGGAGCGTCGTCTGCTACCTCTGCATGTGAAACAGCAGGAAATTAGTTTCCAAATTGCGACAAGAGAGGAGAGGATGCAGCGGAAGGGCAACCTTGAAAACCAAAACGCATGAGAAGGAGGCAGGTTGGGTAGCTTGCTTGATAGGTCCGCGAAACTCGCACGTAGAAAAACTTGGAAAGAGTGCCTGCGCGCGCAGAAGTCAAAGCATGGCCGCCTGGATTAGTGCGCGGGGGTGTTCGAACAATCGGCGGCCGTGGTCAAAAAATTTTTTGTTGCGCCGGCGAGTTTGCGTGGCCTCACAAACTTCGATATTTCGCTATTCGACCCGCGCAAATTAACAGCCATTTTCTTGCTTCCGCACGTGAGCGGAAGGCATGCCAAGTCGAGTGGGAAGCGAGCGAGAACAAGTCCTTAACACGAAACGAATCACAAATTATCAGAGTCGGTGGGGTAGCGTACGGCCGTGCACTAGACGCAGACTATCGGATACAGTCGGTGGCCGACGATGTTGGCAAATGGTCTGGTCACTCCAGGCCGGCGATGCCAACGACAGGACCAGCGATTAAAAACGGGGTAGATGGCCGACCGGTCTTCGAAAGATCGGTGGCAGTGTGAAAACGCGGGCCTCGTCTGGCTCAGAGTAGTGGGGGGACAAAGGACGGAGGGTTGCATAACAAAAAGCAGTCGGCACTTTCCTTTCTTCATGGGTTGGGGAGCAGCAACTAGAGGCTCGCGGGGGCAGGGTCAGCGTTTAAAAATAAGAATGTATAGGCACCTCGCCGATGCCTGATCGGTGGTCGAAATTGGTTTTTGGGAAGTCGGGAGACTGCTGATTGTTCGCTGTAACCGATCAGCGGCGCTCGGAGACGTTCGTTGTAAGTGCGATTTTGTGCCGTTGAACTAATATATATTTTCATGGTCACGCGGATATTGTTCGTTTGAAGCGAAAGTTTGTTTTAAGTGGGGCCGTTATATGTGGGCTCGACTGTACTACTTAGTGATAAATAAGGTTCGGGCCTGTACCTAAGAAATCTATGTTTTGACCATTACCTGCAAGACTTTTCATGGAATAGTAGCTGTTCAGTCCTTGAGAACTGCAGGGTAATGGGGGGTTTGAAGAAGTACTGCTGATCACAAGTGTTTTCCTCATAGGCATAGCCACTTAGACAGCCCGGCGCACTAAAGGTCAGCATGTTTACTGTGTTAAACTGCTAATTCACTCAAGCTTGCTTGATTGTTGTGTACCATGTTAAATACGATTTGCGTGACAGAAATCTAACCTTCAAGCTCCCGCCTCTGTAATCAGAGCAAGCAAACTAAAAGGAAAAAACAAATTCAACGCTGCCGCGGGAAGCCAGCGGTAGCTCGTTCTCAAAGCTACGTTAGCACCGCGCCCCTCTGAGCGTGTACGAGTCGGTGCCGCCTCCATAGCGGGCTTTCCCAACTGACAGTATCTAAAAACGGTGTAAGCCGTGTGCTCGCTTCAAGACTTGGGCGGCTGTTCCGGATCTCTCAGTCAAATTCAACATAATAATAGTTGTACACGTAGCTTTACTCACCATAAAACCTAAATGTAAATTTACAAAGATTTTTAAGCTAATTGCATATGCTTTTTGTATTAACAAACATTCTTGACAAGCTAATTTTAGGAGATAAAATTCTTCAAGTGTGTGGAATAAGTTCTATAATTTAATCACTGTAAAGTAGGATGTCATTCTGCCATAGTTAATGTATGTTTATGTGTAAGGAAGTTGTAATTATGGGCAAACTTTGCACAATTATTATTTTTGAACATTTTATATAACTCGGTTCACACAAAAGCTAGTTTGAATATCGTTATGATTAAGTGATAACAAGTCAGATGCAAGTAGTATGAAGTTAGCCTAGACAAGGCGAGCAGCATTAGAGTAAAAAGAACTGTTGGTAATTATGTGTATGTCCTGAATGTTCTCCTGAATGTTCTCCTGAATTGAATGTTCTCCTGTATGTCCTGAATTATGTGTATTCTGAATGTTCTCTATTGGCAAAAGATTATTGTTATGCATATTTGCCCATGTAATAATGCCATAGGTGATTTGACTGTTTATGAAAGCAGGGCAACAACAAGGCATCACAGGAGATAAATAAAGAAGATTTAATGAGGGCTCGTACACCGAAGGCAGTTTTTTGTTTAGCATAAGCAATATGATGGGTAAACTTCACGTTAGGCTCAAGTTTTTGGCCTAGAAAACACACCAAATTGCAGGAATTAAATTGTGATAGTCAATTAAAAGGGAGCTTTGTTTTAGAAACTGTATAAACCATGAACTTAGTTTTAAGTGGGAATAAAATTAGGTTGTTTTAATAACACAATGTAGAACACCGATCAGTTCGTTGTGCAACTCAGTGATTGGGCTTTTAACAATTTATGGAGCTTAAGCTGGAAAAACAATAGAGATAAAAGTTTCGGCAGCTGTTATTGGGCTGAACAAAGCACAAATGAGGGCTGATAGTTATGTTGTGTCTGAAAATAAAAAAAAAAGTTTTGGAAATGATACTTAACTTTCAAACCTGGAAGCCATGCTGGCATATGTGTGCCTAATATTTTTTATAGCTGATCGACTTTTCCTTTGTTCTGCCTTTTAGGGTTTGGGTGCCAGGGATGAACTGCCGCTGTTTTTCCAGGTGGACAATCAAGTAAGTAGCTTTACAGTAGCTTGGATAGTTAGGCTAGTTGGTATTCGTTCATCTTTTAACGGAATAAGGGCACATACAGACACTTGAACATTGCTTATGTTGTGTGCATTTACTTCTAGTGTCCGTCTCTGTGTGCATGCCCTTATTCAGTTAAACGATGAAGTAGCTCTACTTTTTGTAAATTTATGTTTATTCAGTGCAATACTTTCACTACTGGGTTGAATACATAGTTATGCAATTTGCATTGCACTTTCACTTCTTTGTATGTTTATGCTTAGTTTATTCATCTACTACGGATAATTTTGTAAATTATGAACTGGTGAATTAAGACATTCAGGAGGTTATTTCACGAATGACCAGTGCAATCTTCTGCATTACCCTTTTTTGGAATGTCACGGCATTCAGTAAAAGCTTCATAAATATTTTTGTGACAAGTCCTAATGTTAGAAAAAAGGGGAATGAATTGAGGCTCTGTCTTTTAGATGCGGAAGCATCTTATACTCGCGCCTTGTAGTGCGCTGTCCGCGCCGTCCGCACCGCTTCTCGAACATTCGACAGCTGACGCGCGCGCATGCGCCGTCGCGCCGTCGCCCACTCTTCCACCATCTGTGCATCCCTTCCTCCTCTACACACCGCGCGCGCTTCACTCCTCCACCATCTGTGCACCCTTCCTCCTCTACACACCGCGTTCGACATCTACAATTCTCCTGATTCTCCAGTGGACGCGCATGTGGCGTCGCGCTTCGAGAACATTCAACAGCTGACAGTGCATGCACCGTCGCGCTGTATATATACTCAAGGTCGGCGCTCGCTCGCTCAGTTGCCGCTCGTCGGTTGGTTTGTACGGTGCGTCGACGTCCAAGGTTGCGGTGAAATGAATTCCAACAAATCCACAAACACAATGATCGACGTCCCTTCGACCAGCGCCGCCCTTTCGCATACGTGTGTACGTGTTCACTCATTTAACACCCCCTCCTACAACCACGTTAACCATTTTAGCCATCGACCCAAGTAAGTCGCAATTTAACACCCCATTTCACAACCACGTTAACCATTTTAGCCATCGACCCAAGTAAGTCGCAATTTAACACCCCATTTCGCAACCACGTTAACCAATTCAGCCATCGACCCAAGTAAGTCGCACTTTAACACCCAGTTAACCAATTATATGCTCCGCATCCTCCTCAGTGTTCCCCCGAGGGAAGCTGCGGGCAATTTTTTTTTATTCCTGAGTTCCTCACTATTGGAGTTGACAAAAGAAAATTTTATCTGCAATGTGCCAGAGCACGTTTTGTCAGTGCCAGCTCTAAGTGCCTTTTAGGGTGTCTGGTGGTCTTTAGTAGAATATTATGGACTCAACATTACTAACAACTGTAACACAACTGTAAGATATGTTACATAGTTGTTAATTTAACTTTCACACATATCTAGAGCACTCAAAATTGTAAATATGCTTTTTTCTTAAAATGTCTTACAGCTTCTCACAAACTGTTCAGGTGAGACTTAAAGACAGCAATGATGTATGTGACTTGCTTTTCATTGATCATTGAAACGAATGCTTTTTTTTTTCGCTGGAGCCACATTAGTGTAAAATTTCTAAATAGGGATTGTGTTGTTTTTCTAACTTACTATGCCACCCCACTTTTTGCCCAGTCTTTTAGTATCTAAATATTAATGATTCTCCTTGTGAAGGCTGGTGTAATATTGCCATTATTGAGCACTATATGCACTTGTAGACTTACATACATTCTGTGAACTGTACTTGCTTTAGAAATAGAATATTTGGATAACGTTTAGTATGCCAGTATTAGTACAAGATGGCATGCAGTTGCAGAAGTGAATTGTAAGATTCATCAGAACTATTTGAATACATACCAGCAAAACTATACTCGCACAACCAAAGAGCGCAAATAACATTTTCAAAAACAAGATATCTCTTGAGTCTTTTATTATGATTCCACAATTTTCGCGCAGATTCACCTAGGAAACGGCATATTCCTGGAGCAGAAAAAAATGGGCATGGCTGCTTTCGCGTCCGAGAGACAGCTTGTTCTGTAAGGAGGCGACCAAGCTTCTGTGGGGTGTGAGTGCCCTCCACAACAGGAGCATCACAGGAGCCCCTTGTCGGCGCTATGTGCGCTCAGAAAACCAGGCACCACCCAGGAGGGCACTCACGCCTAAGAAATTGGAGGCAGTCGGAAGTAAGTGTTTCATGCTTAGTATATTTTGCTGAATTTAGGGACAATAAAATTTATCATTTATATGAACCAGTAAGTCCCTAATTGCTACATATTCCTGCTCATTTTTACAGATGCCTTCAGCAAGTACATTGCTGGGACACCAAGTGAAGCGGCACCTATGGATAGGTTAAGAAAAATGAACAGATTCATTGCCGAAATGTTGAACGACCTAAATAAATGAGTCGTCAAAACATTACTCTAGCCTGATCGTGTTTATTTGATATCATTGCAGCATACCTACATTACATTGTTTATTTTACTGTGTGCTTCATGAACTAGCATGCCTTTCTTAATACGTTCTTTTACTGCATGTTAATTTTGACCCAAATAGCTAATCCAACCCATATCACCTGCATAACCTGTAATACCCATACAATCGTTACACTTATACCACCTTTATGAGCCTTACCACCTGTATGACCCGCACCACCCGTATGACCCGTACCACCCACATGACCCGTACCACCCGCATGACCCGTACCACCCGCATGACCCGTGACACCTGTATGCCCCGTATCCAATAACGTCGTATGTGCAGGTCCTGTACATGTGGGAATTTTCAGTAGGGTAGGGACGTCATGACCACTATAGACGACCGTCGCGGGTATACCGGAATGCTTGTCGTGGTTATTTGCACTGTCCACCGATTCTTGCAGGAAAAAAATACATGTTGCTCTTAAGGCCTGCTGCATGTGCTTTTCCTGGTCATTTTATTGAGTGCGCAACGACGGCCGCCATACAGACCATTAAGACTTGTTGTTGGGACTGATTGTTAACTTTTTATATTTCAAGTAATTAGCGCAACCTGGTAATTCATAAAAACAATAACATTCACACGCGCTTACATGCAAAAAACACATGCTATAGAAACCTGAGTTGAAGCTTGTGTCAACGTGTGAGTGTTTTGATTAAAATATGACGAGTTAGGAACAGTTGTTTGTATTATTTGCCTTCCTAGACATAGAGTATCACTTTATAAGCAGTCGAACGTATAGCGTATAATGATTACGAGCCGTCGCGTAAGACACGAGTTTCATCGATGTCCCTAAAGATGCAGGTGGTGGAGGCGGCGCTGTCAGCGGGGAGGTTGGGTGCAGAAAACTACCTTTGCACAGCGATGTCGTATACTTTGACGGCCTTTATGGCTGGGGTTCCCTCTGGAACTGAGGTAAAAATATATCGTGACCATTAGTAGGCACACCAATATGCTCCAGCCCACAGTATAGCCGCGAAAAGGACGTGTCACGCGACGTTACAGCACACGCGATTCATCACAACACATCTGTTATCGACTGTGCTGCAGAGCACACGATAATTCACACAAGAAATACGGCAAACGACTTGTGCGCAATACCGCAAGGAAGCAGAGGGGTTACACAAGGAATAATTGACAAGCACTTGTTTGGAGCCACTAGAAAATTCATGAGGATTTTCATTGTCAGGAAATCGAGTATTCTGTGTTCACATGCTTCAAACCTCAATGTCATTCTTAGTTATACTGGTAGAGCGTCCGGGCTCGATTCCAGTAAAGACGATGTAAGATGTCAGAAGCTCCGGAAATTATGTGTGGAAATCGCGCAATTTTGTGGTGCAAACGAGTGGATGTCAGTTACATCTTTTTTACACAGTAGCTACTTATGCACAATTTTTGCGCTACCAAGCCATACCAAATGTAACATGTGCCAGTCTGAAGCTCAAAATAGCTATAGAACTGAAGGCGTCGACATGCATACTCACAAAGGAAGCCTCCGATATTGTATATGCAGCAGTCGATGATGGCTGCATCGAAGTTGCTCCTTGGAGTGGGCATGGCCGGTAGTATGGAGCCTTCGGAGGTCGAGCTCTTCCACTGTAAAGCGTGAAAGAAGTACTAGAATGTGGCAACGAAAGGATTGGTGTAATGGTGCGGAAGTATGCTATAATGCAGAGGCTGGAAGATGTGGTGCTGCTGCCTCAATGCGTCTGCCGACTAATATATCACTGCATATGGCAGACGAATCAATCCAGCTTCATTTGAATCGGGCCCAACGGGTGCGGGACGATTTGGCGATCTGCCCGCCCGAAGCCGCAAATCTGGTTGCGATTGTATAGGCGGAAATCGCGGCCGGCGGCAGCCACTGACGCATATATGCAGGGAAAGAGCAGCATACAATGAATGCGTACAGAGCTATCACTCGAAGCTTGATAGTATGCCCCAGAGATTTGCGCTTTATGTACATGTGTGCAGTCCTGAAACCCGCCGTGTTGCCTCCGGTGTACGTCTTCCATAGTGAAGTCATTCACTTTGTCTTGAGAGCGCAACCTCGCAGGTTAGGGAAGTGCTTCGCTGTATGTACCGTTGCTATAGATATATACTTCAGTAAGGCTATTCACGACGTGTCGTGAAATATTGCAAACGATGTACAGCTCAAAATTTTTCCGTTGTCATCGCAGCCACCTACAATGTACATCATGCTTCCTTCGGTGAGCATTCTCGCGCAGCTTCGCAGATGTATAAGGTTGGAAATTCGGGTCCACGTGTTGGTGTCTATGTCGTACTTTCCACACTGTCCAAGTACATGGTACCTGTGAACCCTCCCTCACTGCATACACACAAAAATATCATAACGCAGTGACGCCAGAGAAAGGTGAGTGTTGCAGCATTTACTCGTTCAGAACTCGTCAGCATTTACCTAACATGTGTAAATATCGTGAAAGTGGTGAACTGCATGTCAGGTCACTCATAGAATATATTAATGAATCAGTAGGAGGCAACCACAACTATGCGAAGTTACGAGTACAATATGAGAGCACATAACGACTCAGTGAAAATACACACGTCCAATGGTTTCCACCGCGAAAGCATTGTCTGTGTTGAGACCACGCGTGTGCTGTGCGATATGAGCGGAGGTTAAAGGAGCAGTCGCACAAAATCTCGAACTCGAGATGTGGCGTTCATTCGATTGCTTAGTACGCACGAGTTTTTTCAGCAAAGTATGAATCGCGTTCGTTACTGTTTCGAGCGCAAACATCGTCCAAGGCTCATCGGCACGTTCCCGGCCATCAGACATGAAAAGTATTTGAACGCGTTCAGCAAACTCATACGCGGCGAACGCATGTTATGAAAGACATCATAGCCAATGACTTATTTGTACAACGAAGTGACGGTCTGAAGGACCATCATACATCAAGTGTCACCCGTAATAAGCTGAGCAGCGAGTGATTACCACTTGCTGCTTGACATTTAGATACTCAATGTCTGACACCGTATTCACATCAACTCTATCTACTGCCGCCACTTACTTGGCGGACATGACGAAGCGATGCGCCCAAATCTCGACGTCGTCGGTGGCGTGGAAAACGACGCGCAGTACTCGCGCGTCTTTTCGCTGTTCCCGCTGTCCCAGCATGGACCTGCGGGCGGCACCAGGCGCGAACGGTCTCTGTTCGCCATCGAAGTTAACGAGCTCCGTCGCCTCGGACGAATTGGTGAGCATGTAATTGTTGCCCACAACGTCCAGCGGGTTCGTTTGCCACGGGTTCGAATGCGGCACACATGTCGGCACATGTCCACAAAGGATCAATCGATGAGAACCTTGGACAGGCCGGTCACGAGGAGCAGGCGGGCAACTGCACCAGGAACAGTGACCAGGGACAGCCGTATACGCTGGTGTGACCGAAAGCAGACTGAGTAGCTCAGCGGGCTTGGCGGTTAATGATGATGATGATGATGATCCTTGATACTCTGGCGCACACCCACAAAGTGTGATCGGCGAAGAACCGGGCGGCAGGATCTTACTTAAAAGGCTTATGGTTTTTCAAACACAACGTAACTTTGTGCGGAAAAAATTATATAGAAAGAAAAGCCGAAAATTGAAGAAGGATTATATCTGAGCAGGGAGCGATGCAGGCTATCAGATGTGATTTGAGACAGAGGTAATGGTGGGTATATATATATATATATATATATATATATGTATGTATATATATATATATATATATATATATATATATATATATATATATATATATATATATATATATATATATATATATATATATATATATATATATATATATATATATATATGGGCAGAATAACATGGCAATCGCTTTGTTTCAATTATGTATTCAAATACCGCAGAGCAGACGTCCCTGTGGCTATAACCGAATTTAATGCCGTCGAACGACAAAATTACTGCCACATTTAATTCTAATCCCAATTTTTCAAGTGGAGCTACCAGGTTTCTTTTCCGGTGATGAGTATATCGGCCACAGAACAAAAAGAAGTGTTCTATTGTTTCCATTTCTTCGCAAGACTGACATAAAGGTGAGGCCTTTAGACCAACTTTTTGCAAATAATCATTCAGTTGTGGAATTATGCAACGCAATCTTGTAAAAATTACTTCCAAGTGCCGTGTTGCCCACCACTGTCTATTCCAGCGGCACCTTAGATGTGCGAAATCTCTATATTTATCCAATGAGTAGCAGTCGTCTTCATGCAAACAGAGGTTTCTAAACCTTATTGCTGTCGCGTAAGTTGTATCAGGCAAAATCGGGATAAGGGGACCGCTAAGAGATACTGTGGCTAGTGCATCCGCCATCTCATTGAGATATATGCCACGATGGCCTGGTACCCATAAGAGCTGCAGTTTTTTCGAGTTTGTTGGTATGAGTTGTCGAAACATGTGCATAAGTGTTAAGTTGGCTCCTGAAGACAGAGTAGCACATACTGAAAAATAATCTGTAATTACGACTGCTTCTGTTTCACCCAAAGGACGTTTCCGTAGTGCCAGTACAATAGCAAATAATTCAGCTATGAATATTGGTGTGTAATCTGGGAGTCTAACCGAAAAGGACCAGTCAAGGGAACGTGAGAAGATACCTGCCCCAGCCTTTTCATTTGATACGGATGCATCAGTCACATTTATGTTGTTCATGTTCACGTGTGCCAAGTGATCCTGCAGCCGATCATTTAAATATTGAAATGGCATTTGCTTTGAGTTAGAGTGATAAATATTCTCAAATTCTATCTTAAGATCTAAATTAACGTTTCTTGTTGAAAAAACATGTTTGATTTTGACGTTCAGTCTTTCTAGCAGCGCTTGAACGAACAAGATCTGTGGGCAGTGGAATCGCAACCACCAAGTTTCAAAAAATAAGCTTGGTTCTTTAATAAAAGCATAATAAGATGCTCTCTGGGGCGCAGTGTATAGTTTTAAAAATGTTTGGATAGGAAGCAATTTGAATCTATTCAACAATGACGGTAGACGCGCTTCCATATATAGCACATTGTTCGCAACAAACTTATGCAGTCCAAGGCACACTCGTAAAGCCTCCCTTTCTAATAGTATTAGCGGTCTCATTTTGTATATCGCACTGCCCGAAAAGAAGACACAGCCGAATTCCATGATAGCACGAATGTGCATTTTATAGACCATTACCAATGTATTTCTTCGCAATCCCCTTTTTATGTTGCTGAGCTTGCGTAACCACCCCATGGCTCATGTTGCTTTGGACGCAATGTGATCGATGTGGCTTTTCCAATTTAACGAGCTGTTATATATGATGCCTAAGTATTTGAGTGAATCCACCTGGGGAATCTGCTCTGTGCCTTACATCAAGGAGATGTTGACAGGATCCCTGAACGAGAACGCTAGGAGCGCGCTTTTGTTTACGTTTAGAGATATTCCGATATTTTCATGCCATTCCTCTATCATGTTTAGGTAATTCTGTAATGTCTGATAAAGTAATTGCAGATCACTGTTTGTCGCAAAAAAAGCAATGTTATCTGCATACACATATAAATGAATATCACTATGTGTTGGAATCGAACTGAGGAAGATGTTAAACAACACCGCTGAGAGCACTGCCCCCTGTGGTACGCCAAGGTATTGTCGATATTTGTTAGAAAAACAACCCCTTTGAAAGCAATAAAATTCTCTCTCCCTTAAAAACTCTGCTACCCATGCGGTCATGTAGTTTGGTAAGTGTGACATTTCCATCTGCTCTATTAGTATTTTATGCTCCACTTTGTCATATGCTTTGGCCAAATCCAGAGTAACTAATGCACAATACTCTCTTCTACGCCTAGCCAACTGTATGCGACTCTCCAAATCCGCGTGCGCACACCATATGAAGCATCCCAATTGAAAGCCAATTTGACTGGGGTTTAGTATTGATTTCTCCTCAATGTATTTTATTACACGTGCATTTAAAACTCTTTCAGTTAGTTTAACCAAATCAGATGTAAGAGAAATAGGCTTCATATTGTCAAGTGTATACCCAAGTCCCTGTTTTTTAAGTATAGGAATTATTTTGGAAAGTTTCCAATCCGCCGGTATCCAAGAATTTTTCAAAGAGTAATTAACCATATTACAGAGTTAATGTGCGGAAATGTCATATAGTACTTTTATCATTGCTGAGGTTACTCCATCTGGTCCAGGTGCTGTAGGAGGTAAGTGCCTCACTACACCCGCTAGTTCCGCTAATGTCACCTCATTGAACTCCTCCCCTTCAATTGGCTTTAGCATGTGTCTTGGCATTGTTGACCTGAATCTTTCTTCTAATCCTTTAGCAACGTTTTCTAATATTTCAGTGAGTTCGCTAAGCGATAGAATTGAAGAATCAATATTGTCTGATGGTGGTATCATTTTTGTGGAACGCAAAAATCTAAAAATCACTTTTCTGTTGTATGGTTTTGAAAGATAGCTGAATTTGTTAGTGTCATAGTCATCTTTTGCATTGCGTACTGTACTTTTAAAATCTGCTGCCACGTATTTATAGTCACACCAGTTTGTTGGGCATTGGTTGTGGATAAGTTGCTTCTATGCCGCTTTTTGTTTTTTATACCCCATCATGCAATCAGCGTTCCACCACGGGCTAAACGACCCGCCTGTGCCTGAAGTTATTAAAAAAGTTGACTTTTTCGTTGCTCTTCTCAATACCGCACACAGACTCATAGCCCGAATGTCTTCCTGCATGTCCTTGCGAAGAACCGAAGTAGACTTCAGGTCTTTTTGTAAACGCTTATAATTTACAAACAAGCCAATTTTATCCGTTAAAACAGAGAAAAATAACCCAGGAAAGTTAATATCGAAGCTAATAGGGAGGTGGTCACTGTTTGTTGCGCAATCTAATGTTTTTCACAATGAAATGTTTTGTGAAGAGCTGGAAAAGGTCAGATCTATCGCCGACTTTGATTGTCTCCTAATAAACGTAACAGTGGGAAAATTTACACAAGATAAGTTATTATCGACAGTTCATTCCCACAAGCGCCTTCCATTTACATCAGTCTTGAAACCCCAAGACACGTGGTGTGAATTAAAGTCACCAGTTAATATTACATCTTTCCTGCAGGAAGCTAACATTGCCTCTAAGCATCTTGTGTCCTGTACTCCTGCCGGAAAGTATGCGTTAACAAAAGAAAAAGGGGAACAGCCTGGCAGGGTGATGTTTAATACCTTAATTTCATAGTTAGAATCCATGCACAGGTAGTTATTCTTCGCTCTATGACTAAATTTAATTTATATAAAAATGGCAAGTCCACCACCTCTGCTAGGTCTGTCTAACGAAATAAGCGATAATTTTTAGGTGAACGTTTTGTCCATTTGTAAGCCAAGTTTCTTGTAAAGTAATAATATCAGGGGAAATTTGCAAAAAATACACAAAAAATCTGTGGTAGCCGATCCTATTGATCGACAATTCCACTGTAATACTTTTAAGGAGCCGATTTTGACACTATAAACCCGCCGCAGAGACTGCTTGATCCAAAAGATCTTTCTTCAAGAAGTATTTTTTGGAGAGGTTCTCCAAAAAGTCTTTCATTGACAGGTACTTTGTTGATTTTGATTTCTGTGAAGACTTTTCGATAGGGGAGATCTGGCACGCTTCAAGAAATTATGAGATTCCGCATCCATATATGTGAATTCATCAGAGTCATCTGATACAGGTTCTGGAACTGCCCGAAGTATCTTATTGGAGTGTCCTGCTTGAGGAGATGCGCATCGTGTAGGAGCTATCGGACTTTCTGTCCCTGCACACTTTGAAGTCTGATTTTTCATAGACAGTGAAACAATGATTTGGGTCAACTGAGATGTTAACAATTCAGCCACGACTCCAATAATACTGCTGGCAAGACGCTCCATCGCCTTTTCCGTTGCCTTCTCTATAGTCTCTGTTATAAATTTTGCTAACGATGCATCCATACCAGTGGTATGCCGTGCTGTGACGTTTGCGTAACCTTTCGAGCGTTCTTGTAATTCAGTCACAGCTTCCCTCCGGGAGCAACGCCTGCGTTCCACAATTTCCAGCAGCTTAACTTCTCGTTCTTTCGCCTCACAATCTAAAGAGTCTGCAGGATGCGCTTCATGACATAAACAGCACTTCCCTTCCATCGAGTTGCACTTACTGCTGTCGTGATTTTCTCCGCATAGTCGACATCTGGCAGTTGATCTGCACTCTTTCGCGCTGTGGCCATATCTCCAACAATTCAAGCACTGCAGTGGCTTGTGAGATAGAGGCTCTACTTTATAGATAAGAGGCCAAGCTTTAATTTCAGATGGTCTTATCGTTCCCGCAAAGGTTACTATCACCGATGCGGTAGGGGATTTTTTACTGTCAACCAGACGCGTGCACCTGTATACTGACACGGCACCTGCTACAGAGAATAACTCAAGAATTTCTGCAGGGGTTAGACTCGTATCTAAACCGCGGACTATGCCTTTCGAACATGCAAGATGCGCTGGAATAAACGGGCTCACCGGCTGTGTTGCAAATTCGGAACAATTGAGAAGCTCTCGGACACACTCCTGATCGGCAGAGCAGCACAAAACACCACCACGACCAAAATGCCGGACCTCAGTGATCTTTTGAAAGTGTGATGTGGCTTTCTGAAGCTCCATTTGAATCATCTTCGGATTCTTCATAGGTATCGTACCTCCATTGGTGGGTACCAGAGCAACGGGGACGTTGATAGCCCCACTGCAAAGAAAAGAATCAATCGGCCAATCCTTGGCCGGTATAGATTCTAGCCAAGGAGAAGGCCCTTGGCCAGGCGAAGAATCCGACATCTAAATAGCCTGAGTCGCTTGAACTCAGAAAATCATATGGCACAAACCACAAACTGCCAAAAAACACTAAAACCACAAAGAAGCAAACGTTAAACTAAAGTGAAATCCCACCATCCGTCGTTCAAGCCATTACAACCCGTGAGCAGCAGCGCAGAACAGGATCAGAGGAACAGAACAGGATCAGAGCAACAGGAGCTGTTCGAACGCAGCTTTCCAACGATGTCCACGCCTGAGCGCGGTTAATATAGCCTTCGCAATCAGTCTAACGACTTTTTTGCGTGCATCGTGTGCACTCTCTATCTTCTTCTTGTTCATCTTTTGCTCGTGGCGCATACCGACTGTGGGAAATTACCCAATAATTGAGTGGTTTTCGAAATATTATGCAATTTTAGAATACTGGAGGCTTTATGATATATATTTTACAGATTACCTAGGAAATATGGTGAGTGTCGCGTACAGCTGACCGTTGCGGCCTTTCCTATTATCTTTGTGTTAGGTACAGTTACTGTAATGTCATGAAGTCTGCATAACAAGTAGGTGCACGGAATCATAGCGAATAAGTTTCCTGGGAAGTACGTCTTTTTTTGCAACACCAGTGCTAGTCATGGCTGTTGAGGTGGGAGTCATCCTATATTCTAGGTAGCAAAAGAGCACTCGTGGCAGAGCTCGAGTAAGAAAGCATTGGTCGGGTGTCAGAAGTTCCAAAATGGCAACACAGCAGTTCCTGCACAAAGCCACTTGGGCATGTCTCTTTATTAATGTTTGGAGAGCGAAAGCACATGTTACAATCCTCGAGGAAATGTCTGAAAGCCTATAAAAATCAAGACCAATAAGCAGAAAAAAAATTACGCTTGCTCCCACTAAACCGAACTATATAAGTAGCACGCAAAACAGCGCATGGGTCAATTTAGAGGTCCGTTCATCGCGAGCACCTTGCCGGATGTTAACGAGTCCTCTCAAGTGAAGCATAGGATGACTTCACTGTAGTTTCTGTTGCTGTCCCGAACTCGTGTGCGAGCACGCCACGCCGGAGCACGTGGGTTCATCGCGCGTCCTTAAAATCTTGTTCCCCGACGCCATCACGTGATTTCTTAGAGCGTGTAAGGGGGAGAGGCCACAGCCTCTCACACAGCCGCTTGACGCATGCCCGAACGTGCTAGTGCGCGAGCGCGCTATGGCACTGCTTGGGCCCGCCTCGGTGGAACAGTGGCTAGGGTGCTCGAGGACTGACTTGAAAGTCGCGGGTTCGATCCCTGTCGTGGCGGTCGCATTTCGATCGAGACGAAATGGTAGAGGCCCGTTTACTCTGCGATATGTCAGTGCACGTTAAAGAACTTCAGATGGTCCAAATTTCTGGAGCCTTCCTATACAGCGTCTCTCAATCATATCTTGGTTTTGAGACTTGAAAACCCGAATAATAATATTATTATTATTCTTATTACGACACTGGTTGGGCCAGGTGAGGTCACCCCACACACTGGATTTAATTCCGCCATAAGCTGATTCGCACCTGAAAGAAAGCAAGAGGTATTACTCATTGTTGAAATACTGGGAAGAATTTACCTTCTACTCGGTCAATCCCTATCAAATGATCTGTTGCGTGTGCGCAGGTCAAGAAGATTGAGGAAGAGGTGGGCGTAGGACAACCGGGACTCAAAGGAGCCGGTAGTATAGAGAAATCGGAGCAGTGTTTCCCAGCGGGGACGCGATGAAGAGAACACATGGCGCAGTTTCCGGTCGGGACAGTCAAACAGTAGGCAGTTCAAACGAGGAACTACCACCAAATGCAGTGGTTACGCGACGCGATGCTTTTTGATCAAACGATGAAAAGCCCCACAGATAGTAAGTAGCACGCCAGACCCACACTTGCGCGAAGTGACAATGACGATCACGCTTATATCGCATCAATACAATGTATTCATACGATGGGTTAATGTAATGATACGAACCATATCGCGCCGAAATAGGAAAAAATAACAGCATATCCAAGGGGTGAATGATGAAGAGTGGGCCGAAGCATCCATCCGTCACTTCATTCTTTCTTCTGTCCGTCCATGCGTCCATCTGTGTGACCGTCCGCGCGTCCATCCGCCCTTCCGTGCCTTCGTCTGTTCGTGCGTCCACACGTTCATCCATGCATCCATCCTTGCGTTCGTCCATGCATCCGTCCGTGCAGCCATCCGTGCATCCGTTCGTGCATCTGTATGTGTGTGCGTTCGTACACCTATTCAACACTCCAAGTACCGCCATCTCGCATCTTTTCATCATATATTCTTCATATAGAAGCACCGCCCTCCAGCAGACATTCCAAAAATTGAACGAGAGAAGGCACACGCACACTTTTTTACGGCTTGCGCTTCGTGTCTACTTCCCCTCTTTAACCACGTCGAGTTCATGGAATATACTAGTTCACTGTATTCACGGCACTGCGGCCCAGCGCTCACTAAACCTTTCTAAAAATAGGGAGGTTACGCCCAAGTATAACGTTGCAACACTATCTTGTCAGATAGTGCTCAATGTAAATGCCAATGACAGCTGATGGGGAAAGAGAGACATAAGAATTCGGTTTTAGTTAACGCGCACGCTGCAAATTTTTATTGTTCAACAACGAGCAGGAGAAATCTCCCACTGGCACCACCTTGCAGGTCAGAGCGCAAGACATGTTACGCACTACTACGAGGGATGAACGGGTGCTGCTTTAAAGTGCTTCACCACTAAAAAACCTTGCACGAATGACATAGTGGGGCTTGAGCCTGAGTCCGCTTGGTGCCAGTCCAATATTTTACCACTGAGTTATCCGGTGTTTGTAACTTCTTGTCAAAGTTGCCTTAGGTGGGCTTGACCTAGCACTAATGGCACAGTGAGGCTGGAACCCGGGTCCGCTGTGTACTAGCCCAGTACTCTACCACTGAGTGACACCGGTGCTTGTGACTTGTCAATCTTGCCTTAGTAAGGCTTGATGTCGGAAAATCGATCGCGACAATACGACTTCTGAAGCGTTTACAACAGCGGAAGAAACACCAGTCGTCGGACAATGCGAATAGCGTAACGATTGAGTGGGCCGTCCAATGCTCCAAACCATCACAAAAGGTTGTTCTTGTTCCCCAATTTGCTGTGGCGCATACCCACTTGAGCCATAAGTCGTCATCGTCGTCAGCCACTGCATGTATAATTGGCGCAAAATTCCTTGCATTTGTTAAGCGGATACCAACCTTCTCAGAAGACTGATGGAAAAAAGCATAGCGATTGCCAGCCTACTACCCAAAAGTTTAATATTAATGCTCTAGGGGGTACCAAGCAAGTGTGTTTGCAGTAGTTACCCAATGAGTGTTATGAAAAGGCTATCAAAGGCCGCTCTTGTTGCTTTCGCTGGGACTGTGCTGCGCCTACGCGCATGCCTGGCGTTTTTTTAATACAATGCTTGCTAAAACAGAAGAAAATCAGATATTAACAGATAATAACAATATTACCGTTCTTAAAAAAAAGAAAAAAAGTGAGTAGGGCAAAAGAATTTGTGAGTTCATTTACTCTAAAATAGAATAATACTTTATAGGACCACTCAATTATTGGCCGATCCCCCACAGTGGGTATGAGCCACGAGGGAAGGGCAACAAGAACAAGAACAAAAATTTGATAAACCAGAACACATAAAAGAAGAAGAGCTTCGCACTCCTTTCATCACCCTCTTCCTCGTCTGCGTCAAACACAGAACAAGCACCCCGATTTTTAGGGTATAAGAAAAGGAATAAACTTTATTTTTACAAAAATGCATGCGTTGTTCGATGCTCTTTCATTTTCACAATAATAAAGTTAGAAAGGTTGATTGTATTATACAAACCGATAAGATATCTTGTCTTTTCTAGCTTTGAAATAATTGTCCTTGGCTACCCCAATCATGGCTACTCCCTCAGGGCAGGTGTAAGCCAAAATTCTAGGATGTACACTTGCATCTCAATCTTGGATGGTGAATGGTGCATCTACACTTTATTCCAGGCTGCTACTGGTAGAAGGCATTCCATATGACCATAATTGCCCAACGTTGCTCAGGAGCAACAGCTTATTGCTCACTTTTAAATAATTATATCATTTTTCTGAAAACATTATTATCACAATTTATCGTATTCTTATGTATACCAGAGTTTTGTAGGTGTTATTCAGTGAAACGAAATTTTGGGCAATAGAGGGTTAAGAGGCAAGAAAATCAGGCCTGGTCCGGTCAGAATTGCAGAATGTCGCCTATGCCGAACTGTCGCATATCGATGATTTTCTATGGTAGCGCGGTGATGCTTTCGTCAGGGTCACCTTAATAACAGCAAGATGTTTACACGAAACGATGCTCCGTTGGTGGAAACTGTAGTGCATATGGAACATTGTGGATACTACTGCACAACAAAGAATCTATAGGCATTTCATTAGTAAAATGAGATTGCTTTGGCTCGGAGAAAAAAAGGAAATGCATTAAGCTTTCACAGGGCGATCAATTAAGGGGATAAAAAAGAAACACGATGGAAAAATCACAAAAGCACCACCTTTAGACGTGCGACTGACATACTGCCGACAGTACGCACGAAACCACTTGGTGCTCGAAATTAAAAGGAACCTGTACAGATGCAAAGCCAAGACAGGAGCGTCAAACGCCCGGAAGAAGAAGGTGATGATGATAGCCTCTATGTATGGATCATACCCACTTTTAGGGATGCCGAGAAATGGATAATTCATAAGTACAAACCATTACTTAAGAATTGTAAGACTAATAATTTAAAGAACAGTTATAATAAAAAAAGATGCTAATATAGATACTCGAGATCGAAACTATCGAATTCATCTAAAAGTATTTTTACTGTGGAAGAGAGATGCGGGTGACAGTGGCCTAATGAGGAAGCTTCCAATGATAGTATATTCTTTAAGAACATTTCTTCTCAGTAAATTGGAGTGGTTGCATGATAAGAAGTAATGCTCAATTGTTTCAACCTTTTTAAAAAACAAGCAGAAAGGCGAAGCAGCCAAACCAACCCTGTTCATATATTGGTTAAATTAATAACCCCCAGCCCATGCAATTTTCTTTCGCTTCCAAAAGCAGGAAAACACTAGTAAGACACAAAGACCTGATAAAAAAAAGGCTGCGCGTCCTGGAACTTGAAAATATTGTTATTGAAATATTGCTCACTGAATGAAAGACCCTTTTGCATTCGCCCCCTAAGAATGGCTTATGACAGTATTACTTACGGATAGTTGCCACTGAATAATTGGAAACACCAACAGGTAGACAGCAATCACCCACCTTTCTTGTGTGCCTTTCCGCTCTGTAATTTATTACCGCGTCCTTCACTTACTATATGCCATTGTATTATGAACTCAATAGTTCACATTACTACGGTAGATACACAGAAGTGTTATCGACCAGATGATACATGAACTAGATATTGCTTGCTTGCGAAACTACATCACCCAGAAGTAGCGAAAATTTGACTGGTTCGAATCTCCGGTGGGTGCTTCAGAAAGAACATGATGGCGATGAGCTCCTCTCGGATGGCCTGCTCCGTATGAGCGCACCCCTGGCGGCACTGCGCAAGCAGCTCTTTTTTCTTCGGCGAGAAACGAGTGTGCAGCTGCTCCTCCAGACTCTGTCTGCCCTCGAATAGCATAGGGATCTGCCGGTTCTTGTAGCAGCTTACTTCACCGCTATGTTGATTTTTTTCTTCGTGGATGCTTTTGAAGGCACGCGACCGCTCGTTCAGGTAGCGCACAAATAGCATCCTGCTCAAGCCGTTCAATAAGAAGGCTCTCCCGGCGGCTAATTTTAGAAGACTTTCAATTTAGCGATAACGAACTTTATGTTTACAGACCCCGCAATATTACTGCGCCAATTTGCTGGCACTTCATAAAGTTGTGTAGTGGGTGGCTGCATGATGAGTTTTCAGTTTGCAAAAACAGAATTGCATTTCTGTTCTTAGTTTTGCCAATTGTATGGTGACACCACTCAAATATATGACGTGGCTTGAAGTTTGTACGGTAATATTGTGCGCAATATCAACGTAATCAATGCGGCAATATTGCAAAATGCTTAGTTTTGCAAACCAAAACTTATCGATTAGCATAAAATTTATGGCGGGCCAGCAAGCGGTACTCGTGCCGCAGACTGAGGAGACACAGAAATACGGAGCAAAAGAGAGCAAGCGTTAAAAAGAGGCGAGCGAGAGATAAATGGAGAGGAAAGGTAGGTACGTACAAGCTTAAGCAAAGTAGAACCATTTTGGAGTCTGCAAGCTCTGCATTGTGCCAAGTTTGCGCACATGACTTACCAATCAAAATACTACCAAATATTTCTTTCGCAAAGAATATTTTTATTGCATTTTTATTAGGTTAATCGGTTCGATGGTGCGATCTAACATCGCACCATTCATTAATTGGTGCCATGACGCGCAAGGTCTCACACCACGTCGGACCATATACGTCATCGCCGACATGGCCGCGTCAGGTTGCCTGCGCAAGAATGGACAACTTCTACGAAGGTTTCGTGCAGTCTTTTATTTGCCCCGTCCCCTTTTTTGTACGTTCAACTTGTGGTGCCTAATTTGTCGACTTTCGGTGCGTCGACAAGTCGCTTGTCGCGTTTTTGAGAACACCGATGCTATCCAGTGGACCCAATTAGCGGAGTTCTTCCGCGCCAATGGTGTCGAAGCAGCGCATGGATAAATCCCCGACGCTGCGCAGAGACATCAAGTAACGAAATGTAGACAATAATAAATGTTGCTAGCGTGGCGGCCCGAGTAGACAGTGAAGGAAGGCGGGGTCGTCCAGATGGCGAATGAGACGGAGTACAGGTACGTGCACCAGCTTTCCACATGTTACAAGGTACATGTACAAGGCGGAAGGGACCTCACAAACCACGCCGTTTCCCGTCGTGCTCATAGCGCTTGATTAGACCCGGAGTTCGCGAGATGGAAGGAAGAAAGGAAGGAAAGATAATAGAGGGAAAAGAAAGGTAGGGAGGTAAACCAGCCTATAGGCAGCCAGTTTGCTACCCTGCGCATGGGAGAGGGATGGGGGAGATGAAAGAGAGCAGAGAGGGAAGAGAGAAACGGCACATTCGGCAGCATACGCGCGCACACTCAATGAATTACCACATGTCAATGGAGGTGAAATGTAACTTTGAGTAACTACTGTACAGCCTTGCTTATAACCCAAGTGTTGTTTTGGGAGCAGGCTGGTAGCGCAGGCCCTTTGCCTCGCTGCAATACGGTTATGAGCGAGGCTGTACAGGAGTTCCTCAACGTTAGATTTCACTTCCATTGACATGTGGTAATTACATCTCACGAACTCCGGGTCTACTCGAGGGCTATGACCACGATGGGTAATGGCGTGGTTTGTGTGGTCCCTTGCACGTTGTATCATTTTTTTTGCTGGGATACTTGATAATTAGGGGTAATCGTTGTGCATACTGTCGGACGCTGTCGTGCGAATGTATGCACACGACAGCTTCTGAACAGATTAATGTAGAAGCGATGATTAAAAAACTAAGATTGTAAGTTGTCGACACACGTACTAGGGTCAGTGAAGTCTTCAACGACGCAGTCAGCAGAGGCACTGCAGTTGGTCGATAACTTAGGAGCCGTGAACCAACGTCGGGTAGCGATGTTGTATCTTTCTACAAGCTGCACCGTCTTAATACCTGTTTGGGAGAAGGGTAAGCGAGGTAATCACCATTCGCAGCTGAATCTTCTGGAACTTTATTGTTACTCGATTGTCGAATATGCACACGGGAGCCGCCAATGGAATCAATGGTGCAATGACTATGATTCTGGTAAGCACAGTTGGTATACAGCAATTTCCCCAGAGAAGATTTGCTCCAGGTTCTATCCACGAAAAAATGTATGACTGGAACAGACGCGTAGACCGAACAAATACAGTATATAGTTAGCTGGAACGCATAGCACATGGCACACATTTCGCTAGAGCTACTAGTATTCCTCGCGCAGGGGAAGTGTGTTTGTTGGCTGCGCCATACCACGGCTTGTTCTCATGTGAATCATGCGTGGTCACGAAAATTCCCTTCCAACACCCTGCGGGACTCCGCAGACTCGGCATGCTTCTGAGTACCATAAGCTCTGTAATAGGGACACCACAGCTCACAACAGGATTTGTTCATTTGCGTGCTACTTGGACACCATGATGACTACTACCAAAAATTTGATCACACTTACCATTGAAACCACCGATGACATAAATGAATCCATCAAGGACGACGGCGACGAAGTTGCTTTTGGCGTGGGGCATGCTGAGTAGCTCAGATGTGAGACTTCTTCAGACGTCGAGCTGCTCCACTGTAAAGCATAAATGAAAAATTACTACGAGCTACTGAAGACGTTGTGCTGATTCGAAATACTATTAGCGCTGCAGCGAGGTTACAAGTAGCTTGGCAAGCGGGAGACCACGTGCGTTCGAGTACTCTCAATTCCAACAATCAACTCGCTTATTACCTTTCTCACTGTACCACCACAGTGGACAAAAACTTCCTCGAGGTCCCCGTGCGTATAGTTGTCTGTTTTATTTGGGTCCTGTCCTACTTGGCCAGTTCGCCGTTTCACATCGAGGGCATTACTGTACCGCCGCTTTGGTAGCGTGAGGCCATCACGCACGAGAATATTATTGTATTGTGCTTGCACACTATAGTGCGTCCAATAAACTAACAGCCGAAAAGCATGTTAGTGTATACTATTCGTGTCTTTCGTTCCGTGGTGCTGTCTTTCGAGCCCCATTGCAAACGTGCCACCATGATGGACGGAACGAAGATGTCGTAATGCATCTAGCTTTCTGGTCATGCACAGTACAGAATCATTCGTGCTTGAAGAAATACTGACAAGATAGACAAAGAGAGGAAATTGCTCCCTTGGTTTATGAATTAAACCAACTCGCGTATTTCTCGGTGCCATCATGCATAAATCTTTCTAGTCTGTCTTGGTCCTGTCTTGTGCGCCCAGCCTGCCGTCCGACTACGAGCACCATTATCACTTTATCAGCACTACCACCATGGCTGACGAAAAGAATATGATTAAGGCCATCATGCGCATAGGTTTATGGCCTCGCATGAAACGCATACCACGATTATTAGACGCACCAAGCGCATAAGAATGCATCAATTTTATCCTGCTTCGCGTACCATTACCACTATATATATACGCTAGTGAGCGAAGAGTTTTCTCTTAGTTCACTAATGGTATAGAGTGGCGGTCGTTCGCCACCAACAGGGTTACCAAAATACAACGAAAAGAGACGTACTTCTGGAGAGTCGCGTGACGTCATTGTAGCCCCCGATGATGTACAGCATGTCCTTGTGAGCGACCACCTTATCAACGCTTCGTGGAGAGGACATAGTGGCCATGCGGGTCCAGACGTTGTTTGATGGGTCGAAGATTCGACGCTGTCCAGAACAGTTGCACCCGTAAAGCCGCCAGCGCTGCAATAGAATCATACGGCAGTAGGGGGCGTGACGATCTGTTAGATTCTTACCCCATCCCACATGTCCAACTTGCCAAGAAAGTAATGAGTCTTCCACAAGTACAAGAATTTAGGCTACGTCAGAGGACACCTACAGTCACACAGCCACATTTCCGATGACAGTTTTAGATCCGAGAGAAGACGTGACAATAAAATACTGGAAGAGTCAAACGCCCCCCTGTTGCTAGCGCTTGAAATCGAGGCATAATTGACATTGACATTGGAACGGTAAAGCCGAGGTCACGATCATGAATTTTACAAGGACATTGGCAGGAATATACCTGCATCTTGTTTCCTCTTTCTCGGTGAGAGATTAGGCGTGTGGCATTATGCTGCTTTGGGTTAGAGTTTCCTGCAGTACAGGTACTCCTTGCTAGCTGCTACATTACGATCTGCGGGCCAGAATGTACATATCCAGCGTCATACGTCCTGAAGACGTTTGTGCTTATCTTGTGCCACCTAGAGTGCTAATGCGCAACCAGAAATGGCCAGTGGCACCGTCGATAACCCTAAACACGTAGAAGCGGAGCATGCGTCATGAGAGCATATCCCTGGTATCTTATGGAGGTTACTTGCATGAGCATTCCGTTGTGACTGTAATACGGAAACGCGAAATCCCGATGTCAACTCACATGTAGATGCTGCCGTGAGCTGCTACGGCGCTGGCGTCGCTTCGGACTTCGGTCATGTCCTCCAATAGGGACCACTGGTTCGCCTTGATGTCATAGTGCTCTACGGTCCTGGTATGCGCATGCCCGTCAAAACCGCCCATGGCATAGATAAATCCCTGCAAGACAACCAGATGACATGCATACCTGTATATCAGTAGCTTAGCTGTCTGTCATTACAACTTTTCAATACGCCCCTTGAAATATTCCGACCACCAAATAACCCAGTGAGGTACATAAATGCATTGCGCGGCTACAAACACTCTTTAAAGCGATTATTGCGACGGTCGGCATGACAAAACGTGGGTGAAAGAAATGCAGAAGCTGACCTTGGTCGTTGTATAGAAGAAATGGTCGGCCAAACTCAGGCATACTTAGAAACGCAATGAGTCAACAACAACTCGTTGGGCCCTTATTTTTTTTTCTTCGCACGTGCCTATAGCATTTCGTCTCCACCAAAAGGCGACCGCCGTGGCGATAACGTTTGCTCCAGCATGGCGGCGACAGTTATCCGCTCCATGCGTACACAACACAGAGCGTGTTAGCGGTTACTGACATCGTCACTGCCGGGCTATTTACGCTGTCAAAATCGACTGTTGTGGAGGGAGACGATTGTATGTATCCAGGTTAAAATAAGCGTAGTTTCACTGTACTATGCAGAAGGATATATGGCTAAAATAAGATGCATAGCGACCGGACCTGCTGCTAAGTCCCTGCGGTTTGTTTCCAGCATTTGCCTGCAAAACTGCAACACTGACGTAGCAGCGTGCGAACACCATGTTTGCTTTGGTGCTCCACCTGGCGAGGGGCACGTTGAAACACACGACCGAGTGGTAGCACTGGCGTTCATCGAAGCCGCCCACGAAGTAAATGCTGGAGTTGATATCAGCCGCGCCGTGGTACACCCTGCAGTGGTTCACCACCAATTTTATGGATACCTTTATATACCCTTGCAGAATAAACGTCTTTCTGCACTCGAATATAGACGTGGCCACGTGCATGTTGCCCACTATTCCATGCCAATTGTACACATTCGTGCCAATCAGCCGAGAGTGTCCATATAATTGCTCTCGCAAAAAAATAAAAAGTCTTCCAGAGGGTAGAGGTGTTCATTTACTTCCCAAGGCTTTTTATTGTACTATGTTTGACCCCGGCAGGTAGGTGCTCTGTCAGACTCTACCAGTCGCAAAACTGCAGAGTGCCAGAAAGCTAGGGCACAAGTCACCTGGGAGTGGTGTACTGAGCGCCCATGACGCGCCACTTGTGGGCGCGGCCGGTAATTGTGTGCATGTTGTTCGTAGCACCCGACGTCCATCCACCGAATACGAACAGGATGTCCTTGGGCACGCGGGGCGTGAGCCACTGCTTCAAGGACAGGTCGATGCCGACGACCTTTCCTAGTTCGAACGGGGGCCGGGTCAGCGTCTGCGTGGACAAAAAGCACCGTCCGTTGACTGCAGGAAGTGCATACTAGAGCGAACCTCCCGTGCTGCTTTAGCTTGTTAGTGTGGGATCATGTGGAGTCACTCAATGTTGCTGCTTGCACGATCTCACTGACATCTACGTTGCTATATCTTGATTTGGTCAAGTGCGACATTCGATATATCATCGGTCTTGAACAGCAGCAGGAACTAGATATCAAGTAAATTTTGTGAAACCTTGCACACACGGTCAATGCGCAAGATTGCATCAGCTATACGACTGCATCTAACAAGTAACGAAAGGACAGTGCTTTTTTTCAGATATTCTCAAACAAGCGGCCCAGAGCCATTTTTTTCCGAAAAATAGGTTAAATTCATTCATTCATTATTTTGAGGTTCGAATGAATCCTACAAGCTATGAAAAAAACGAATTGACCAACCTGATAGATGACGTGCAGCACCTTCAGGCTCCTCTCGTCACCCTGGACTTCTGGGTGGAACACGACCTTTTCGAATTCTCTGCAACAATGCATGAGCGACGTTGTAGAGGCTTGAAACAAATTGAGCAGTAGACGAGTCACGAGCAACTACACATTAATCGCATTATTCTGTTTAGTATAAGACATAAGTCGTACTCGCATGTTCAAGCTAGAATTCCCGGAATGTGATTGAATTCGTTCCCCTCATTTGGCAAGGGTAGCTTGCAAAAGAGAGTCCCGGATCTATATTTTACGGAACCGCTGGAGGACGGTCATATACCGCTGTTGACACTTAACAATTTTTTTAATCTGGGACAACGAAAAAAAGGTAATACAGCACAGGCTGGTGTACATGAATGGAGATACACAGATATACATTTAGTATGTCATGACATTCTTAGTTTGACGACCAAAAGGACACTTCTCCTAACCATCTAATGGCTCCATTGGGTATGAGAGAAACTTCAGCACTTTTGTAATTCTTCCAACGCGTGGCTAACGTTCGGTGTGCGTAGGCCCGTCGCAGCCTCCCGCGGTGGCAGCAGTAACTACATAAGCCCACGAAGATCAAATGAACCAATGAGTACGAACTTCGGTGTATGGCAGCCGGAACAAATTTTCGCGAACTAACTTGTTCCCGGGAATCTCGACTACCCATCAGCAATGTTTTCTGATTGTGCCTAAGAAGTGTTTGATGTCCTGTATACACGCGTGACTTAGGACATCGAGCATGTCACTCACATAACGCTGCACCGTACGAAGCGAACCACAGGCAGGAACTTGGCGAGGTACTCCTTCCTCGTGGCTGCGTCGGCCGAGATCCACTTGTGGATGGCCTGGAAGGTCTCCTCCGTTTCGCTCGGCGCGTTCAACCGGTCGTCTTCTAGAACTGTCTGCATCTCCTCAGCGATCAGAGCTTCGAACTGCGCGTTGTTCTTCCACACCTGCGCCAGGAATGCATATTTGCATGGGTGTGTCGCCATGAAAGCTAAAGAGACAGCGGCTGCCACACGAGAAACAACATGAGCCACCTTGACGAATGCGTTATTGACGAAGATGGTGCACGCTACTTCTTTGTCCGAACTATATCGTGGTCGAACGGAAGGCCAACTAAAGTCACCAGCTGAAAGGTCGCGTCCCGTAGCTCAGACGTCAAGCAGGCGCATTCTATTTCTCGGGCGACTCGGGCTCCATGCTGCATTCTAAGCAGTTGACGTACTGTGTACTATCCGAAAGTACAAGCACGTTTCGAGTCCTGAGGAAGGAAGGACAAGAACAACAAAAGAGAAAGCAGGAAGGTTAAGTAGACATATAGCGTGTTTGCTACCCTACACTGGGGGAATGCAAAAGGGCAGTATAAAGATGAGAGAGAAAGAGGGAGGAAAGAGAAGTCAAAGAGAAAAGACTGTCAGTCAATGGGCTGACGCGTATGCAGCTGTGGTACTACTGAAAAGGTAAAGGCATTCACATAGGACCGTAGTCCTCAAAGAACGCAAGAGGGCATTGACTGCCTTTCGGGCCGAAGAAGGACAAGGAGGGTGCTCCAGTAACATCTGCATGGAGAGTGGCCAATTGTCCACTTGTCGCAGCGCGTCAAAAAGTTTTTGTCTCCCAGAGGCAAATCGAGGGCAACGACATAGCAGATGTGGATGTCTTTTTCGGTGCCGCATACCAGTTCTGTTGAGTTTTTGAACAACAGTTACAATACAATATCTTTCGCTGCCAACTAATTTCTTGAAACTGTCATAGAAGTCAGGCCAGCTGGATAGTAGGATCCATACACATACAATTTTGCCGTTTTTCGGACAGTATTCACAGAAAACACGCGCTGCAGTACGGTCGTTATTTTGTATGCCACTCAATTTTGGCGAAAACAGACAGTAGGACCTCAAAACGAGAGGGAGAGGAAATACTACCTCGTCGAAGCTGCGAACCAGGTAGCGAAAGGCTTCTCCGGCGAGGTATTCGTATCCGTGGCTGGTGGCCAGGTGGTATGTTTCGATGCAGTTCTCTGGTTCGAGGTCTTCTTTAAGTTTCCCCAGGCAGTGATTTCGAATCTGCGTCAGCTGCGTTGCAGAAAGAATGTTCTTTTTGTTGACCTTTTCTTGAGGCCTATGCCCACTGTGGAGGATTGGTCAATAATCGAGTGGTCGTATAAAACTCTTATTCGCTTTCAGAGTAAAAAAAAATGTGGCATGCAAACTTTTCGCGGTTTTCTTCTTCGTTTGCTTCCTAAAGATCACAAACACCTAGTACACAGCTTCAGGCGTAGCTTGAAAACATGTTTATTTGGTTATTTCATATTTATTTGAAGCCCTAAAAGCAGACAGAATTCCGCCATCTTTAGTTGTGTGCTACAATACCGCATCGTTCACTCCCTTTTTCGCTACAAGTGCGCTTGCTATCTATATATGTAGTTGAGATGCCAGCAACCCCATTAATATATTACCACCACATTACTGCATGCCTAGTCCCTTTTGCCAGAGGAAGCGAATGCATTAAACAGCTGTGTCACGTCCGATGTGCTTCACAACAGAAGCCACTGTGATTAACCGAATGCCTAAATGTCTGTCCGAGATTGTAAATGCCTAATCACTCAACGAGTCTTGTAAACCCTCAAACTGAAAGTAATGAATACAGGCTTTATGTATTAAAACCACGACACGATTATGAAGATCGTCGTTGTGGAGGGTTCCAGAAATTTGTACCACCTGGTGTACTTGAACGTTCACTGACATCGCACAGTTCACTGGTCTCTACCATGTCGCGTCTATCGAAATGAGAGTGCCACGTCCAGGAATGAAGCCGCGACCTTCGGGACAGCAGCTGACTGCCGTAGCCACTGATCCGCTGAAGCTCTAAACTCTGAAGCTTAGTAGCAACAGTCATGTGAATACTATGCAGCTATTCACCATCTAGGCTACTCGCAAGAGTGAGACCAGCGGACCAGCGCGTTAGCTATTAACACACATGGTTGCAACAGTCATGTTAAGAATTATGTTTTGTTAAAATGAGCAAGTTACTCTGTCACTAAACTACCAACAAAACGCATGGGCTATGTGGCTGGTAGTAGGAAGACTCTGTCGGCCCCAGTACGGGCCAGTGGCCTCCCGATCAGTGTATGCACCGACCAAGGTTAATAAAAATTACCCCGTATCTGCAAGTACTGCAATTGTCGTCGAAACAATATTCTTGCGTCTGGAGATGGTGAACAAAACGTTTATTTTATGTTCTGAGCAAAAACAAATTTTAGTAAATGGAATTACGGAGTCGCCGCGTTAGAGTGCCTCGAGTGTAAAGAGGAGGCGAATGAGCGCATCAAGTCACGTCCCACGTGAGACATAAGTGCTATCTGGAGGTTATCTTCGAAAACAAAGCGTACGGTGTGCGCGCCAGTCTCGGAGGTGATAAGTTGTAGCACGCAAGGCAACGGGTAGATGTCACCACCGTGTCACCTTAGAAGAGCGTTGGAAACAGTTGCCTTTTCGTGCAAGCGTTGCATGGTCAGCACAGCGTGATAAGCGCTACCATCCTTAGAATTACTTATGTATGCCTTTTATAGCAAAAAGACACACATACAGAAAATTGACGTGTTGTTATGGTGCCTCAGATATGGGAAAAAATTTTTTTACTGACAATTGCAAAAATATGAATGCTAAATCTTGAGCAACATTGGGTGGCACTGCGGAAGGGGTTGGTCGTTTGGGGTATTGTTTGGTGTCGTTTGAGGTATTAATAAGGGCGAACAAACAGACAATTGTACAGACAGACACACAGACAGACACACAGACAGACAGACAAAAAATTTTTCGTTGAAGGTCCCCATGAAAGACTAAGGTCCCCATGAAAGATCTGTTAACTATATACATGGGAGCGTCATTTCCGAAGCTTCATTGCGAACAATCCTCTTGTTTGGGAGGCTTGGTCGCACTCATTATTTTAACCAACGAATGGGCTTCCAGAAACCCATTATCTAGCTCCCGCACAGCCTCCAACGGACCTTCAGTTTCTCGGTGAGCTCGACAACCTTGACAATAATGTGCATGCCGATGCGTTCGTGCAGCGGTATCTGGTAGGATTTCTCGACCAGCAGCTCAATCATGCCGCTTTCTAAGTCCTTGATCACCGCTCGGACGGGTGGGCAACCCACCTCTTTCCTTTTCTCTGGAACCATGCTCTTTTTCGCAATAGTGAAGAGGGTGTAGCAACCGGAATATCTGCAAAAAAACAAAGAATTGAAAGTGAACGAGAAAGTCCCTCAGAATACAATGTCAGTCTCAATAAATTGTGTACAACGCCAGAAAAAGCTAGATATTTACGCGATTCCCGCATGCACCATCGAATTTAGATTTCTCGCTGGCGAAGAAATGCGTTAACGACCTCTGCTTTGCCGTTTGACCGATAGGCACACATTCCTGGCAAACTTTTGACGTCGATTGTATATATCCCGAGAAAAGCATTGCTGAGACCTCGTAATGCCGTAGCCGAAACTATCTGTCCGATACTTTCACACATTCTCAGCCGGAACGACCAAAGAGCAAGGAAGCACGGGAACATTAAGCAAGCAAGCTTTAATGATATCGGCTTGCACGTGCAACAACGGTAGTTCGAGCTCGTCAAATTAAAGGCCAAAATGGCGGTAAAAACACTCCATGAACTTTAAAGTATAGAATTGCCTGAAATTCTTGGCTTGCATGTACACAGAGGTGGATCGACGGCCACTTGCCTCAGTCCGCACGAAGCCGTCCCGCAGACTACTTGGTAAGACGACGGCTAGTAACCAAACTACCAGCTGCACGTTAAAGAACCCCAGGTGGTCAAAATTTCCGGAGTCCTCCACTACGGCGTCTCTCATAATCATATGGTGGTTTTGGGACGTTAAACCCCACAAATCAATCAAATCAATCAACCAAACTACCAGCAGTAGTGACTGAAGCATTCCGAGACGGAATGTCCAACGAACCCAAGTTGCGTGCTAAGGCAGAGACCATGGCTGGTGAAAGGTATCAAAATTAACGGCACTTACTTGGCGGACATCACAAAGCGATGCGCTCAAACTTCCACGTCGTCGTGGGCGCGGAAAACGATGTCACAGTACTGGCACGTTTTCCGCTGTTCCCGCAATCCAGGCATGGCCCTGGCTGCAGCAGCCGGCAAGAACTCCCACTGTCGGCCATCATCGATGAAGAGCTGCGCCGCCTTGAATGACGCGGTGAGCATGCCGTCGTTCTTGTCCGCGCCATTGGCGGCGCGATCTTTCACCTCAGCTACGGTGGCACACCTCTTTGGAAATGTCCACAAAGTAATCAACCGACGGAGAGCTGGTTTAGGTCTACCAGGAGTTGCCCACGGACAGCCGTCGCTTTTCGGGCACTAGGACCGAAGCAGCCAGGCACAGCCTAACGACGGGATGACCGAAAGCCGACTGAGCAGCGGCCCGGGCTTGGCGTGTTTATATAGCCCGCAGAATCGGTTTAACGGCTTTCTGCGCGTGCTGCGTGGCGCGTGTACCTGACCGTTAATTGTTTGTTTGTTTGTTGCTTGTAAGCACTGGCCCATACCCACTTTGTGAGATTGGCCATGAAAGCTTGTAGCAGCCTATATGTGAAACCATAATTTGAACCTATTATTGAAAGGGCAAAAAAAGAAGAAAAGCAAATTGCCTTTCATAAAAGAAAATAATAAAAAAGATGATCAATAGGAGAAAAAGGGAGCTAATACTATGCTAGGAGATTTAAATTTCGAATACACCAGACAGTTGAGTTTACCTTACTTGATCAAAATCGAATGAATGTGCGACTTTATTCACATTATCAATCATACGAAGAATTCGTCAAGAATATGTTTAAGCAGGCGTTATACTGATATGCGTTTAGATTCTTGAAAAAAATTGCATACTGCATAAAATACGTCTCTTTGGCAATGTCCCAAGCAGGAGGTTTTGAAACTGAGAACATTATCTGCAGGTAAATATAAACCTACTGTGTGAAACGGAACAATTAGAACTCTTTTCCTAGTTGATGAATAGTTCCAACAAGATATAAAGTAATGCTCTACGTGGCGCAGCACGGTGACCCACCACCGTGAAAGGATCTCTGATTCTTGCTTATTTCCTGTATTGGGCTTGGCGCTGCTACCACGCGTATGTTTTAAATAAGCTTTAGATTGTTTGATTGCACGACAGTGTGGCAACATAACCGTAGAGGCGCTTCCATCGCTCTCATATGAGTATTGGCCCACCTGATTAGATAATTGGATTTTTGATTGATCAACCGAAGTAAGGAAAGAACAAAGGTACGAGTTGGCAAGTTATTTGGCGTGTTGGTTGCTGGCGTGGCGGCTTCCTTTTTCTAGGCGACCGTGAATCATAGCCATTCGGGAGTCAGTTACTCGAGACGGTGATTTCTGGGCAGGTCCTGGTTTTTCCAACCACGTCTACTAATATCTACACCCGCCGTATCAAGTGTGCTGAATTTCTGCGACGATCTCTTCGCCGTTTTTTAGAGTAGTCATTAATGCGCCACTGTGTATATGCAGCCAAACATTCTGTCCTTCTCGGTACCTAAGAGATTTTTACGGGCGAAGCTCATTATAGCATCACCTGGTCGGTAGACCTTCCATCCTGCACAGCCAGCCTATCCAGCGATTGAATGATGGTTAGTGGGACGAAGCGTTTGCCCGTCTGTCTGTGCGATGCGTGTTTTAGCTTGAAACGAGAGGACGAGCAGACAGGCGAACGGACAGATGGACCTTCCTTCGGTGCTCGCCTTTATTGTGTGAAAAGCTCCCACTACATTGGATCTGGCTGAACTCTTCATACCAGTATCTGCTTTCCGCGGTATATGGTTTCTCACCGAGCATGAGTGGTGGTTCCTATCCCTTTAAAGTTGGCTTCACTACGCTAATATATCTCTGAGGGGGGTCTGCTTTAGAAATGTTGTGGTTATCGAGTTTTTTCGTGTGTGCGTGTTGTGAAAGAGTAAGTAGGTTATTCGATAATACTGCCCTCGCACTCATGAAAGCAAAAGACAGGTGGCGACTTCATCGCGATGTTAGCGCACGAGCTTACTGTGACGGCATAAATTTTTGGGACGTCACCAGCTCTGCTGGGCGATCAGTGGGGTTGGCTTGCGATGCTAACCGTAGATACACAGATCTAAAATTGAAGACAGTGTTGAAAACGTTAAGGAATGCTGCCTGAGAGAAAAAAAAAGATGGGACGACACAGAAAGCAACAGGCAGATTTACTGGTCGCTAGAAAAACCGTTACTTCACCATGTTATCTTTTTCGGCGGCAATAATAGCTACCCTGCATTGAAGATGAACGAAAAATTTATTGGGCAACAAGAACATGTTAGGCAGAAGGCAGGTGAAGGCTGTTAGAACAACTTGAGTAGTTCTGAACCCATGGTACACAGGATATCACAGAAGCATGCGGCTAAGTATGTTTAATGAAGACGAGTACGTTCCTAAATGGGCCTAGAAAAAATATTACAATGCAAAAGTAGAGAAAGGTAGTCACCTCATCACATCATTATACAAACACTAGTCGCAGTCGTTTTGGGGTTGCACTAGATACTTCATTGTAATGCACCGAAGTTATGGGGCTTGGAAGTGTACGCGGTCGAAATTTAAACACTTGATTTCGGTAATTTGTACAGCATTTCAATATGCAGTGCACTTCAGGTTCACATATATATGATAAGTTTCGAACGTTACTTCGGATCATCAGTTATTTTCACGTCAATGTAACACTCCTGCCTGGTAAGCGCGTGATTTGCGCATAACTGCTTAATTTACGCTAAAAACATCGATCGACCCATTAACACATGGACACAAACAAAAATCCGGTGTTTAGGCTTGATATTTCGACTCGCTCGCTATTTCGCATGAAATTGGTTTCTTAAATGAGGGGAATACGTGGATGTCAGCGTGAAGGGGGGGGGGGCAAAACGGGGAGTCGCCATCCCCCCAACAAAAGCTATACCAGTGCTCCCTTCTCACCCATCCGCGATGTTTCACGAGTTTGCAACCCAGACGAAATCCCGCCGACACCCATGGTGGTGCGATGTGGCCATTATTATTATTATTTTATTATTATTACTAGTAGTAGTAGTATTACTATTATATTATCTATACTATTACTATTACTATTATTATTAATATTATATCACAATAATATGATGTTTTAAGTATATCCTCATAACCAATTAAGCAATTGAAATTCCTTCTAATCATGAAGGCAGAAGTTTCTGAAGATAGAAACTCGTAGCTTAAATGTGCGTATACAATTTTCTCCCTATACGTAAAATTTGCATACCTATGTGAATGTATACCTTTGATTTCGTGCAACCCTTAAGGGTGACGATAACCGCATTCAAACTATAATTAACTGAGACCAGATTGAATCCTTTCGTGGCGAAATATCGAGAGGTCTTTAATAATTTATATGCGCGAAAGAGTGCAATGCAAGCGCAACGTTGCTGTCGACATCTTGGGACACTTTGTTCAACCAGCCATGAACACGTTGGTTCAGGCCTGATGTTTTCGAGTCGGCAAATATTTTAAAAAGTAAATTATGATTTATTAAAACTAAACTAACTCCGAATAAAGCCGTAGTGAGGCATTTCCACCAGAAGTATAAATTCACGACGTTTCTGCAATAACAAGGAGTGCCTCGGCCGGGCTTGATGGGCGAAGGGCACACTCCCTTACGGCCTGCTCTTCCACGGCCGGACTACAGAGGCGGCATGCGCGCACTTCCTTACGGCCTGCGAACCCAAGGAGGGAACAATAGGGCAAATTCTTCACAGCTCGTTGCAGCGGTCGCCGAGTGGGGGCGCTTCGAACCAACCCTCTACTCTCCCGGTCGATTCTCTTTCTCAGTTGATGCCTCGCCTCTGACCGAGTGAACCAACCACGCTTACCACACGTGTTTTGAATCTGCCGTGGAATATCACCGATACCAATGAATACATTCGCTGCTATATTTCACCAAGTAATTATACTTGTTGTGGGCTTCAGTTTCATGATTTTCGGTTTCTAATTGCGGTTTCTGATTGCGTTGTTACAATATTTTCAGGGTGCATCGGGTTAAACTGGTACACGTGGACTGGCCGGCATCGAAAGGGTGTACTGCTGCGTGCCCTTTTGCCACTCGCGCCTTGGGAAAAGCCCAGGTGTTTTATTTCACTAATTTCCGAGTGACGGAGATTTGTGCGTCAAATGGCAAATGAACATTGCAAGGAACGATTTAACTATCAACCATAAGTCGCCGTCAAAGGTCATGTGTAGCCAGCACTTCCTTCCGACTGACTATGCTTCCGGGTGTCGCATAAAGAAACTTTTGCCTGGCGCTGTGCGCACAGTTTTCCAAGGCTATCCAGCGTACATGACGCCTCCTGCTAAAAGGTCTCGCAAGGAACCTGCTTCTCGGGCTGTTGTACCTCCTCCAAAGCAAATCAAGCGGAAAGCCCAGCCGCTTGAATCACTGCCTGTAGAAGACAATGTGTCTGTCGAATGCCATGAAGACACCAAAAGCATGAGCGCGCAAACCACGAACAACGATCACCAACGCGCAAGCCGGTACCTCTCCACGATCTGGAGGCTTCACTCTCATGTGTCATACCACCGTTCCAAGGGTCAGAAGTTACTAGAAAAACTCGTCAAGGACGACCAGCGCAGTGCATTCTATGGCGAAAGCAAACATCTTGCTTCGGTGAGAAAAATCGAGGCGGACTCGCAGAATGGACCCAAAAAGGCAGTGTTCCTGATTCAGAAAATTGAACGATACGGGAAGCAGCGTCTGACGTACTCTGAAAAGTAATTCGAGAATGTGTGATATGGAGATTTCTCTCGCCGAAGGGATACGACCATGCTCAAACGTCTCGGCTCCTAAGCTTACCAGCAAAATGCACCCTCCTAAAATACATGAGCCCCAGCCCAGCCTGATCTGGAATGAGTGCTGCAATGCGAACAAGACTGGTTTACAAAGCGTCACTTGTGAGCAGCAGGCCGCATATGGCATCATTAATGAAAGAAGCATTCAGCCAAAACGCACCTATGACCGAAAAGGAGATGCCGTATTTGGTTTTAAGGACATACCCGACAGCAGCGTGTCAAACATGCAGGGTATATAAGCAAACAGGGTTGTGTGCTTTGTTCTGAGGGGCACAAACAGTCAATATATGATACCTTGCTCATATCAATTCACCAATCAGCTCAGTGGAAAAGACCTTCTCGAAAGGACTACAGAAGTGATCGCCGCAGTCGAGTTGCGTGGTTTCAACATCGTTCGTATTGTAACCGACAAGTATACTCGGCAAACTCCACGATGCTCAAACACATGGGCAGTGGCTCATTACGCACGGTTATCACGCACCCGCATGACCCTGACCGGGTAATCTTCCTCAGCTTTGACCCGTGCCATGTGAGCAAAAATATCCGAAGCGAGTTCCTCGAAAGGCAGCTCACGGATGGCTGCGACGTAGTAAGCGGTACATGCGTACAAAAATTGTACGAGTATCAGAAGACCATGACTGTGAAACTTTCTCGCAACCTAACATGGAAACATGTGTATCCGACGAATCTTGAAAAGCAAAATGTGCTGCGTGCTGTTCAAGTGTTCTAGCCACAGGTGTGTGCGACGGTACAACATCTGCAGGATAATTACCGTGAAGGCAGGGACCTGCAGGATTTCAAAGACGCAGATGCTACCATTCGTATGATGAAAACTATGAAGAAATGGTTTGATATTCATGATACTTCCTGTGCTCGAAGTTGTTACGAGGCGTCGATTTCAAGTCCACACGACCATCGTTTGCTGTGGCTTGAAAAAGTTCACTGTGTACATAAATTACAGTGGTGTTCACTCGCCTCAGGCAACGGCGCTCTCGCAGAAGAGACGTTTCAAGCGCTGCTATTCACCACGAAATCCACTGTGGAAACTACAAGCTTCTTGCTTCAAGAAAGCGTCAGTTGCATGCTGACTAAGAAACTAAATAGCAATCCCAGTGAGGCATTGTTCGGGCGAAATCGACAAATGTGTGGCGGCAATGACGAATTGTGCGCAGACCCATGACGGCTGTTCTTGATCGAATTGTGAAGGCTAAGTCATTTTGCCCGAAAGAAGCCAAAATGTCCAATGTTGATGCTGAGCAAGTGGACGCCACACTGTCTTATAAGCTTCACGACCAGCTGGAAGACCTGACGCAGTGTTATGCCTCTATACGAAAGTCGGTGACTTATTCGGGTTTGTCATATGTTGGCGGCTACATTTCTGAGTTAATATCAAATTTTGATTGCGACTCCTGTGAAATCCTAGTCACAACATGCAACAAAGACAATCCTTTAACGTACTGATGCAAGGCCAAGACCTGAGCGGGCTATGCCGTCCAAGGCCACAGTTTCTTGCTCTTTTGAACAATTTAAATAATTTTTTTGACCACGTGGCAACGTATCTGCCAAGAACAATTACGTTGGAAGTTCTTCAGAAACTGGTCGAGCATCAACTCGAACACGCGCCAGTACTAAACTGTCCAGAGTGTGTTGACGACAGCCACGCAAAACGGTCCGCAGCTCAAATTGCCGAAAAATTCGTGAATATACTTCTCATCAACTACACGAAGAATATCACCGACTCACAAGAGAAGCCCTCCAATTATGCATAAAAACCGTCCAGAAAATTAGATCAGATTGTGACCAAATGAACTTTCATTCTCGACGAGAAAGCAAAAAAAAATTCTTCTGCGAGTTGCTTGTTTACGTAGTATTGCCTATTGTGTTTTTAACTTTTTTACCTTCATACTGAAATATGCTAAAGTGAACATTTGAAGTGCAGCATGTATTGTTCAATAAAAGCTATTCGAAACAATAAATTCGCATTTTTTTCTTCGTGTGCGTCGTGTTAAAATGTTTTTTTTCCTCAAACGTTTATGATTCGGCGCTTCACGAATATAATCTTACGCTGCTGGACCCTATTAGGGAGGAAATTCAGAAGGGGGAAGGAATATCTTATGTTTAAGACGCCCATATAAATTAGCACGGAGATGTATCACCTGTAGCCAGGGCAGGGTTAGAAAAGCGGCAAGTGAGCGCGCGCCTTTCCTCTACCCGGGCCGTGCTGTAGGTCGACTGGCGAGTGTTGGGCCGCATCGCCACAACTAGCGGTGGTGAAAGGTAGGAACCTGACCCGAAAAGCCACGGCCGAACTTATTGGTATCGGTGATATTCAACGGCAGATGCAAAACACGTGCGGCAAGCGTGGTCGCTTCACTCGGCCAGAGGTGAGGCATTGACTGAGAAAGAGAAGGGGTTGGGAGAATACAGGTTTGGTTTGAAGCGCCCCCACTCGGTGACCTCTGCAACGAACTGTGAAGAATTTGCCCTATTGTTCCTTATTTGGGTGTGCAGGCCGTAAGGAAGTGCGCGCATGCCGCCAGTGTAGTCCGGTCGTGGAAGAGCAGGCCATAAGGGAGTGCGCCCCTCGCCCCTCTAGTCCGGCCATGGCACTCATTGTTATTTCAGAAACGTCGTGAATTTATACTTCTGGTGTAACTGCCTCAGTACGGCTTTATGAGAATTTCTTTCATTTTAATAATTCATATTTTAACTTTTATTATACTTGCCACCTCGAAAACACCAGGCGTAAACCAACGTGTTCATAGTGGATTGCGCAAAGTGTCCCAAGATGTCGAGAGCATCGTTGCACTGGGATTGCACGCATATAACTAATAAAGACCTCTAGATATTTCGCCATGTCAGGATTCAATGTTATCTGAGTTAATTATAGTTTGAATGTGGTTATCATCACCCTTTAGGGGTTGCACAAAATCAGAGGTACACATCCACATACGTATGCAAATTTTAAGTAAGGGGGGATAAAAGTATACGCACATTTATGCTACGAGTTTCTACCTTCAGAACCTTCTTCCTTCAGAATTAGAAGGGATGTTGTTTGATTTAGTGCTGATGAGGATATATTTAAAACATAACATTGTGATATAATAATAATAATAATAATAATAATAATATAATAATAATAATAATAATAATAATAATAATAATAATAATAATAATAATAATAATAATAATAATAATAATAATAATAATAATAATGGCCACATCCCATCCGCATGGGTGTCGGCGGGATTTCGTCTTGGTTGCGAACTCGTGAAACATCGCGGATGGACGAGAAGGGAGCACTGGTGCAGCTTAGGTTGGGGGAAGGCAACTACCCATTTTGCCCCCCACCCCTTCACTCTGAGACCCACAGATTCCACTCATTCAAGGAATCAATTTCTTGCGAAATAGCGATCCTAAACACCGAATTTTCTTTGTGTCCATGTGTTACGGGGTCGATTGATGTTTTTAGCGTAAATTGAGCAGTCGTGCCCAAATCACGCGCTTACCAGGCAGGGCTGTTACATTGACGTGAAAGTAACTGATGATCCGATGTAACGTTAGAAATGCTTATAATATATGTGAACCTGAAGTGCGCTGCATATTGAAATGCTGAACAAAGTACGGAAACCAAGTGTTAAAATTTCAACTGGGTACACTTCTAAGCTGGGTACACTTCTGCGTACACTTCTGGGGACTGGGTACACTTCTTGGTACACTTCGGCGCATTACAATAAAGTATCTAGTGCATCATGAAAACGACTGCGACTAGTGATTGTATAATGATGTGGTGAGGCAACTACCTTTCTCTACACTTGCATTGTAATTTTTTTCTAGGCCCATTAAGGAACGTACTCCTCTTCATTAGTTCTACTTAGCCACATGATTCTGTGCTTTCCTGTGTACTACGGGGTCAGAACTACTTAAGTTGTTCTAACAGCCTTCACCTGCCGTGCGCGTAATGTGTACTTGTTGGGCAATAAATTTTGGTTTCATCTTCAATGCAGGGTAGGAATTATTGTCGCGGAAAAACATAACATGGTGAAGTCACGGTTTTGCTGGCGACCAGTAAATCTGCCTGCGGCATTCTGTGTCTTCCCTTCATCTTCTTGTCCATCAACATTCCTTAACGTTCTTCAACGTTGTCTTCTTATTTCGATCTGTGAACCTACGGTTATGTATCGCAAGCTAAGCCCACTGCTTGCCCAGCAGAGCTGGTGACGCCCCAAAATTTTATGCCGTCATAGTAAGCTCGTGCGCTAACTTCGCGATGCAGTTGGCACCTGTCTTTTGCTTTCATGGGTGCGTGGGCAGTATTATGGAACAACCTACTTACTCTTTCACAACACGCACACACGAAAAAACTCGATAAGCACAACATTTCTAAAGCAGACCCCATCAGAGATATATTAGCGTAGTGAAGCCAACTTTAAAGGGATAGGAACCACCACTCATGCTCGGTGAGAAACCATATACCGCGGAAAGCAGATACTGGTATGAAGAGTTCAGCAAGATCCAATGTAGTGGGAGTTTTTCACAATAAAGGCGAGCACAGATGGATGGTCCATCCGTCCATTAGTCTGTTCGTCTGTCTGTTCGTCCTCTCGTTTAATGCTAGAACACGCATCGGACAGACAGACGGGCAAACGTTTCTTACCACTAACCATCATTCACTCGCTGGATAGGCTGGCTGTGCAGGATAAAAGGACCACCGACCAGGTGATGCTATAATGAGCTTCGCCCGTAAAACCCTCTTAGGTACCGAGTAGGACAGAACTTTTGGCTGCATATACGCAGTGGCGTATTGATGACCACTCTAACAAAAGACGAAGAAATCGTCCCACAAACTCAGCACACTTGGTACGACGGGTGTAGAGATTGGTATACGTGATTGGAAAAAGCATAACCTGGACAGAAATCACCGTTCCGAGTAACTGATTCCAGAACAGCTATGAATCACCTCCGCCTAGAAGAAGGAGGCCACTACGGCAGCAACCAACACGCCAAACCACTTGCCAAATCGTACCTTTGTTCTCTCCTTACTTTGGTCGATCAATCAAGCAGTCAATCATCCATTCAGGTGGGCCAATATTCATGCGTGAGGGTTGGAAGCGCCTCTACGGATATGTTGCCCCACTGTCACGCAATCAAACAATCTAAAGCTTATTTGTTCTATACGCGTGGTAGCAGCGCCAAGCCCAATTCAGGAAACAAGCAAGAATCCGAGACCTTCTCACGGTGGTGGGCCACCGTGCTGCGCCGCGCAGTCCTCAGCGTCGAACTCTGGGCCATCCAGCAGAGCCGCGATACGGCGTGAAAAAGAATTGTCGACGTCCTGTTGTTGAAGTTCTCAACTCGGGCAGCTAGAACAGTCTTTCCTGTAATTATAATTATGGGCATCAATTATTTAAACACACATGCCACTGTGAACTGATGACGATAATGATTATGATTAAGATATTTAGGACAAACCTCTAACATGGCTCATACCCACTCACGGGTATCGCGAGGAACTTCAGCGTCTTCTCTTAAAACTTCAAACAACCAACTGTTGCTCTCTTGGTCGAAGTTCATTGCGAGACTTCTTAAGCCGTATTGGACAGGATGACGTCAACCTTAATAGGAACAGAAGAACTGTTTTTCCAAAAGTAGACGTAGTTCAGACCAATAAGTCTTCTAGGCCATGGGCCTGACATCATAATCAGGCTTTATGGCAATGAAGTTTCGGCATCGCAAACAAACAAGACGATAGAAAAAACAGCAGTTTTTTCAATAACAGGCTAGAAAATTATATAGTTCATAGAGATATGAAGAGCACAGTAGCCACACATGCTTCCGTGAATAATGAAAAGGGAGCAGTAGGAATTTCTTCTGATTACCTCGGTCGGTCTTTCTATGTAAGACTGCCAGAGTTCATTCCAGTTTTCGAAGCTGTGCTCTTGGCTATTATTTTGGCGCTCCGGAAGCTACATTGAAACGAAGACAGTGCAATCATCATTACAGATTCCCTTTCGGTGAGTACTGCTCTCACAGCTACAAGACAATCAAGAGCCCTAGTGACACTGCGCACATTAGTTCCTACCCAACTGAAACTTTTGAACTTAGTATGGGTCCCAGGCCACTGTGGCATACAGTTGAATGAAATGGTTGATTTAATATCTCGAGCATCACTTGAATGTACTCTGATTTCGGTACTCCCAGAAAGAGAATACATGTTGTCGATCACATATAGAAAATTAGCTATTTATACAGGTATGATAAAAAATATCACTAAATGGGCGGAGTGTCAGAACCTGAGATCTCTGGAAAGCTCAGTGGAGTAAATCTAGAAAGTTCGAAGTCGTGTCTCCCAAATAAACGTTTATTTACACAGAGCTGGTCTTGCGATATCTACCTTGGGCCCATTCTGCGAAGAAACAGAACAAGTAGAGCATTACTTTATATCATGTTGGAACTATTTATCAATTAGGAAAAGACTTTAATTGTTCTGTTTTACACAGTAGTTTTAAATTTCACTGCTGATAATGTTCACCTTTTCGGAACCTCCTGCTTCAGACATTGCCACAGAGACGTATTTTATGTGGTATGCAATTTTTTTTCAAGAATCAAAACGCCTGTCAATATAACGCCTGCTTAAACATATTCTTGACGAATTTTTCATATGATTGATAATGTGAATGAAAGTCACAAATTCATTTGAATTGGATCGAGTAAGATAAACGCAACTGTCTGGTCTATTCGAAATTTAAGTCTACAACGATAGTATTAGCTCTCTGCTTCTCTTATTATCTTTTTTATTTTCTTTTTGAACGGTAATTTTCTTTTCTTCTTTTTCTCTTTGCCCTTTTAAATATAGTTTCTAATTAGAGTTGCACATATAGGCTACTACAAGCTTTCATGACCAATCGCCCAAACTGTATATGGGCCAGTGCTTTCAAGCAACAAACGAACAAACAAACAAACACAAAAAATTGCCGGTCAGTTATACGCGCCACGCAGCACGCGCAAAAATCCGCTAAACCTTTTCTGCGGGCTGTATAAAAACGCCAAGCCCGGGCCGCTGCTCAGTCGGCTTTCAGTCACACAGTCGTTAGGCTGTACCTGGCTGCTTCAGTCCCAGTGCCCGAAAAGCAACGGCTGTCCGTGGGCTCCTCCTGGTCGGCCTAAACCAGCTTCCGATCAGTTGCTTCTTTTGTAGACATTGCCCGATATGTGTGCCACCGTAGCCGAGGTGAAGGATCCCAACGGCGTGGACAAGAACGATGGCATGCTCACCACGTCGTTCGAGGCGGCACAGCTCTTCATCGACGATGGCCGACAGCAGGAGTTCGCACCGGGCGCCGCAGCCAGGGCCATGCCGGGATTGCGGGAACAGAGGAAAACGCGCCAGCACTGTGACGTCGTTTTCCGCGCCAACGACGACGCGGAAGTTTTGGCGCATCGCTTTGTGATGTCCGCCAAGTAAGTGCCGTCAATTGTGATACCATTAATCTCCCATGGTCGCGGCTTTGGCACGCAACTTGGGTTGGTTGGACATTCCGTCTCGGAATGCTCCAGTCACTACTGTTGTAGTTTGGTTACTAGCCGTCGTCTTGCCAAGTCGTCTGTGGGACGGCTTCTTCCGGTTTGCGGCAGGTGGCCGTTGATCTACATCTGTGTACATGCAAGCCAAGAATTCTGTGCAATTCTATACTTTGAAGTTTATGAAGCGTTCTTACCGCCGTTGTCGCCTTTATTATGACGAGCTCGAACTACCGTAGGAGCACGTGCAATCCGACATGATTAAAGCTTGCTTGCTCAATGTCCCGTGCTTCTTGCTGGTTGGTCGTTCAAGCTGAGAATGTGGGAAAGTATTGGACAGATAGTTTCGGTTACGCCATTACGAGGTCTCAACAATGCTTTTCTTGGGGTATATACAATCGACGTCAAAATTTTTCCAGGAATGTGTGCCTATCAGTCAAATGGCAGAGTAGAGGTCGTTAGCATATTTCATGGCAGGCGAGAAATCTATATTCGACGCTTCATGCGGGAATCGCGTAAATATCTAGCCTTTTCTGGCGTTGTACACAATTTATTTAGACTATAACCTCGTATACTGAGGGACTTTATCTTTCACTTCCAATTCTTTGTTTTCTTGCAGATATTCCGGTTGCTACACCCTCTACACTATTATGAAAGAGAGCATGGCTCCAGAGAAAAGGAAAGAGGTGGGTAGCCCATCCATCCGAGCGGTGATCAAGGACCTAGAAAGCGGCATGATTGAGCTGCTGGTCGAGATTGCCTACCAGATACCACTGCACGAACGCATCGGCATGCGCAATATTGTCCAGGTTCTCGAGCTCACCGAGAGACTGAAGGTGAGTCGGAGGCTGTGCGGGAGCTAGACATTGGGTTTCTGGAAGCCCATTCGTTGCTCAAAATGATGACTGCGATCAAGCCTACTAAAGGAGAGGATTGTTCGCAATGAAGCTTTGGGAATAACGCTCCCAGGTATATAGTTAAAAGACTATAGTCTTTATTGAGGACCTTTGACGAAAAAGTTTTGGTCTGTCTTTCTGTCTGTCTCTCTATCTTTCTGTACAAGTGTCTGTGTGTTCTTCCCTAATAATACTTCGAACGACACCAAACTATATCCCAAATGGCCGTTCCTTTCGCAGCGCCACCCAATATTGCTGAAGATTTAGCATTCATACTTGTGCTATTGTCAAATAAAAAGCAATTATTTCGCATATCTGAGGCACCATAACAACACGTCAATATTCTGTATGTGTGTCTCTTTGCTAGAAAAGGCATACATAAGTAATTCTAGAATGGTAGCGCTTATCACGCTGTGCTGGCCATGCAACGCTTGCACGAAAAGACAGGTGTTTCCAACGCTCTGCCAAGGTGACACGGTGGTGACACCTACCCGTTACCTTGCGTGCTACACCTTATCGCCTCTGAAACGGGCAAGCACGCCGTGCGCTTCGTTTTTGAAGATAACTTCCATATAGCGCTCATGTCTCACGTGGGACGTGACTTGATGAGCTCGTTCGCCTCCGCTGCACGCTCGAGGCACTCTAACGCAGCGACTCCGTGATACCAGTTACCGCTTTTTTTGCCCAGAACATCAAATCAACGATTTTTCACCCTCTCTGGACGGAAGACTATCCTTTTGACAACATTTGCAGTACATGCAGATACGGGGTACTTCTATTTACCTTGGTCGGTACCTACACCAATGGGGAGGCCACTGGCCCTTACCGGAGCCACCGGAGTATTGCTACTACCAGCAACATAGCTCATGCGTTTTGTTGGTAGTTTACTGACAGAGTAACTTGCTCATTTTAACGAACAATAATTCTTCGCATGACTGTTGGAACCATGTGTGTTGATAGGTAACGCACTGGTCCACTGGTCTCACTCTTGCGAGTAGCCTAGATGGTGAATAGTTGCATTGGTTTTCACATGACTGTTACTACTAAGCTTTAGAGTTTGACCGCCTCTGCGGATCAGTGGCTAGGGCACTCGGCTACTGTCCTGAAGGTCGCGGGTTTGTTCCCGGGCGTGGCACTCTCATATCGACAGACGCGACATGGTAGAGACCAGTGAACTGTGCGATGTCAGTGCACGTTCAAGTACACCAGGTGGTAGAAATTTCTGAAACCCTCCACTAACCAATCTTCATAACCGTTTAGTGGTTTTAATACTTAAAGCCTATATTCGTTACTTTCAGTTTGAGGGTTTACAAGACTCGTTTATTGATTAGACTGTTACAATCTCGGACAGACAATTAGGCATTGGGTTAATCACAGTGGCTTCTGTTGTGAAGCACATCGGACGTGACACAGCCATTTAATGCATTCGCCTCTTCTGGCAAAAGGAACTGGGCACGCAGTAATGTGGTGGTATTATAGTAAAGGGGTTGGTGGCATCTCAACTACATATACAGGTTGCAAGGGTATTTGTTGTAGGGAGATAGGGTGTGAACGATGCGGTATTGTAGCACAGAACTAAAGATGGTGGCATTCTGTCTGCTTTTTGGGCTTCAATGAAATATGAAATAACCAAATAAACATGCTTTTAAGCTACACCTCTAGCTGCGTAAGTAGGTCTTTGTGATGCTTAGGAAGCAGACGAAAAAGAAAACAGCGTAAAGTTTACATCCCACATATTCTTTTACTCTGAAAACAAATGAGATTTTCATACAACCACTCGAATATTAACCAATCTCCCACAGTGGGTATGAGCCTCAATAGAAGGTCAACAAAAAGAACATTCTTTTTGCAACGCAGCTGACGCTGATTCGAAATCACTGCCTGACAAAACCTAACGAAGACTTCGAATCAGATAACTGCATCGAAACCTACCACCTGGCCACCAGCCACAGATACGAATACCTCGCCGGAGAAGCCTTTCGCTACCGGGTTCGCAGCTTCTACGAGGTAGTATTTTCTCTCCCTCTCGTTTTGAGGTCCTACTGTCTGTTTTTGCCAAAACCGAGTAGCATACAAAATAACGACCGTAGTGCAGTGGGTGTTTTCTGTGAATACTGTTCGAAAAAGAGCAAAATTGTAAGTGTATGGATCGTACTATCCAGCCGGCCTGACTTCTATGACAGTTTCAAGAAATTAGTTGGCAGCGGAAGCAATTGTAGTGTAAGTGTTGTTCAAAAACTCAATGGTACTGGTATGCGGCACCGAGAAAGACATCGACCATCTGCTATGTCGTTGCCCTCGTTTGCTTCTGGCAAACAAAAACTTTCTGACGCGTTGCGACAATCGGACGATCAGCCGCTCTCTGTGCGGATGCTACTGGAGCACCGTCCTTGTTCTTCGTCGGCCCAAAAGGCCGTCAATGCCCTCTTGCGTTCTTTGAGGACTGCGGTACTATGTGAAAGCCTTTGTCTTTTGTGTAGTACCACAGCTGAATACGCGTCAGCCTATTGACTGACAGTATTTGCTCTTTGTATTCTCTTTCCTCTTTCTCTCTCTCTCTACTTTTTACTGCCCTTTTGCATTCCACAGTGTAGGGTAGCATACAGTATATATGTCTGCCTAATCTCGCTGCCTTCTCTTTTGTTGTTCTTGTCCTTCGTTCCATAGCACTCGAAACGTGCTTGCACTTTCGGATAGTATACAGTGCATCAACAGCTTAGAATGCAGAGTGGAGCCCGAGTCGCCCGAGAATTAGAATGCGCCTGTGTGACGTCCGAGATTCGGGACGCGACCTTTCAGCTGGTGTCTTTAGTTGGCCTTCCGTTTGACCACGATACAGTTCGGACAACAAAGTAGCGTGCACCACGTTCGTAAATAACGCATTCGTCAAGGTAGCTCACGTAGTTTCTCGTGTGGCAGCCGCTGTCTTTTTAGCATCCACGGCGATGCTTCTGGTAACCATTAGATGGTTACCAGAAGTGCCCTTTTGTTCGTCAAACTAAGAATGTGATGACATACTGATTGTACATCTGTGTATCGCCTTTCGTTCGTGCATACGAGCCTGTGCAGTAATACCTTCACTTCGGTTGTCCCAAATAAAACAAAATTGTTAAGTGTTAACAGCGCTATATGACAGTGCTCAAGAAGATCCGTAAAATATAGATCCGTCACCCTCTTTCGCAAGCTCAGCCTAGCGAAATGAGGGGAAAGAATTCAATCGCATGCCGGGAATTCTAGCTTAAACATGCGAGTACGACCTATGTCTTATACTAAACAGAATAATGTGATTATTGTGTAGTTGCTCGTGACTCGTCGACGGCTCAATTCGTTTCAGGCCTGTACAGCATCGCTCATGCATTGTTGCAGTGAATTCGAGAAGGTCGTGTCCCACCCAAAAGTCCAGGGTAGGGAGAGGAGACTTAGGGTGCTCCACGTCATCCGTCAGGTTGGTCAACTTGTTTTTTTTTCTTAGCTTCTATGATTCATTCGAACCTCAGAATGAATGAATGAATGTAACCTTTATTTCGGAGAAAAAAAGCCTCTGAGCTGCTTGTTTGAAAATATCTGAAAAAAAGAGCACTGTACTTTCGCTACTTGTTGGGTGCAGTCTTATAGCTGACGCAATCTTACGCGACGACCTCATATGCAAGGTTTCACGAAATTTACGAGAAGGTCCTGCTGCTGTTCAAGACCGATGATATATCGAATGTCGCACTTGACCAAAATCCAGAAAGAGCGACGTAGATGTCAGTGCGATCGTGCAAGCAGCAACGTTGAGCGGCTCCACACCGACCCACACTAACAAGTTAAAGCAGCTCGGGGGGTTCGCTGTAGTATGCACTTCCTGCAGTCAACGGACGCCGCTTTTTGTCCACGCAGACGCTCACCTGGCACTCGCTGGAACTAGGAAAGGTCGCCGGCATCGAACTGTTCTTGAAGGAGGGGCTCACGCCCCGCGTGCCCAAGGGCATCCTGTTCGTATTTGGTGGATGGACGTTGGGTCCTACGAACAACATGCACTCGTTTAACGGCCGCGCCCACAAATGGCACGTCATGGGCGCACAGTACACCACTTACAGGTGACTTGTGCCTTAGCTTTCTCGCTGTCTGCAGTTTTGCGACTGGTAGAGTTTGATAGAACCTCTACCTGCCGGGGTCAAACATATTACTCTAAATTGGCTTAAGAAGTAAATGAACACGTCTACCCTCTCGAAGACATTATCATTATATTGCGATAGCAATTATATGGACATTGTTGGCTGGCGGCACTAATGTGTACAATTGGCTTGGAATAGTGGGCAACATGCACGTGATCACTTCTATATTCGAGTGCAGAAAGACATTTATTCTGCAAGGGTAAATTAAGCTATTCATAAAATTGGCGTGAACCACTGCAGGGCCTACCAAGGCGCGGCTGTGATCGACTCAAGCATTTATTTCGTGGGCGGCTTCAACGACCGCGAGCGCTACCACTCGGTCGTGTGTTTCAACGTGTCCCTCGCCAGGTGGAGCGCCAAAGCAAACATGGCGTCCGCACGCTACTACGTCAGCGTTGCAGTTTTGCAGGCAAGTGCTTGAAACAAACCACAGGGACTCAGCAGCAGTTGCAGTCACAATACATCTAGCTTTGGCTATATATCCTTCTGCATAGTAAAGTGAAACTACGCGTATTCCAACGTGGATGCATACAATCGTCTCTCTGCACTGCAGCCGATTTTGATTTTTTATTTATGCTTTACAGTGGAAGAGTTCGACGTCAGAAGTCGCACATCCGAGCTGCCCAGCATGCCCCACGCCAACAGCAGCTTCGCCGCCGTCGTCCTTGATGGCTTCATTTATGTCGTCGGGGGTTTCAACGGTAAGTCTGATCAACACCTTTGTTAATAGTGATCGTGGTGTCCAATTAGCACGCAAACGAACAAATCCAGTTGTAAGCTGTGGTGTCCTTATGGCAGAGCATATGGTATTCGGAAGCATGCCCAGTTTGCGGAGTCCCGCAGGGTGGTGGAAGGAAATAATCGTCACCACGCACGATTCGCATGAGAACAAACCGTGGTATGGCGCAGGCAACAAATAAACTTCTCCTGCGCGAGAAATACTCGTAGCTGTAGCAAAATGTGTGCCATGTGCTATGCCTTCCAGCTAACTATATACTGTATTTGTTCGGTCTACGCGCCAGTTCCAGCCATACATTTCTTTGAGCATAGAACCTGCGGCGAACGTTCTCTGGGGCTATCGCTGTATACCAATTGAGCTTACCAGCCCCATGACGATGCGCCATTGGTTCCACTGGCGGCTCCCGTGTGCTTATCGGACAATCGAGTAACACGACTCCCTGGTTCCAGAGGATCCAGCTGCGAATGGTAATTACCTCGCTTACCCATCTTCCTAACAGCTATCACGACGGGACAGCTTGTGGAAAGATACGATATCGCCACCCGGCGTTGGTTCACGGCTCCTAAGTTATCGACCAACTGCAGTGCCTCTGCTGCCTGCGTCGTTGAAGACGTCGCCGACCCTGGTACGTGTGCCGACAACTTAATATCTTAGTCTTATAATCATCACTTCCACATTAATCTTCGCAATAATTCTCCGCGCGCTAGCTCGAACCACGACTGGGGTTTCGCTGCACGGTCCAGACCAGCTGCACTGCTTGCAATTGGTCGACAACATCTACGTCTACGGTGGATACATCCGCGAGGCCAGGCACTCAACAGACATATCAGCGGGGGCCGACAACTTAATATCTTAGTCTTATAATCATCACTTCCACATTAATCTTCGCAATAATTCTCCGCGCGCTAGCTCGAACCACGACTGGGGTTTCGCTGCACGGTCCAGACCAGCTGCACTGCTTGCAATTGGTCGACAACATCTACGTCTACGGTGGATACATCCGAGAGGCCAGGCACTCAACAGACATATCAGCGGGGGCAGCGTTTGGGTGGAGCCTTATGACGATCCGACATTTTGGCCACATGGCGGGCGATGACGGGGAAGGCGAACCTGACGAGGCTCGACCGGCCGTGCAGACTCCGGCGTGTCCAGATGCACCACGAATAGTGATCAAGCATCCGCTTCAGAATCGCTGGAGTTTGTGGTTCTATAACAACGACCGAAATTACAGCTGGGAAGAAAACCTTCTGGAGATAACTTCATTTGAAACTGTGGAGGACTTCTGGTATCTCTACAAAAACATATAGCCGGTAAGTAGGCTTCCTCTTGGATGCGATTGTTCCCTTTTCAAGGACGGCCTCAAGCCAATGTGGGAAGACAACCCTACCAGGCAGGGAGGCCGTTATCTTTTTAACTTGAGCAAAAGCCAAAGGACGACGGGCTTACATTATTACTGGCTTGAAATAATGCTGTGCGCGATAGAAGAGGGCTTCGGCGAGCAAAGAGACGACGTGAATGGTGCTGTGGTTCAGGTTCGCCCCAAGCTAGACAAGATAGCCTTCTGGACTGCCACTGTTTGCTGATCTGAGGACAACATTAGGATTGGGAAGACTTTGAAGGAGAGGTTGAGCATCCACCCCCGCAGCACTATCCCGTACCAGGCCCCCGCCGATACCCAGTCGAAACATGGTTCGACAGCCACTGTCGTGCGCATACATTCGCACGACAGCGTCCGACAGTAAGCACAACGATTCCCCCTAATGATCAACTATCCAAGCAAAAAAATTATACAAGGCGCGAGGGACCACACAAACCACGCCATTTCCCATCATGGTCAGAGCCCTCGAGTAGACCCGTAATTCGTGAGATGGATTACCACATGTCAATTTAGGCGAAATGTAACGTTGAGGAACTCCTGTACAGCCTCGCTCATAACCGTATCGCAGCCACGCAAAGGGCTGGCGCAACCAGTCTGCTTCCAAAACAACAATACAGTTATAAGCGAGGATGTGCAGGAGTTACTCAACGTTACATTTCGCCTCCATCGACATGTGGTAATACCATCTCGCAAACTCCGGGTCTACTCAAACGCTTTGAGCACGATGGGTAACGGCGTGGTTTGTGAGGTCCCTTGCACCTTGCACATGCACCTTGTAACAGGTGGAACACTGGTGCACGTACTTGTACTCCGGCTCATTCGCCATCTGGACGTCCCCGCCTTTTTTCACTGTCTACTCAGGCCCGCACGCGTCCAAGATTAATTATTTTCTACATTGTGTTTGTCGTTGTCTCTCTGCAGCGTCGTGGATTTAGCCGCGCGCCGCTTACAACACTATACAGCATCGGTGTTCTCAGAAAGGTGACCAGCGGCTTGTCGACGCACCGAAACTCAACGAATTCGGCCCCAAAAGTCGGACGTATAAAAAAAGGGGGGGGGGCAAATAAAAGGCTGCACGAAACCTTCTTAGAAGTTGTCCATTCTTTCGCAGGCAACCTGACGCAGCCATGTCGGTGACGACGTATATGGTCTGACGTGTTGTGAGACCTTGCGCGTGTATGGCGCCGAATAATGAATGGTGCGATGTTAGATAGCACCATCGAACCGATTAACCTAATAAAGAATGCAACAAAACATCTTTGCGAAAAATATATTGGGTAGTATTTCAATTTGTTAGTCATGTGCGCTAACTTGGCACAAAGCAGAGCTTGCGGACTCCGAAATAGTTCTGCTTTGGTTAAGCTTATACCTACCTGCCTTTCCTCTCCATTTCTCTCTCACTCACCTCTTTTTAACCCTTACTCTCTTTTTCTTCGTATTTTTGTGTCTCTGCAGTCTGCGGCACGAGTAATCTTGCTGGGCCGCCATAAATTTGTATGTAATGGATGAGTTTCGGTTTGCAAAACTAAGCGTTTTGCAATAATTCTGCTTCGGTTACGTTGATATTGCGCACAATATTACCGTACCAACTTGCTGCCACGTCGTATATTTGAAAGGTGTCACCCTACGATTGACAAAACTAAGAACAGAAATGCAATCTTGGATTTGCAAACTGAAAACTCATCACGCAGCCACGCTTCTGAACCGGTGACACTATACAAATTTATGAAGTGCCAGCAAATCGGTACAGAAATATTGCGGTGTTTAAACATAAGGTTAGTTATGGCAAAGTTGAAAGTCGAACAAAATTAGCGGCCGGGAGAGCCTTCTTGTGGAATAGCTTGAGCAGGATGCTATTGGCGCGCTCCCTGAACGAGCGGTTGCGTGCCTTCAAAAGCAGCCACGAAGAGAAAGTTCAAGATATCAGTGAAGTAAGCTGCTACGAGAACCGGAATCCCTGTGATATTTGAGGACAGACAGAGTATGGAGGAGCAGCTGCACACTCGTTTATCGCCGAAGAAAAAAGAGATGCTTTTGTAGTGCCGCCAGGGGTGCGCTCATAGGGAGCAGGCCATTCGAGAGGAGCTCATCGCCATCAGGTTCCATCTAACGCACCCACCGGAGATTTGAAGCATTCAAGTTATCGCTACTTGTGCGTGATGTAGTCTCGCAAGCAAGCAATATCTAGTCCATCTATCATGTGTTCGATAATACCTCTGCCTATCTACTGTAGTAATATGGACTCTTAGTTCAGAATACAATGACATATAGAAAGTGAAAGTTCGATAATACCTCTGCCTATCTACCGTAGTAATATGGACTCTTAGTTCAGAATACAATGACATATAGAAAGTGAAAGACGAGTTATGTATGTAAACCATTCCCAATCATCACAATCCGTGCAAAAGAAGCACAAACAACACACGATTCAAGTGCATGACACCAGCGCCGTCTTGTGTTTTTAGGGGTTCATCTCCTTAAGGCGTGGGTCTGTCCATCTCTTGTATGTATGTATGCTGTATACGTTGTCACCAGTGGCACATACCCTCCCTAGAATGTGTATGTACCACAGGGGATGCGAGATGCTAGATGGCGGTACTTGGATTGTTCACAAATATGGACGCACGGACAGAAGAACTAGCTGACGGACGGACGGATGGATAGACGCGCGGACGTACGCACGTACGGACAGATGGACGGACGCTTGGACGGACGCTCGGATGGTCGCGTAGACGGACAGAAGCAAGAACGAACGGACGAACCGAAGCAAGGACGGGCTGATTGACGCTTCGGCCCACTCATCATTAGTCACAACGTTGATATGCTGTGATTCTGTTGTACTTTTTGCGCGCTGATCGCAGTGAATGTGTTCCAAATAGCCCAATTGGCTACTTTACTTCACTATTCCCTTGTGGAAAGGCTGTGAGGCACGGACTTCTCCTGCTACCTCACATGCTAGTGCATCTGCCGCAGGCTGAAAGGGTACCACACCTGTTGCCTCTATCGTCGCTGTTCCGGAAATTGATCCCACTGTAGAAGGGTACGGCATCATCTGCGTGGACTGATGGCTTTATAGGTTGTGGGCATTAGACTGCATCTTTGATGAGTGTGGCGTTGCAGCTTGAAATGCCAGCTGCTGCTGTGCATCAGCCCAGTCAGCGCCATGGACATAATAGCTTCCCCGTGCATAGACACCATTGGTGCAGAATGATCGTCTCAAGATGCTGGTTGTTGGCAGGGTCTTAATGCATTTTTAGATCCTTGCATCCTTAGCTCACTGGAAAGTCCTCAGCACCTCGTGGTGACGTTAGCTTCGGGTAAACTTCTGTTTTTAGCGTGAAGGATGCCCTATAGTGCATCCAATGAAAGTCAAGTTATCACTACTTTTGATTGATGTGGTCTCGCAAGCATGTCATATCTAGTTCACCTATCATCTGGACGATAATACCTCTCCCCATCTATCATAGTATTATGTACTCTAAGTTCATAATACAATGGCATATAGGAAGTGAAGGACGCGGTAATAAAGTAAAAAGCTCAAAGGCATACAGGAATTAAGGTGGCTGATTGCTGTCTACCTGTTGGTCTTTCCAAATATTCAGTGACAACTATCCGTAAAGTAATAGTGTCATTCGCCGTGCTTGGGGGGCAAATGCAAAAAGTCTCTTAATTCAGTGAGCAGTAATTATTAACAATATATTCAAGTTCCAGGACGCGCCGCCTTTTTATTTGGTCTTTCTGGCTTCCTAGCGTTTTCCCGCTTTTCGAAGCGGAAGAAAATTGCATGGGCTGAAGGTTCCTGAATTGAACCAATATATGAAGAGGGTTGGTCTAGCTGCTTCGCCTTTTTGCTTGTTTTGTAAGAAGTACGAAACAATTGAGCATTACTTCTTATGCAACCACTCCAATTTACTGAGGAGAAACATTCCTAAAGAATATACTATCATTGGAAGCCTTCTCATTAGGCTACTGTCACCGGCATCTCTGTTTCACAGTAAAAATACTTTTACATGAATTCGATAGTTTTGATCTCGAGTATCTGTATTAGCATCATTATTTTTATTAGAACTCTTCTTTAAGTCAGTAGGCATACAATTCTTAAGCAATGGTTTTTACTTATATATTATCCGTTTCTTGGCCAATCCCTCAAAGTGGTTATGATACATACATAGAAGCTATTATCATCCTCTTTTTCTTCTTCCGGGCGTTTGACGCTCCTGTCTTGGCTTTGCATCTGTACAGGTTCCATTTAATTTCGAGCACCAAGTGGTTTGGTAGGTACTGTCGACGGTATGCCAGTCGCATGTTGGAAAGTGGTGTTTTTGTGATTATTCCATCAAGTTTCATTTTTATTCCCTTAACTGATCGCTCAGTGAGTACTAAATTTACTAATGAAATGCCTATAGATGTTTTGTTTTGCAGCAGTATCCACAGTGTTCCATATTCACTAGAGTTTCCGCCAACGGAGCATCGTTTCGTGTAAAAATCTTGCAGTTATTCAGGTGGACTTGACGAAAGCAATGCCACACTACTATAGAGAATCATCGGTATGCGACAGTTCGGCATAGGCGAGATTCTGCGTTGCTGACCGGACCAGGACTGAATTTTTTACCTCTTAACCCTTTAGTGCCCGAAAAGTGGTTTAACTGTATATCACCTAGAAAACTCTGGCATACTTGAGAAAACGATAAAATATGCCAATAATGTTTTCAGAGAAATGATATGATATTTAAAAGTGAGCAATGAGCTTTTGCTCCTGAGCAACGTTGGTGCAATTATGGTCATATGGAATGCTTCGACCAGTAGCGGCCTGGACTAATGTGTACATGCACGTTTCACCATCCAAGATTGAGATGCAAGTGTACATCCTAGAATTTTGGCTTACACCTGCCCTGAGAGAGTAGCCATGATTCGGGTAGCCAAGAAGAAATATTTCAAAGCTAGAAAAGAGAAGATATCTTCTCAGTTTGTATAATACAAACAATCTTTTAACTTTATTATTGCGAAAATGAAAAAGGCATCGAACAACACGTACTCTTTTGTAAAAATAAAGTTTATTCCTTTTCTTATACCGTAAAGATCGGCGCGCTTTTTCTGTGAGTGACGCAGACGAGGAAAAGGGCGATAAAAGCAGTGCGAAGCTCTTCTTGTTTTATATATTCTGGTTTATCAAATTTTTGTTCTTGCTCTTGTTGCCCTTCCCTTGTGGCTCATACCCACTGTGGGAGATCGGCCAATAATTGAGTGGGCTTTTAAAGTATCATTCTATTTTAGAGTAAAGGAACTTACAAACTCTTTTGCCTTACTCAATTTTTTCTTCCTTTTTTAAAAGAACGTAATATTGTTCTTATCTGTTATTATCTGATTTTCTTCTCTTTTATCAAGCATTGTAATTAAAAAACGCCTGGCGTGTGCGGTAGGTGCCGCACAGTCACAGCGAAAGCAAAAAGAGCGGCCTTTGATAGCGTTTTCAAAACACTCACTGGGTAACTACTACAAGCACACTTGCTTGGTACCCACTAGAACATTAATATAAACTTTTGGGTAGTAGGCTGGCATTCGCTATGCTATTTTTCATCAATCTTCTGAGCAGAGTTTTATCCGCTAAACACTTGCAAGAAAATTTGTGCCAATAATCCATGCACTGGCTGACGACGATGAGAAATTATGGCTCAAGTGGGTATGCGCCACAGTTATTAGTGGAACAAGAATAACCTTTTTCTTAAGGTTTTGAGCATTGGACGGCCCACTCGTTACGCTATTCACATTGTGCGACGACTGGTTGTTCTTCCGCTGTTGTGGAACGCTTCATAAGTCGTATTAGCGCGATTGATGTCCCGACATCAAGCCTTCCTAAGGGAAGTTTGACAAGTCAAAAGCGCCGGTGTAGCTCAGTGGTAGAATACTACGCTGGCACACAGTGGACCAAGTTCGAGCTCCACTGTGCCATTATTGCTAGGTCATGCCTACCTAAGACAGCTTTGACAACAAGTTAAAAACACCGGATAACTCAGTGGTAAAATATTGGACTGGCACCAAATGGACTTGGGTTCAAGCCCCACTATGTCATTCGTGCAAGGTTCTTTAGGGGCGAAGTTCGTTAAAGTGGCACGCGTTCATCCCTCCTAGTAGTGCGTAACATGTCTTACGCTTTGACTTGCAAGGTGGTGCCAGTAGGAGATTTCTCCTGTTCGTTGTTGAACACTTAAAAATTCACAGCGGGTGCGTAAAGTAAAAACCGTATTCTCAAGTCTCTCATTCCCCATTAGCTTCCATTGCCATTTACATTGAACACTATCTGACAAGATAGGGTTGCAACCTTATACTCGCTGGGCGTAACCTCCCTATTTTTAGAAGGTATAGCGAGCACTGCGCCAGAGTGCCATGAATACAGTGAACTAGTATATACCATGAACTCGAGGTGGCTAAAGGTGGGAAGTAGAAACGAAGCTCAAGCCGTAAAATTGTGCGTATGCCTTCTCTCGTTCAGTCTTCGGAATGTCCACTGGATGGTGGTGCTTCTATATAAGTAATATACGATGAAAATATTCGAGATGGCGGTACTTGGAGTGTTGAATAGGTGTACGAACGGACACACATACAGATGCACGAACGGACGCACGGATGGCTGCACGCACGCACGCAGGGATGGATGCATGGACGAACGCAGGGATGGATTCATGGATGGACGTGTGCACGCACGAATAGACGCAGGCATGGAAGGGCGGTTGGACGCATGAACAGTCACACAGACAGACGCATGGACGGATGGAAGAAAGAACAAAGGAATGGACGGATGCTTTGGCCCACTCTTCATCATTCACCCCGTGGATATGCTGTAATTTTTTTCTATTTCGGCGCGATATGGTTCATATCATTACATCACCCCTTCGTAATATTATATTGTATTGATGCGATATAAGCGGGATCGTCATTGTTACCTCGCGCTAGTCCTTGTCCGGCGTGCTACTTACTATCTGTGGGGCTTATCATCGTTTGATCAAAAAGTATCGCATCACGTAACCACTGCATTTGGTGGTAGTTCCTCGCTTGGACTGCCTATACTGTTTGACTGTTTCAAAGAGAAACTGCGCCATGTGTTCTCTTCATCGCGCTCCCGCTGGGAAACACTGCTCCAATTTCTCTATACTACCGGCTCCTTTGAGTCCCGGTTGTCCTACGCACACCTCTTCCTCATTCTTCTTGACCTGCGCACACGGAACACATCATTTGATGGGGATTAACCGAGTAGAAGGTAAAGTCTTCCCAGTATTTCTACAGAGTATTACCTCTTGCTTTTTTCAGATGCGAAGCAGCTTATGGCGGAGTTAAATCCAGTGTTTGGCGTGACCTCACCTGGCCCAAGCAGTGCCGTAATAATATTAATATTTATATTCGGGGTTTCACGTCTCAAAACCAAGATATGATTATGAGAGACGCCGTAGGGGAAGGCTCCAGAACTTTTGACCATCTTATGTTCTTTAACGTGCACTGACATATCGCAGAGTAAACGGGCTTCTACCATTCCGTCTCGATCGAAATGTGACCGCCACGACCGGGATCGAACCCGCGACTTTCAAGTCAGCACTCGAGCACCCTAGCCACTGTTCCACCGAGGCGGGCCCAAGCAGTGCCGGAACACGCTCGTGCACTAGCTCGTTCGGGCATGCGTCAAGCGGCTGTGTAAGAAGCTGTGGCCTCTCCCCCATTACACGCTCTCAGAAATCACGTGATGGCGTCGGCGAACAAGATTTTAAGGACACGCGATGAACCCACGTGCTCCGGCGTGGCGTGCTCGCACACGAGTTCGGGACAGCAACAGAAACTACCGTGAAGTCATCCTATGCTTCACTTGAGAGGACTCGTTAACATCCGGCAAGGTACCCGCGATGAACGGAACTTTAAATTGACCCATGCGCTGTTTTGCGTGCTACTCATATAGTTCGGTTTAGCGGGAGCAAGCGTAATTTTTCCTTCTGCTTATTGGTCTTGATTTTTTATAGGCTTTCAGACATTTCCTCGAGGATTGTAACATGTGCTTTCGCTCTCCAAACGCTAAGAAAGAGACATGCTAAAGAGGCATTGTACTGGAACTGCTGTGTTGCCATTTTAGAACTTCTGACACCCGACCAATGCTCTCTTGCTCGAGCTCCGCTACGAGTGCTCTTTTGCTACATAGAATATAGGATGACTCCCACCTCAACAGTCATGACTAGCACTGGTGTTGCAAAAACAGACGTACTTCCCAGGAACCTTATTCGCTATGATTCCGTGTACCTACTCGATAAGCAGACTTCATGACATTACACTAACTGTACCTACAACAAAGACAATGGGAATAGTCGCAACGGTCAGCTGTACGCGACACGCACCACATTTCCTAGTTAATCTTTAACATATATATGATAAAGCCTCCAGTATTCTAAAATTGCATACTATTTTAAAAACCACTCAATTATTGGGTAATTTCCCATAGTGGGTATGCGCCACGAGCAAAAGTTGAACAAGAAGAAGAACGAGAGTGCACAATCTCGTGCCCTAACAGCGTTCAACACATTAGCACCGCCGCATTTAAAACTCCTCAAATTAGTGTGGGTCCCAGGTCACTGCGGATTACAATTAAATGAATTGGCAGATGCTTTGGCACGAGCATCACTCGATGGACCAGTAATTTCAGTACTTCCCGAGTTAGAATACTTATCAGGTGTTAGATATAGGAAATTCGCTATTTTTACAGATAGTTTAGAAAATATCACACAATGGACAGATTATCAGCACCTCAAATTTCCATGGAAAGCCCAGTGGAGTCCGTCAAAAAAACTTGAAATTATAATTTCTAGATTCCGGTGCCGTGTCCCCCCATTAAATTTTTATTTACACAGAGCTGGTCTGACACTTTCCCCCCTTTGTCCGTTCTGCGAAGAATCAGAAACTATTGAACATTATTTTGGCTCATGTCGTAACTATGCATTAATTAGGAAACGACTTTTAGATATTCCATTTGCGAAGCTAGGTTTAAATTTAACCGCAGAAAATGTTCTAAGTTTTGGTGCCTCTGTTTTGGGAAATTGCCACAGAGATGCATTCGATGCGGTGTGTAATTTTATTCAAGACTCTAAACGTTTTTCAACATAAAGCCCTCGTTAACAAATACTAAAAAAAACGGGTCAAAAAGTAATTTTCTATTCTGGATAAATCCGTGACATACCAAATTAATCGGGTTTGGCAAAACCAGCTGTTTGGTCGGCTCCCAAAATCAAGTTGTCGCTATTAGTATCTACTTCTTTATAGATTTTTTTCTCACTATCTAAATCTTTGGTTTATTTCTTTTTTTCCAACATACTGTCTTAACTATACAACTCCCCCCCCCTTTTTTTTCGTTGTAAGCAATGATGCAGTTATCGTTAATATGAGACTATTTGTTCTCTTGGCCAATCCCCCAGAGTGGGTACGAGCCATGGATTAAAGGATACAAACAAACAAGCAAACAAACAAACGATGCACGCGAAAAACGTCGTTAGACCGATTCCGAGGGCTATCTTAACCGCCAAGCCCGATGAACTACTCAGTTGGCTTTCGGTCACACCAGCGTATACGGCTGTCCCTGGTCACTGTTCCTGGTGCAGATACCCGCCTGCTCCTCGAAACCGGCCTGTCCCAGGTTCTCGTTGTTCAATCTTTTGTGGACATGTGGCGACATGTGCGGCGCCTTCGAACCCGTGGTAAACGATCCCGCTGGGCGATGTGGGCAACAATGACATGCTCACGAAGTCGTCTGAGGCGACGGATCTCTTTAACTTCGATGGCGAATAGAGACCCTTCGCGCCTGGTGCCGCCCGCAGGTCCATGCCTTGACAGCGGGAACAGTGGGATGACGCGCGGTTACTGCGCGTCGTTTTCCACGCCACCGACGACGTCGAGATTCGGGCGCATCGCTTCGTCATGTCCGCCAAGTAAGTGGTGGCAGTAGATAGAGTTGATGTGGATACGGTGTCAGACATTCGGTATTTAAATGTCCAAGCAGCAAGTGCTAATTACTCGCTGCTCAGCTTGTTATGGGTGACACTTGAGTTATGATAGTCCTTCAGACCGTCGCTTCGTTGTACAAACAAGTCATTGTCAATGATGTCTTTCATAACATGCGTTCGTCGCCTACGAGTTTGCTGAACGCGTCCAAATACTTTCCGTGTCTGATGGCCGGGAACGTGCCGGTGAGCTTTGGACGATGTTCGCGCTCGAAACAGTAACGAACGCGATTCATACTTTGCTAAAAAACTCGTGCGTACCGAGCAATCAAACGAACGCCACATCTCGAGTTCGAGATTTTGTGCGACTGCTCCTTTAATCTCCGCTCATATCGCACAGCACACGCGTGGTCTCAACACAGACAATGCTTTCGCGGTGGGAACCATTGGACGTGTGTATTTTCACTGAGTCGTTATGTGCTCTCGTATTGTACTCGTAACTTCGCATAGTTGTGGTTGCCTCCTACTGATTCATTAATAAATTCTAAGAGTGACCTGACGCGCACTTCACAACTGTCAGGATATTTACACATGTTAGGGTAATGCTGAAGAGTTCTGAACGAGTAAATGCTGCAAGACTCACCTTTCTGTGGCGTCACTGCGTTATGACTTTTTCGTGTGTGTCAAGCGAGGGAGGGTTCACAGGTACCATGTACTTGGACAGTGTTGAAAGTTACGACATTGACACCAACACGTGGACCCGAATTTCAACCTCATACATCTGCGAAGCTGCGCGAGAATGCTCACCGAAGGAAGCTTGATGTATATTGTGGGGGGCTGCGATGACAATGGAAAAATTTTGAGCGGTACGTCATTTGCAATATTTCACGACACGTCGTCAATAGCCTTACTGAAGTATTTATCTATAGCAACGGTACATACAGCGAAGTACTTCCCTAACCTGCGAGGTTGCGCTCTCAAGACAAAGTGAAAGACTTCACTATAGAAGACGTACACCAGGGGCAACATGGCGGGTTTCAGGACTGCACACATGTACATAAAGCGCAAAGCTCTGGGACAGACTATAAAGCTTCGTGTTATAGCTCTGTACGCATTCATTGTATGCTGCTCTGTCCTTGCATATATGCGTCAGTGGATGCCGCCGGCCCTGATTTCCACACATACAATCGCAACTAGATTTGCGGCTTCGAGCGGACAGATCGCGAAATCGTCCCGCACCCGTCGGGCCCGATTTATGTGTAGCTGGATTGATTTGTCTGCCACATGCAGCGCAATATTAGTCAGCAGGCGCATTCAGGCAGCAGCACCACATCTTCCAGCCTCTGCGTTATAGCATACTTCCGCACCATCAAACCAAGCCTTTCGTTGCCACATTCTATTACTTCTATCACGCTTCACAGTGGAGGGGCTCGACCTCCGAGGCTCCTTACTACCGGCCATGCCCACTCCAAGGTGCAACTTCGGTGCAGCCAGCATTGACGGCTGCATATACACTATCGGAGGCTTCCTATGTGAGAATGCATGTCAACGTATTCGGTTCTATAGCTATTTTGAGCTTCAGAGTGGCACAAGTTACATTTGGTACTGCTTGGTAACGCGGAAATGGTGCATAAGTAGCTACTGTGTAAAAAAGATGTAACTGACATCTACTCGTTTGCACCACAAAATTGCGAGATTTCCACACATAATTTTCTTAGCTTCTGACATCTTAATTCGTCTTTACTGGAATTGAGCCCGGACGCTCTACCAATGTAACTAAAAATGTAAATGAGGTTTGAAGCATATGAACACCGAATACTCGATTTCCTGATTATGAAAATCCTTATGAATTTTCTAGTGGCTCCAAAAAAGTGCTTGTCACTTGTTCTTTGTATAACCCCTCCGCTCCCTTGCGGTATTGCGCACAACTCGTTTGCCGTATTTCTTTTGTGAATTATCGCGTGCTCTTCAACACAGTCGATAATGAATGTGTTGTGATGAATTGCGTGTGCTGTAACGTCGCGTGACACGTCCTTTTCGTGGCTATACTGTGGGCTGAAGCACATTGGTGTGTCTACTAATGGTCACGATATATTTTTACCTTAGTTCCAGAGAGCACCCCAGCCTTAAAGGCCGTCGAAGTATAGGACATCGCTGTGCAAAAGTAGTTTTATGTGCCCAACCTCCCCGCTGACAGCACCGCCTCCACCACCCGCATCGTTAGGGACATCGATAAAACTTGTATCTTCAACGAGCTGGCTCGTAATCATTATACGCTATACGTTGTACTGCCTATAAAGTGATAATATACGTCTAGGACGGCAATTATTACAAACAACTGTTCGTAACTCGTCATATTTTAATCAAAACACTCACATATTGACACACGCTTCCTCTAAGGTTTCTATAGCGTGTGTTTCTTGCATAGAAGCCTGTGTGAATTTTATTATTTTAGGAATCACCAGGTTGCGCTAGTTACTTGAAATATGAAAAGTTACCAATCAGCCCCGAAACAAGTCCTAATAATCTATATAGCGGCCGTCGTTGCGCACTCAATAAAACGACCAGGAGAAGCAGACGCAGCAGGCCTTAAGAGCAACACGTATTTTTTTCCTGCAAGAATCAGGGGAGAGTGCAAATAACCGCGACAATTATCCAGGTATACCCGTGACGTTCGTCTATAGTGGTCATGACGTCTTATTATTAATATAGTTCTTTTGGGACGTAACGTTCCAACCATTGAGCATGCCGATTCAAACCCTTTGTATGGTGACCACACTTGTGTTCCTCCGCGTGTGGAATACCATAAGAGTGCCTACGCAATTGCCAGTCGGTTACTTCTATTTCTCCTGTCCTGACCTTTTTGAAATCGCCGTCTTGAGACAATGTAATTTATTATGTGTTGAATGTTAATGATGGCGCAGCACGCAAAAATGGGGAAATAATATCGTCTGCATTTTCTTTATCTCTTTTTTTAGATCCATGGATCTAGGCAAAACCCTTGCTACACGTTCAGTGGCTGTGGAACCTGGTCCCTGGACCGGCTTCCCAAGGAAGATGCATGAGCCTCTGGATTAGGACCCATGCCGATCCCTGGATCGGCACTTCGCTCGGCCTTTAGACGAGGTTCCAATCCGCTGGCTTCTGGAGCGACTTCTGGACCGAGATCTGAATCTGGACCGGCTGCTTGCCTGTTGTAAGGAGTCACGGCTGTCCACCCAAGTTAGAACAGAACGACTGCTTGAGCGGGAGCTTTGGTGCACAGGGCATTACCCTTGTAGGCGTTAGCAGATACCGTGTGCTGGCTACGAAGCCACGTTCGCACAATAAAAGGAGGCTGGAACATTTGCTGACAACTTTATCAGTGGTAGCGTGCAGGCCACCACAGAGTGCACATGTCGGGGAACACAGATGGTTCACATCAGGGTTATTGATCCCGTACCTCTTTCACACAGCTTAGTTTGGAGTCGGACAAACGACTTCCCTGTGCCCCAGCCTTCAACAGGCGTAGCAGTAGTCATGTTTCCAATGGTAGAGCGAGCATCTGACCAGCACCGTTTTGAAATGAAATTTTGAACCTCGTAGCCATCGAAGACAATAACCACCGTTACTGTGTTTTTTATAGATTTCACTCCCAGAGCCGAGGGGGTTTCTTTCGGTGAAAGTGTTCCTCGACAGCTCCATCTATGGACTCTCAAATATGTCAATATATTTTACAAACGACCCCCTTGCATGTCTCATGCGTGGCAACCTCGTAAGTGTTTATCTAATACTAATTCATTCCCAAGGTATAGCAGGTCAACCAGAGGTAGGAGTCGGCGTTAGGTCGGGACGCTGTTCTGATAACTATAATATTTTGCATTGCATTTTAGCAGATGATATCCTGACCGGCTAGCTCGGGAGCACTTTTGGCCGCCAATACGATTGCCCGACTAATTCTGGCCGAGCGCGCCTCCTCAACATCCAAGCCACTCCTTAGGCAAACGATAATCTTCCAGTAGACGTGGCTTATCTTTTAATGGCTCCTGGAGTGAGAGTTTTCAATCAATCAGTGTTTATTCAATGAACTAAATACAAAAGTGGTTACAAAGTATTGGGACCATCAGCCTGGGTGGCTAGTTACTGCGTGGCACAATCTAACACATGAATATTTTTTGCATGTCGGGAACAGAGGCGCACATAATGTGATTATGAGTCTTTATATAAGTTCAATGATTCAGTAGCTTCAAAGGTACATTATATTCAATGAAATGTACATGAGAATAAATACGAAATTCGGGGTGGGTCTTTCTGGACCTGCACGAGGATTTCATACTGCCGCGAGGAACCCACACCTCCTTTTTGCTCCGAATGATTTGTTTGATGGGTATGCAGAGTATAACGTCCCAAAACCACTAATGATTATGAGAGACGCCGTAGTGGAGAGCTCCGGAAATTTCGACCACCTCGGTTTTTTTAACGTCCACCTAAATCTGAGCACACGGGCCTGCAACATTTCCGCCTCCACCAGAAATGCAGCCGCCGCAGCCAGGATTCGAACCCGCGACCTGCGGTCAGCAGCCGAATGCCTTAGCCACTGGATTACCACGGCGGGGCCCTTTTTGCTCCGATGCGCACTTGCTCGTAAACTCAGAGCTTTGCGTTAGCGTTTTTCGCCACTGCGCATGCGTCGACCGCTGTCCTGCAGACCGCTGTTGAGTGCCGTGGATGCAACGAGTAAGCAATTCTAAAGCTCTCTATAACGAACGTATGTTATACAGTGACACCTCGTTGATACGATCGCGGCTTGTGCAAATGCCGGGGTGATACAAACTTTTATTTAGTCCTCGTCAAGGTCAACCTTTTGGTCCCTCGCAAGGCCCATTGGCCAGCAATGTAAAATTGAGTACGGTTATTGTGAAGTGGTTTTCACATCACGACGCTTGATACGTACATAGCGCTACCGGAAAAGCACCAACTTGACAGCCTAAGCTGGACAACCTAGGACAATCTACCCGACAACCCAAGCGCGAGCCCCGCCGCGGTGCTCTAGTGGCTAAGATACACGGCTGCTGACCCGCAGGTTGCGGGATCGAATCCCGGCTGCGGCGGCTGCATTTCCGATGGAGGCGGAAGTTTTGTAGGCCCGTGTGCTCCGATTTGGGTGCGCGTTAACGAACCCCAGGTGGTTGAAAATTTTGGAGCCCTTCACTACAGCGTCTCTCATGATCATTTGGCGGTTTTGGGACGTCGAACCCCACAGATCGATCAATCAACCTAAGTTCGAGCATGCTCGCCGCGCAGCCAGTTGGGGTGGAATCACGGTTTAGTAAAACACTTCTCTGACACCGTGGTCAGAATAAACCTGCTTAAGTAACGTGTCGTAGCCTCTGAAAATCTATAATGCCCTAAAGCGCCTTCGTATGCCTTCATATTAGGATTACAGATGGCTGCGTACCTTTTTTTCTTCTTTTTTTTGAAGCGCTGCGTCGACGCATGTTGCTCTCATTATATTGTATTTACGCGTGCTCAGCACGTAGATGCAAGTAATTTTCTAGAGCATCAGACGTCCCGTGAAAGGTGGACGTGGACCCAAAAAATTGCCCGCAGCTTCCCTCGGGGGAACACTGAGGAGGATGCGGAGCATATAATTGGTTAACGGGGTGTTAAAGTGCGACTTACTTGGGTCGATGGCTAAATTGGTTAACGTGGTTGTGAAATGGGGTGTTAAATTGCGACTTACTTGGGTCGATGGCTAAATTGGTTAACGTGGTTGTAGGAGGGGGTGTTAAATGAGTGAACACGTACACACGTATGCGAAAGGGCGGCGCTGGTCGAAGGGACGTTGATCATTGTGTTTGTGGATTCGTTGGCATTCATTTCACGGCGACTTCGGACGTCGACGCACCGTACAAACCAACGGACGAGCGGCAACTGAGCGAGCGAGCGCCGACCTTGAGTATATATACAGCGCGACGGCGCATGCGCTGTCAGCTGTCGAATGTTCTCGAAGGAGAAGCGCACGCGCGGCACAGATGGCGACGGCGCGACGGCGCATGCGCTGTCAGCTGTCGAATGTTCTCGAAGGAGAAGCGAGCGCGGCACAGATGGTGGGCGACGGCGCATGCGCGCGCGTCAGCTGTCGAATGTTCGAGAAGCGGTGCGGACGGCGCACTACAAGGCGCGAGTATAAGATGCTTCCGCATCTAAAAAGGGCGGCCTTCGAGCTAGGCCGATTGCTTGGGACGCACACACCTTCCAAACATCCGATTATGCAGGCATGGCCGTAAAGTTTCCGCAAAATGCCCTCAACACCACCGCGATATGAAAAATGGTAAACAAGGGACATGTGTTCTCAAATTTTCTGGCCTTCATTGATCACATGGAAAGCGTCAATTAGGTCACTTTTGCCGCACTACGCTATTGCCACGCAGAAAAGCGTACAAAGGTTACGAAGGTTTTATTAGCTATCACAAGTCACAGCACACCTGGTTAATTGCGCACGCGTGTACGGGCCAGCTAATTATCCGTGCAATTATGATCATTGACGTCTGAAAACTTCACCGGTTGTCATTCAGAGCTGTTGGTGGCGATGCCTGGACCCTGAGAATAAATGAAAACATATACGCCAGCTTTCTTTCGCCACATACTAATATTCTCAGTTTTTTGGCTTTACGAATTTCGGATAATACGCATATTTTTGATGGCCTGGCAAGATTCATATTACCGATATTTTACTGTAATCACTATATTTGGCCCAAGCAAGTGCGTGAAATTTCTGTTCTTTGGTTCGGCGTGTTGTTTGAAAGCTCATCGCCCTTGGGGGAGAGTGGTGAACCAACGCTTCCTAAAAAGTTATGCCTGGAACGTGAGCCGTGAACACGCTGCCTTCCCTCTGATTTTACCCTCCTCCTTCGGTAAGAAGGCGGACGTCTCCGACAACCACCCTCTACGAACACAGCAATGCTCTCACAGTTGCCTCCGAGCAGCCTTGATGTCACGTGACTGAGCGGTACGGTTATGTCACGTGACTGAGCGGTGCGGAGGCGAGTTGTTTCACGGCACGGCTGGTCGCAACACAAAACAGAAGGCATGGCCTCCGAGATTACGTGCTGGCAGGAGGCTCCCTATTGAAAAGAGCCCCGCCGCGGTGGTCTAGTGGCTAAGGTACTCGGCTGCTGACCGCACGTCACGGGTTCAAATCCCGGATGTGGCGGCTGCATTTCCGATAGAGGCGGAAATGTTGTAGGCCCGTGTGATCAGATTTGGGTGCACGTTAAGTAACCCCAGCTGGTCGAAATTTCCGGAGCCCTCCACTACGGCGTCTCTCATATTCATATGGTGGTTTTGGGACGTTAAACCCCACAAATCAACCAAACAATCCCAATTGAAAAGAGAGCTACGTTTCAGGCATAGTTTTCCTAGAAGGCGCTGGGTGAACACGTAAGCAAGTGATATATAGATATCTTGCCGAGCCCCTAACGATAATATAGAGCTATAGGGGGTAAGCAATGGACTTGAATTTGCTAGAGGACAACACTATTGCCGCGTCATTTTGAATGTCCGTTTGTATGCGCCATCCTGCTGTCCGTGTTTCGGCGTGCAGCGAGTTTTAAGCGGGCACAGCGAGAGCGCGGCCTTTCAAAGTGGTCACCCCTACGCTAGCGATATTCGCGGATGATATCAAGTGTGTGACCTCTTGTATGTTCTCAGTAAGTTATTGGAAGAATTTCTGCATTAATTGGAGATATTTGCCTGTGTGTTTTATGTTCTCCAAAGTTAGGTGTTTAAGTTTTGCTTGAAAGTAACTGTCATGTGTTCTTAAAAATTTTATTTTGGATAAAAATGCATTACGTAGTTGCTAATAATCCTGTTTCTCTATTTTTTGGGGGGGGATGGGGGAGAGCTAGTAAAAATTGTCAGCGTTTTCTCCAAGTCACCCTCATCTTCTGGATGAAAAAAAAGCTATTATTACATTTTTCTCAGTATTTGGAATCTTTAGATCAATTTATATGTTAACAAAACAACATGTGAACATAATAAGTGTATTTTAAATATCAGAAAGGTTTGAATGCATGAAAACCTAAATACAAAAGCCCTATGTTTGTATGACAACCTCGAAGCTGGTAATAGATGCAAGTGCACTTTGCGAGATTGCTAGTGCTGACAGTGGTGTGCTCCATGTAATTGATGATTCTCACCTTTAAAAATACTTTTTGAACCCTGAAAATCCCCAATTTAAATCGATAAAATGCTATTTGGATCAGGCTGGTAAGAAATCTTAAGCCATCTGTGTGAGCAGGTGATAAGAGCACAGTGGGATTTCATTTTGCGGTTTGCAAACGACAGTCTTTCTGACCTCCTGCAGGAGTATGACCTGGATCAGAAGATTGACCTTGAGATCAAGATGCGCGAGGGCACAACCAAGGTGCTCGCTGCGTGTCAACACCGACCACATAGCCTTCAAGCTGCAAAATCTCTGGTAACCTTGAACGAGCGCATGACTGCTTACGTTGCTGAGCTGCAGCACCGTAAGATGGCTGAACGGCCTAAGCAGACGTAAATGCAGTGGGCAGCTTTATGTCAAACTACGTTGTGCACAGCAAGAAATATTTTGGGGGGGGGGGTTAATGTATGTATGCGCATCTGTTTGTATTTGTGTGTGTGCGTATTTGCCCATACGAAACGTAGAAAATGCAGGGGTTATATTTCGCCCCACCCCAACCCAACCTCTCCACTGCAGTGTTAGCAGTAAGTATGTAGCTCACTAAATGAATAGCCAATTGCGTAATAAAGGTCCATCACACTCAAATCGAAGAAAATAATAATTTGTGTGCATACGACGCCTAATTGTCCATATTGACAGATATCTCTGCAATGCGGCTGCGTTGCTGTGCGCGAGTTCTATGGCGATGCTGATACGCCACAACATAAGTTGGATCTGTCCTCAGATCTGGTAGCCCTTGAGAATGCGTGGAATTCTGCGTTTGGTGCATGTCCTTGGGTACTTCAGCATCGTCAATCAGGAATCCGTCAGTGTTGTCGTTCAAATTGTCGCGCCTTTTCTGTACACCTAGGTTTTCCTGCAGGGACTTGACTTTCTAGTCTTTCGATCTGTCCTTTGAACGTTGTTGTAGTTGTTGCTTGATGAACAACTCTTCTAGTTCAGGAAATATGGTGTTTCATTCCAAGTGCCTTCATAGCTGCTTCGCATTACCACTCTCTTCTTTCTGTGATAGTAGTTTTCATTTTGTGCAATCTTCAACGTTTTGCTGTCGAAGAATTCTACTACTTCAGATTCAGATGGTTTTTTGTTGGAGTAATCGAGAGTAGATGGTCAAGATCCTAGTGTACAACACTCTGCCATGATGTGGCCAAGATAATCTTCTGTCAGTGGCCTCACATAGGAAAGATTTGCAGTTATGGTGTTCAGTTTATGTAGTCATGAACCATTCTCAACAATATACACTCCGTGCACGGCGACTGGCACGCCGTCCCACGGCTGTCAGTGCACACAGCCATTGAGAGCCCGAGCAGAACCTAACGCTCTCTCAAGGCCCGCTAACACGTAGTTTTTCGGAAGCATGAACAGCTTCGTAGTTGATTACACCAAAAGGTGCGCATATTGTCCTTCGAGAACGACATTTTGAAGTTTCTGGACTCTCTCCTGCTTTATTGGGCAAGAAAATTAGTGGATTACTGTTGCGAGACATTAAAACTGTTCGGTTCCGGCTCCTTCTGCCGTCTCTCGTTCTGACGCTGCATACTTGAATTACTCTCAGACACCACCTAGATAGGTGCAATGATCTTTCGTGATGTTCCTGCTGCGATAGAGCTAGCGAGAAAAAAATGCTTTGCAAGACATTTAAATTCAGCTCAAGGCTCATGGAATGCATTATTACACCTTAATAATCATTAACTTGCTGTATATCCTTCACAGTTTTGGGGAATGCAATGTGATGTCGATTGGTGCTTTGCTGCTTTGATAGGACTATCAGTTTAGGGGCAAACTGAGTTGTGCAGCAAATTATTAAACACAACTAGCCGCCCAGAAGGGCTATGCGAACACGGTGGGATCAAGCTAACACTTTGATGGGCTCGTTGACCCTTTAATTAACTGGCGCGACCCACCCCGGGGGATTGCCATTAAATTGGGGGTCATTAAATTGTTATAAAAAGCACTTTGGGGATAGTCTCATAATGCTTAGCACTAGATCATTTTCAAAACAAGTAGTTGGCATAATCCATGAAAAAGAACGCTAATGTTGATGAACAATAAGCTTGATTTAGGCAACCTTAGTATTCAATTCGTTTCGTCTCGTGTAGTAAATCACATGCGTCATCGCAAACCCTCCATTGGCTAAAACCTAGTGTTGTAGTCCCAAAATAAAGAATCCCCGAATGTGATTAATTGAATCTCATAATTCGGTATGTTTCATCTAGAAGTCTCTTTTATGATTTTAAACAATCTGCATGTTGGGAAGAAATAACGCAGGGCAAAGAGTAGCAGGACTACTGGGTGAAAAACGAAGCTTTGCCAATGCTGTAGCGATGAATTTGCATTTGGGAAAGCAACATAAACTCAAGAGTTGCAGTGAATGAGAGAGATGTCACAGTGGCCAAAGTGATGGTTGCTGTAGTGACCATGGCCGAAGTGACCACCACTTTACAAGGTGAAGTAAAAGACGAAACGGGGCTGCAGCGTCTTTCGTGGCCGATATCATAGCATGTTCTGTTTTTCGCTCGTGCCTCAAGCTCTTAGCATTGCTGCGCGAGCGGTGAGGTACAAACCATGATCATGATGAGGGAGGATGATGCTGCGAAGATTTCAAGCAAAGCCAGACTCGGGGGCTGAAAATCACCCTGGCATGAAGCCGCAACAAACGAACACGCCACCGACCACTCACCATGATTTCAATAGTGAATTGCTAAGTGCTCTGTTATTGCTACATGCTCTAAATATTTTGCAAGTACGCGAGTAGTGAGCACACATCAGTTATATTCCAAATGTGAGAAATTGACAGTTTACCACGGCAGTTGTCAAGCAATCATCTTGCATTGCACACACCTGACGCACGCATTAGCCGTCCGTACTGACGACGGGCAGCAAGTAGCTCACTAACAAGGGAAACATGGCCGCTTTCGTGCAGGTTTTCCCATTTATTCTTAGTGGCATTGCAGAAGAATGTCTTCCTACAACATCTTAAAATCCTGCTCGAAGAACAGACGCGCCGGCATTGGGCGCTTTTGCCACCATAGCTGTCAGAGCATTGAGAAGCTGCTGTCTGCTATACAATTCCCAATGTTGCGTGCCCGCCGCACCACAAGTGGTGCTTTGCGCGGCTTTGAAAGCGCTCCCTATAGCTCCCAATCAAAGTGTATAGTGGGATGGTTCGGCTGGTCAAGTACATGAGCAGAATAGCGTATTCGCTCTGACTTGGAACGACTATTCCTCTCTCTAAATAATCGGTGACATGTTTCCTCATGAACTCCTGGTCCGGATATGAACATGTGCATGTTCGTGTAGCCACAGGAATGGAGCATTATAGATCTACTGAATGTTCGGCGAATGGGCGCGCTCTCTGCTGATCTTCATGCGTACGAAGGCATCGTGATTAGTTGCTAATGTTGCTTAGAGTTTCTTATGCTCTTCTGGCGATGTGTCCAGTGTCACCCGTTTCACCACTGCCAATATTTATATTTGCTGCTCAAGCCCTCGCTGTGGTCTTGGAGTCGTTGGCTTTGACGAGATGAACATGGCGATATTATCCTTCGCTTGATGTGGGGATTGCGCTGTGAAGGTAGAAATTAATGACTCTCCTTGTCGTTGTGATGGCAGTGAGCTTAATACATAGTCAACTCAGATTGTGACCTGTTGGTAGGCTAGTTAGTGTAAAGTTGTTTAAAACATGGAATGCTGGATCAAGATTGGCCAGACTCCTCCAGTTCGAACCTAATAATAGGTTCATTGTAGGTAGCAACGCGTGGATGAATACTGTGAGAATTTTAGTTGCCAGTTTACCCACAATGATTGATGACAAAGTGGTCCATTCGGGCTTGACCGGGTTGTCTAGAACTGCTGCTAATTTATGCCTTTTGCAAGATTCCTTTTTGGTCGTGAGAAGTGGAGCCTTCAGATCCTTGTTGTAGATATTCGGTCTAATTTCGGTACATGCTCCTAGTTCTGTACCTCCTGACAATAGTTATAATGCGAGAACAGAACGACGACTAAGAGACAAGAATGACATGAAGGACGTGAGGGCGTGTCCTTTTTGTCTCTTTGTCATCGTTCTGTTCTCGCCTTATAACTATCGTCATGTCAAAGCAACTAGCCCAAGCTGCCACACTTCTGTACCTTCTGTCGTATGGACTGTCACGATAAGAAGTGAGTCTCCTCTGGTGCACAAGAAGGAGTGGATGTTTCGTTGATCTGTTCAACTCTGCATCTGGCCTGCTGTTCTATCTTTGTTTTGCTCTGAGAGCTGCGATCGTTTTTGGTTCTGGACAGTCCCTTGATGTGCCCCCAAACACTCAACAGTTGAAGCGTTTTTACTCTCGGAGGGCAGGTGTCCGTTAGGTGGTTGGCAGCTAACAGTTTCTGTGCGTATGTAGAGTTGAAATGGCGTGACTAATCTGTCTTGTTCATAAGCACATACTTAGGATCGGTACATGGATCGACTTCTAGCTTTGGTTGTGAGCGTAGGTCTGCGGCTCGGTCAATAAGTTCAAGCTTGGAATAGCATTTTTGAGATGCTGGCAGCGTAGCCCACTGGTCATTTTCGATGCCATTCAGAATGAGCGATATGCAATCCTCCACGGTGAGTGTGTGAGAATTTGTTTAAAATTTTTGTTACCTCAAAGGCACCAGTTTAGGGGTTTCACTTGAGGAGTGGCCAACAATTCAACATAACAGATGTTTGACAGCTTCTTCTTTGAAGAGTACTTAGCTGTAGTAGTGCATGGTACCGGCAGGGAGGGTGTTGCAGTCTTTAGGCATGAGCACTGAAATGAACAATGAGTGAGCTACAGTCCGAGCATGGGGCAGTTATACAGCTTTGGTGTGATTGAGACTGCTAGAATGAAGATGAATGATCACAGAAGTACGAAAAGTAGCTTGATAAAATTTATGAAAAAGACAAAGGCATGTGACTTTGCAACGAAGAGCAAGATTGGGAACATTAATACATGATTTAAGGTTTGTAATGCTGCGTACGAGTAATCAGAGAAAATAAACCTGGTTTCAAGATTCTGAAAAGATTCTAGTGTTTTAATCAGGTTATATTGGTTTAGATCCCATATGGCACATGCTTATTCTAATTTTGGTCGCAGTACAGTGTTATAATATATGCTAATCGTTTTAAGGAAGATAGGACTAGGCTCCAGCTCCAGCATAGGTAGCCAAGTACGCGGTCAACTTTGTTCGTTATATTGGTTATGTGTGGTATCCAAGAGAGATCAGTAGTAAGTTCCATGCTGAGGTGTGTATAGGAAGTAACAGATTCAATTGGGAAGTTACAAAGAAGGTATTGAGGTGCATGATAGTTTTTTCTGCGGTGAAAAGAGAGATGTCTTATTGATGTTTATAGACATAAGCCATTTTGTGCACCAGTCATAAAAGTGGTTTAGGTCAGATTGAAGTGCTGGTACGTCATTATTGTTGTGAATCGCCTGATAGATGACACAGTTGTCCGGGAATTATGTTATATGAAATGTTACTATGTAGGTCGTTGATATGCATTAGAAAGAGTAGAGGGCCAAGTACAGACCTCTGAGGAACCCCTGACCTAACGAGAGATGACTGAGAGAGTGAGTGTTTGCAAAGACAAAGTGTTTTCTGTTGGTCCAGAAATCTTGGATCAAATTTAGTACTTGTGGGTGAAGTTTGAGGCACAACAGCTCGAAAAATTTCTTTTATGTGAGACCTTTCCAAAGGCCTTCTCAAAATGCAAAATAAAGCATCTGCTAGTATGTTAACATCGATGGCAGAGCTAATGGTATTATGAATAATGCTTTTGTGTTTCACTAGAAATGCCTTTTTGGAAACCATGCTGGTTTTAGTGGAAGTAATCAACCGAAAAAAGAACACTAGCTATGTGTGAGTAAAAGATGTGCTCCATTAGTTTTCAGCTAACACACGTAAGTGAATGGGTCGATAGCTGTTAGAGGAGAAACAGATACTTTTTTGGGGGACAAGAATGATCTTTCCTACTTTCCAGTCTCATGGCATCACTCCAGTTGACAGTGACTGCTGAAAACTGCTGTGAAGCATTACACTACATACATGTTTTGTACTTTTTGGTATTTTTTAGTTTATGTTGTAAACTCCTGAAGAGAGAGATAATTTAAGAGACTTAGTGGCCTTTTAAATTCTTGCAGCGTTGATAATGAGTTCCGATTTGAGTGGATGGTCAAGAAATGGAATGTAAGGCAGGATTTAGTCAGGCTCATCAGTGAAAACATAACAAAATGCTGCATTCAGACCACTCGGTACACAGTAATGGGGTATCAAGAAATCATACTAATCACGTAGTAATACTGATTCAGCGGGTTGCGGGTTTACTATTTTTCAAAAACTTTTTGGATTATTTTTTAGAATGTTTGGAAGGGTAGAAGAACAAAAAGTACGATTTGTTTTAACAGAATTACACTTGAAATATTTTTCGACGTTGCGGCATTTATCCCACCCAAGAGGCGTATTCAGTGATCTTGCCTGATGGAATTTGCATTGTTTTTTTTTGTTTTTTCATATTTGAGTGATGAATTGAACCACGGCAAACTAGATCACTCAGTAACCGTTATAGTGTAAATATAGGTTTTCGATCACTCAACACTCTTTGTGAAAAGGCACTATTTTTTTTCGACATTTCTCTGGGAGAAGTCACTGAAAAATCTTCACAAAAATACCCCATTCAATCATTAGTTGCTTCATAGTTACCTCGGTCCTAAAGCATTATTATTTTTTAATCTTCAATGACGGTGGCAGCTGATACATGTAAGTAGCAGAAACAACTACGTAATCACTCAAGGGAGTTGGATAAGAGAGAGAAGTCACTTTATTAGGGTGACTCGTTAGGAATAGATCGAGAATACTTGATGTATTATTTGTCTGGCATGTTCCTGTAGTAATAACTCGCAATAAGCCAAAAGTTGGACAAGAATTCATAAAGTCACTTTCAATGCTTTGTTTAGTTAATCACTAAACTGTCTAGTCATTTCACTAGTTAGGATAGATGAATGTAGGCATAAAGCCACTTTCAATGCTTTGTTTAGTTAATGAGAAACTAGACCAACTGATACAAGGAAAATAAATTACATTGCAAAATTAATTATGCATTGCTTTATCTTTCAGTAGGTAAGCGAACCGCTTAATGGAATTCATCAGTAAACGATACATCAGAGTCAGGAGGACGGTAGCGAGTTCCCATGATAACGAGTGAGAGACGCTAGAACAGATGAATAACAGCTCTAGGCGAGAAGGAATTTCCACCACGCGCCAATGAAGTTGACAGTGGCGCGTGGTTGATATCAAACAACCTCGTTTGATATCCTGGCGAAAGATGTTAAGACAATGTCCATTCACTATTTAGGATAGATGAATGTAGGCATGTTTCTGTCAAAGTTATTAAGTCAGAGTTGGTGGTTTCGATTAAGTTTCACAATGTGTCTCATTTCTGAGACTTTTCAGGTTAGTATAGATTATGGACAAGTCCTCTAGATTATCACGCTGCTGCTTAAGGTTGCTGCCTTCTAGCTATGATGTGTGTGGTATAACTTTCTGAGTAGCATGGCCAAACATATGAGCACGATTATCGGTAGTAAGCTAGTTGTGGCGTAGCTTGTATGGAGCAGACCTATCTTTTGCAAATTCTGCCACATTTTTACGTGCTATTCGGGTGTTGTGCGAGTAGTCTTCACAAATGCTAATTTCTGAATCCTTCAGCTTCCTTGGACATGAAAGGATCTGTTCTTCATCCTTATAAATAATGAGACATATTGTGATGGGCCCTTATTGAGACATACTGTGATGGGACGATTTTTATTTTGGCAAAAGCGCCCTAACCAATGTGCCCTCTCAATGTCTCGGGGTTTTATGGTAATGCTAAGGTTAGTTTCACAGACACCTATCACTAGCTTCTCACATTGCGCCCACATCTCACATTCAGCGTCAAAGATGCCGAAGAATACGACATTAATTCAGTGTAATCTGTCTTCTGAATCATCTATCCTTGTTTCAAGGTTTGCAACACGGTTTGTGATTAGCCAAGTTTTTGTGCAAAGGCTTCCAATATATGTATTAACTTGTTTTATAGAAGAACAGTCGCTTTCAATTTTTGATAATCGTGCTCTATCTTGAAGAGTGGAATTAACTTACTTGCATTTAGCAAAGTTGCTTGACTTGATTGTATCTGTTTTAAAGCCGACAGAATGTCAGCATTATGTTGTGTATCGCCAGATCAAGTATTCACAGGACGAAGGTTTTCTTCTACATTGCCAAGAAGAAACAACTGTAATGCGAACACCATTATGCGCAATCACAAGACACTGGCCAGGGCATGGCAGTACTACTAATCCCAAATGGCGAGTGCACGTTGTGAACAGGGATAAAAGTTTTTTTTTGTCTGCATAAAAAGCAATCGAGGCCATTTAGCGCAAGTCATTGTAGCAGTACCGCCATGCCCAATGAAGATAGCAGCAGGATCCCCGAGCTTTATAATCTCGCGGTGTGACGTCACCGCAGATGCGGTTGCCCGTAATTCTTGATTGATTGATTTGTGGGGTTTAACGTCCCAAAACCACGATTTGATTATGAGAGACGCCGTAGTGGAGGGCTCCGGAAATTTTGACCACCTGGGGTTCTTTAACGTGCACCCAAATCTGAGTACACGGGCCTACAACATTTCCGCCTCCATTGCCCGTAATTTTTTGAACAATGTCTTGGCTATGAGTGGGACAGATCAGATGGTTGTTTCGGAGCGCGCGGACACCGGACAGTAGGCATCAAAATGCCCCCTGATAAGGCAGTGCACTAGTCTGGTGAAGTTCAGCGCGTTGATTCGTGGAGGACCTGAGTCGACAGCACTAAGGTTCTGGAGGCAGCATCGCGCACTTCATGGTAAGGTGTCTGGAGCAATAGACAGCCGATACATCTACACAAAAATCAGTCGAGGTCGTTTAGCGCAGGTGTGGTAGCAGTACTGTTATGCTCGTGCCCTTTCTCAAACATAGGGTTGTTAGCGTACATATATTGTACGATAGTTTGAAGTGAGAGCAGTTTTCGCTCATATTGACAGTCTAGGAACTCTTGGAAACTCATCCTTTTTAGGAAACGCTACATAAAAGCATGCTTCTATGTGTCCAAATCTTGAATGTAAATACTGTAGGAACTGTGCCAGTCGTGCGCCGCTTCTCAGAGACGCGTAAAAGCGTGTAACATTGTGAGCGACTGCATCCAGTTTACAAGAGACGCTACGCGTTCTATCATTGCAAGCTATTCTTTCACAGTTTCTCGCTGTTTTTTAAACGTATTTATAGCTGAGGGAGATACCACTGCAGGCCTTTGACAAAGCACTTGTGCTGAAACACCAAGGAGCATCATTTGTGTGAATGCTTTGCTCTCCTTTGAAGGAAAGAAGTGCACACTTAAAGACTTGTTTTCTTTGTTATACACAATAATAATGAGATCTAACAAACAGTCCTGCCAAGGAAAGTATAGGGTACGTTACATGAGGTTATTGTAATGTAAATATATGAAAGAAAAGGGGATGAATAGATAACTTGCCATGGGCAGGGAGAGAACCTGCGACCTTTTAGAATAGTGTGTTGGATGCTCGATGCTCCAAATGTCTTTTAACTAAATTTAAAAGATATAGTGAAAGCTTATAAATTTTGCACATAAGGAAATGCGAGAGCTTACTTGGGATGTACATTGAAGAACAACGGCTATTTGGGCAAGTTGGTTAGATTACATTATAATAAAGGTTGCAGCGCAAGCAAAGTTGTGCTTAAAGGAGGTTGCTCGCCTTCCGTTCGCTTTCCTTTCAGCACTTTCGTGCTTGCGCTGCAACTCCTATTTTAATGGGATGCATATTGCGTGAAAAGATTTGCAACAGAAAAAACACTAAAAAATTCATGATTCAGTGTTTCATTAATTTTTTCAAATTGGTACATATTAAGAGAAACTGAACTGTTCTTTGCCATATCTACAGGAAGTGAGCTTCATTTCTTAAGTCAGCGTTATCCCCCTTTGCTGCTGCTGGCATCAATAAGAGTTCCCCTTTCTTAGGCGCCAGAGGAATGAAATCATGTCATATTGACATGCCAAGTCTTTTATTTAGATGCAAATTTGTGTCACAGAGTAATATACAGTAAAAGCTTGTTAGTTTTAACTCGAAAGGGACTGAAGAATTCTTAAAATTAGGCAGAGTTCGAAGTAGTGCGTGGGTGCTGGAATAAACTGACGTTAAGTCTTTGCACTCGTAATTGCAAACTGGGTGCTACTGAACGTTTGTGGTGGGTTATTCCATAAACTAAGTTCATGGAGCTCTAAAATGGAATACATTTTACTGAAAAGTCTGTGATACTCTAGAAGCAAGCAGTGACATTCATTGATGGGAATAGTGAGCCTCAATGTGAAAACATATGACATGCCACTGTTTATGCTCTAAAATACGTTTATCTACATGCCAGAGTTATCAACAAACTCCACATAGTTAAGCCACAGTTTGGACATTGGCCATGATTAACCAAGTCAAGGCGAAGGCATGTTTTATTCTATTGCCACAGAATAAGACACGCTTACGAAACGCACTGTTTTTTATTGACAGGTAAGGAGCATCCTCTGTGTGGTAGATGTGGCAAAAGGCTTATTGTTCAGCATGTCCTGTTGGAATGTCATGAACCTGAAGTTGAAAGGATGAGACACTTCCCTTTAACATATAAACAATGCATACCGCTTCACTTGCCTCTCTTCCTAGGTAGAGAACCGCTATTTAGCGCTAAATCTGTTTTAGCTTTCTCGAGTGAAGTCCGCATGCTCAACATTATCTGCCCTAGTAATCGTAACACTGCCTCCCTCGAGAGGCAGTAGTTGCGATTTTTATTTGTAATGGCACATGTCTCCTGGACCTTGTACGGAAGGCCTTTGTGAGGCTGGTGTGCTACTTCGTATTTCATCAATTAGGAGTTATGACGCTATTTTTTAGAGTTTGACATCCCTTGCTCATAGAACTCACCCGACTACAAAAGCCATGGTAAATTTTATTTCCAATTATTTTAAAGCATTCTCAGTTTTGATTTTAAGGCTTCTCTACAGCCACTGCACGAATCATAAAGCCATACAACAACATTACCACAATTTCGGTGCTCTTTGGCGAAGGCTTGGCCCTTGTGCCACTAAACGCTATACATCATCTTCATCAGAGTTAATGCAATCAAAATAAGGGTGAGGAGTAACTTGCTTTGGCTTTCCGTCTCTTCCATTGCCACTTTAGGAACATCGCTTGCAGCTCGCCCAAGAGCCTGCGGTGGCTGCATTTTCGGTGGAGGTGAAAATGCGGTAGGCCCGTGTGCTCAAATTTGGGTGCCTGTTAAGGAACCCCAGGTGGTCGAAATTTCTGGAGCCCTCCACTACGGCGTTTATCATAATTATATGGTTGTTTTCGGACGTTAAACTCCACGTATCAATCAAATCAAATCAAGCTTGCCCAAGAGCTTCAACGCGGCACCTGAATGATTATCTGCGAAGAAATGCTGCTGATTCATTGGTTTTCATCTCTAGTAAACTTAGTTTGGTTCGGTGCTCCAAGACATTTTAATTACTCAGGACCAACTCCTATGAAGAGCGATGAGAAGCTGGGGCTCTCAGTTTGAATTGTGGATACCAATGCACTCGAATCATTGGGAGCTTGCCCCCCCTGAAAATACATGGGGCTATGTCGGGACCAGGGCGTCAGTTTGAATTAACGAGCTTTTACTCTCTAATAAAGGCTCGTGCACTTTTACTACTATTAGTGGTTACTTTTGTGCTCTGGCTATGAAAAATAATTGTGCATACCAGGTATTCATTTATTTTGTATAGTTTTTTAGGAATACTGCAGGTCTTGAGAAGGCCTAGGCAGGAGGGGAAAGGTAAAAACAAACAGTAAAAAGTGTACAGGTATCAGAGATAATATACTGACAGCAAAATTTATCTACCAACAAGTAAACAAACACTGAAAATTGTGAAACAATGAAATAGAATATACAGAATGAAAGCATCATGAATAAATAGCTATCTAATCAATGTACAAGGGTATCTGTGCAAGGCTAGGTTTAAGATTTTTAAGTCTCGATTGATTGATGTGTGGGGTTTGACATCCCAAAGCCACCATATGATTATGAGAAACGCCGTAATGGAGGGCTCTGAAAATTTAAACCACCTGGGGTTCTTCAACGTGCACCCAAATATGAGCATACGGGCCTGCAGCATTTTTGCCTCTACTGAAAATGCAGCCACTGCAGCAGGGATTCAGTCCCGTGACCTTCGGGTCAGCAGCTGAGTACCTTAGCCACTTGACTACCGCGGAGGGGTATACTTAAGTTTCTGATGTCGCAATTCAATCTGTGAGCACTGTGCACAGCTTTAGGTTGTCGTAAAGGAAACTGTTGATGCAGAACACAGTGATGTCAAGGGTGTGCATCGATGCAGCCCAGTCAGTCGATCCGTAACAGCATTGCTATCACAAGAAAAAAGCAATTGGAAAAATAACTAATAAAACAGAGTTGGGGGAACTAAAAGAAGAAATTAAAAATAAGAAATAGTAAAAAGCAAAACTAAAAACAATGTAAGATGACTACGTGCAAAGATTTTGTATTATGTTTAGACACTATTGTATCTATAAAAAATACCAAAACCTTGAACAAGTGAGAGACCTTGCTTGGTGTTGTCTTGTGTTTTGAAACAAACATGCTAAAAATAAATATACATATAACTTGTCACCTTTAGGTGCTCCTTCAGGACATTTATGCCAGTTGTTCTCTTTTTTTGTAGAATTGGTAGATTCTCTTTTGATTGCTCACATTCTCGTGTTGCGGTGTCAGGTAAGGCAGCACTTCTCATTGAGTGTCATACTCATCTAACTACCAGTATGGGTGATTTGGCGTGTCTCTCCTCTGCTTGACATAATCATGACCATCTTGGCCTTACTTTCAAGGAAGCATCAACACGTGTTTGAGGCGTCACAAAGTTTACATCTTTCTTCTCCCTGAGATAAAGTGTTAATGTTTTCCACAAACTTGAACCAGCAAACCGGTGCGAAATATTTCAGTTCACCTCAAAAGCTTTCTTTTTTGCCCAGAATCTTCAAGCCAACCCCACCACAGCGAACATTACCATGACAACTTATTTTGCGGGTTTACAGACTTAGCGTTCGGCATGCAGTCTAAATTGCTGCTGGAGTCACTAAACTCTAGTTCACTTTTTGTTTTTTTCCATTCACGATGATGCGAAAGGCATTTTTTCAGCAGTCTGTGTCCCCTAAGCATTGGCCGGGACATCAACATGTGATCTGCTCATCATCCACAATACCTGTTTGTCCACTCGCAGGTATTTACCCACAAGTGGTTCTTCCTCCTCGCACAGTGAAGAGGAGCAGTCAGCAAGGAGGAGAGACGAGCAGACGTACGGAGCATGGCGAAGGAAAGAACGAAACACACGAGGGCATCTTTTTTGCCATCAAGCATGTGTAACTACACTATCACGGCACTGTTTCGAAGAACTGTCACAGCTAGGCGTTCGTTGTAGACTCATGCACAACTGCAACACGCCAACTAAGTTGCCTCTTCTGGTTGGTTTAGGGGCTCTTTAAAGTCAGTAGTTCATACTCGAATATATTAGAAAAATATTCTATTTGACTCACACTTAGCTTCGATTTTTCAAATTCACTTTCAAATTGAAGATTTGATATTTGCGCACCCCTAATATTGAGTAGTATAGTTGTAGCTTTCATAGCAGATGAGAAAAGGTGCCCAGTATTGGTAAATACACCTGAGGCGAAGCAGGAGCTCAATCACTGAGTGCTGGTGCTATTCTTTTGCAGAGATTTGATTGCCGCTGTTCTGAAAAGACACAGACCACTTCAAGAACAAAGGTGACTACCGCCGGTTTGCTGTTTTCTGCCTGCTGAAGATTGGCACCGAGATCTACGACACTGCTATGGTCAGCAATGTGGACCGTAGTATGACTGATGTCTCCTTTGATGACACAATCGTTTAGTAAGTTGAACTGGTTGCTTTGCAAGCATATATCTCTGGCTCTTTGTTTCTCCTTTATTTGTAAAGGGTCTCCAAATGAAAGTGATGTGTTCTAAGACAACAGGATTGATTTCAAACAATTGAACTTTGAAATTTTTGTTCTGGTTTTTTTAGTACACTTCGGCCTTCAACTTAAGTATGTGTGTGTATGCAAGTGTACGTGCCTGCATTTGTGGAGCAATTTAATACTTGTTTTACGAAAGGCAGTCAATACTAACATATAAAAAATCTTGAACCAGGCAGAGATGCACTCGTGTATTTTACGAATATTGTTGGTAAAATATTTAGTTCATACTTTCTATATTAACAAGTTCTTTACACAGTCAACCATAATTTATAATTATGAGACATTCTTATGTGAACGAGTTGATATAATGGTCAGCCATAGTCATTTATAATTATTCGGTACCTACCGTATATAAGTAAGTGACTGTCAACTTCCTGTGAAAAGAAAGTTATACTTTTTATATCTTTTTTAAGCTATATTACTTTCATGAAAGTATAAATACAAGCTCACAACAACTCTTGTCGTTGTCTTCGGCAGCTGATAAACCTTCTGAAGTTTCAGCAGTAATAAACTCTGATCGCCTGCCACCGATTGCAGCAACAACATTCCACCTGACTTTGAGTTCAAGCTGGAAGTGTACAGCCATATTCTACAAGATGACCTCAGCATGGCGAGCACACCACGGAAAATAAAACGAAGTTCACCAATTCAGTCAGCTGAGCTATAGGACGCAAGCTGGCTGCATCACTGGTCAGTTGCACTGCAATGCAATTCAGTGCAACTGCATTACATTGCATGTAATGTAATGTAATGTCCCCTCATGTAATGTCCCTATGGGACCTTTGAGGAATCAATAAATAAAAAAAATTCTCAAGCATGCTCACTACTTCCTTCGAACCCTATAGTAGAGTTTGAAAGGAAGGCAATATTAATAAATCACTGTTTTTTATTACAAAAATGAGATACTTGTAGACAATGAACTTGATCAACAGTTGCTACAGCAGCATAAATCATAAGTGCTAAGAAAAATGCAGTTTCAATACTCTTTTCAGTCTCTGTCAGAAGTTTGAACATTGCGACACTTGAAGCATTGGCGTACCTTTGGTTAATGTTGGCTTCAAGTTATTATCCTGCATTAACCTTGGACTTCACCATGTGTTGACCTTTAAGCACTCTTTATTCATGCTGCAAGGATTTTAAGTGACCTTTAAGAGCCTTTCACAATTTTAGCCACTTTACTCTGAAAGCACCTAGTTGGTGTTGCTCTCGCTACTCTAGAAGAACATGCTCATATGCCCCTGCCTGTATAGTATACTATTCGGCTTTATTAAAAGGTATCAGTATCTTTCCTAGAGTTGAAAGTTTCCAAACATTGTTTTAACTAAAAGAAACAAGAGAATGGCCATCAAGTGAGCAAAACATGCTGCCACTGATTGACATGTACGTCTGGTGTACAACATTCAAGAATTGAAACATAACAATTTAGAGATACTTGATACACATGTGCCTTTTTTTCACCACCTTCAGTCTATATCATTTACGTAATATCCATTCAAACATTTTCTATTTATATAAGGCCATGATTCGCGCCACCTAATATCATAGCGTTAGCCCATATCATCTCTGTTCAGTGCCCCGCGCTACGCGTACTTGTGATCAGACCTTGGTCGAGTCACTCGGCGTCGCAGTGACTAAATGTTAACTTCGTGCGCACCGCCCCTTGGTATGTTCTTAAACGTAAAAATGTGATCGTTAGTGAGAACCCCCGTTTTTTTCTTGGCCCATCGTTTAGCGCGTCTCCAAGTAAGTTTCACACTGCAAATAACATGGCTCAAATGTTCGTGTTGACTGACAGCGCCTCGCTCCGCAGAGCCTCCCTCGGCGTGGGTCTCCTCTATACAGGGAGGGGGTGAAAGCCCCTAGCACTTCGCAAAGTGGCGACACTCTCCTCCTCCGCTCGCGTTTTTCCTCGATCTCCTCTCCTTCGCACTCGCATTTTGAATGTGGCGCCACCTGAAGAGAGCGCTTGCGCGGCAGGCAGCGCATGCCGGAAAGCATTCGCGCATGACCTCCGAGATCGCGGGCGTGCGGCCGCCAAGCGCTTCGAATCACGGAGGCCATTATTCGCGCCCCGTAATATCATAGCGTTAGCCCATATTATCTCTGTTCAGTGCCACGCGCTACGCGTACTTGTGATCAGACCTTGGTCGAGTCACTCGGCGTCGCAGTGACTAAATGTTAACTTCGTGCGCACCACCCCTTAGTATGTTCTTAAACGTAAAAATGTGATCGTTAGTGAGAATCCCCGTTTTTTTCTTGGCCCATCGTTTAGCGCGTCTTCATGTAAGTTTCACACTGTAAATAACATGGCTCAAATGTTCGTGTTGACTGACAGCGCCTCGCTCCGCAGCGCCTCCCTCGGCGGGGGTCTTTTTATACAGGGAGGGGGTGAAAGCATAGAGAAAAAAGAAGACAAGAGAGGACACTCCACGAAACCTGGCCTCAGAAAGTGCGTCAAGATTACGTAACCAACTAGTGCTCTCATCAAACGTCAGAGGGCGCAAGCGCAAAAAAAACAGTTATAATCAATGCAACAGAATTGTTTTCACAAAATAATATTTATACGCCCAAATTAGGTATGTTCTTTATACATAAAAACAATTTATTCAACACACCTTACGCGATTATTTTTCTTCAGCCGTACTGTCATAAACACCATCCACCCAGCGACAAGCCCATGCATGACTGACAGCGAGAAGATTTCGTCGCTTTCGTCAACGTCGGCTGCGTCGGCGTTTTCGTGCGTGAGATAACAGGTGAGGCACGTTTTCAAGCGAAGCTTGTTGAATGACATGTTGTTCGTCTAGTTGGGTCATTTTTCTCAGAAAACGGTTTCACCTGCGCGATTAAGACACCATGCAACAAACATAGAAAGATGAACACACACGTTGCGCTTCGTGTGTTCGAGTTTGTTTCTTACGAGGCGTCTCATTCACGCAGTTGTAACCTTTTTCTGAAGCTTGTAAGGACTGGGAGGTTCGGTGAAAAGAAAGTTTGTGGATCTATGCGGCGGCTAGACGGGAACATTGTTCAACGTATGCAGTATAGCAAAGGCGACAAGGCGTCAAGCCGAGGCGACGCGTGCTGCGTCTGCCACGGACGCGAGCGTCTGTAGGCTGAGCATAGCTGGGCAGCTAGGTCATAGGCTCGGTGGCTCGGTGCAAAATATTGAGAAGCGTTCTATGGGCCTCGCATGCTTCACGACACGTTTTCCGAAGGCTCGCAACATGAATAATTCTTGGTGTGCTGGAGGCAAATCTGGACTAGCCAAGTGGCCATCATCTTCGTTTTTTCGCTAGCCTTGTGCCACTAGTGCAAGCTGCCCACAAATTTTTTGACGTTTCCAATATAACTTTACCGCACAAATTTCAACTACAATTTTTCTTCCCAATGTACTGTGCTGATACCGCGTACGCACGAAGGTGTTCTAAAGTTCCCAGGCCGCGATACCATTGCAATACAAGAGATAGCGGCCTGGAAACTTCTGAAAATCTTTGTACGTAGTCTTGACGTCTATCTTTGTAAGTCAGAGTTTTATGGGTCAGAGATGTATCACTGGTTTTGTATTGTGCATCGATTAGCTAATCATTCAAAGGGGTTTGTTGGTACACTTATGACGTGCACATATCTTTTCGTAATTTGACAGCGAAGCATCCTCTTGCTAACATTTTCAGACAGCGCTGATGCCATGCCGTCCGGCATTCCAAGCTACGGCAGCTACTGCTGTGTATCGTGGTGCTTCAACAATGGCAGAACCTACAAGAAGCCTGGGACGAGTTGCTTCCGCATACCACGGGACGGCAGGTGTGTTAAAGCTTTTGTATGGTTTGCATGTCTTTAGGCTTACTGTTCGTACTTGCTCAGTGAGAGTAACAATAAAAAATCACTATTCAAGCACTTCCCCGTTCAGCTGGTAGTTCATTGCCAATGCAGGATGAAAGCATGGATGCAGTATGCTGGACGCGATGATCTCCTTAGTAAGCCGGCCAACCTATTGTACGCAACGTACAGGGTTTGTAGCGACCATTTTACTGCTCAAAGTTTCATTAACCCTGGGAACACAAGGCTTACAAGAATGTTTGTTCCCAGTGTGCAACCAGCTGCACCATGTAAGTGATTGACTGAAACTCAAATATGTGTAATAGCAGCCACTTGTATTGAATCAGTGGCGACAGTTAACCGCGAAGATCTTTGTAGCCGGTGGAGAAACCTCACTATACAAGTAACACTTGGAAAGTCTTAAATGTTGTGAACTATGGGCTATTACCTTCCTAACAGCAGCCTTACATTTCTGTCGTTTTTTGATGCTCTTGACAAGGGCAACTTGTTTTGAAAGACTTTCAAGGGCTATTTCACGTTATCTTCAAGCCTGAGTGCACATGTACATTTACCTTTCATCAGTGAAAGCTGGCACTGTTGATAATTCTAAAAATCACAAATTACTTGTTTCCGAGTTGGTGCCTTCTCTTTTCCTCCTCGTTCGACCAATTTGCGCATTTGAAAGAGCTGTTTAGGTTCCCCATGCTACAAGCTTTGTAACATGTACCAACTGCACATATATGCACGTTCTCCGAGCGTCGCTTCAAATAGTGACTGTGACATGACTGCAGAAGCTGCACTGCAAGATGCGGATGAGCTTCAGTTTGTGTTATTTTAAGCCTCTTACTGACACATTATCGTAATTTCATTTCTTCAGGACCTGCGGTAGCGGCTTCAAAAAGCGTTTCCCACACATTAAGGTGCCCCGATGAACAGGGTGCATTCAGTGTCGCGATTTCTTTTTTTTTACCCAAATTGACTGTTGACCAAACCTTTGCAGGTGGCAGCTCCCTTGTAGCTGGTGAAAGAATTTCTGCTGACTTCGTCTTGCCGGAGAAAACCTTAACCAGTCGTTCAGCTGTCACAAAAGGAACTTGTGTGACCGGTAAGTTGTATGTTCACTTCAACACCCGAGTGGATTGATATTGAGACTTCCGCAGGCCGCTCGCAAGATTGTTCCGACAGCACTGTCCGAGGCACTGAACAAGCTTCACAAGACCCTCCAGAAGATGTCTCCGCCAACAGCTCCACTTCTGAGTGCCCTAGAGAAAATGATGACTATGCTTTTATTGCAGCTGTTTTTAATGTGCTATTTTATGTTTAGGACATTCTGAGGAAACTATCCTCAAAAGGACACTACGTGTGCACTTACAAAATATAAGGGTGGGCTCTCAGTGATTTTCAATTTTTTGTGCATTGTCAACATTGTGAATGGTTTGTTTTTAGGTAGTGAAATCGAAAACTTTGCACCACAGAAAGCTGTGCACCTTGGGTCTGAAAGAGCAAGGAAACTGCTCGTATGGGATTAGTTGTTCTTCGCTTTTACATCCATTTTTTTGTTTATTGCAGTGCGTTCCTGTGTGCCAGCGACAATGTCTCCATCAATGAAGTACAAGCAAACCATTAAACATCTGCAAGCCAAAGTAGCAGCACAGCGGAAAACTATCAAAAGACTGCGGAGACAGCCTCACCAAACTAACCACTCATTCGTTGCATACATTGTTTTGGTACCCGCTATGAGGAGTAGGGACACTGTGTATTCGCTCGAAGTGATTTGCATAACCTTAAAAAGAATGTTGGGTATCCTGACTGTATTTTTGTAGCAAATGCGGGTGAAATGTACACTTTACTGAGGGTCGCTTGGTCACTGTGTGTGCTTTATCTCTCCAGCTCAAGTAATATATCGATAACAAAACCGCTTGTTAAAATGTCTTCGAGCGGGTAAGGAACACAGTATGAAGTGGGCACAGTTCACGTTATCACGCTTTTTGTATTTTAGCTTCTCATCAACCTCCTCATCTCGTCCTTCAAAATTTTCAAAAGAATACTCAAACTTGTAGCGTTTGATGGGGCTGCGTACGCTGCCATTTTATTTTTATATAGCTTGTGAGTGATAACATACGATGTAGAGCCTTTGTGGAAAATAATGAGCCAAAGTGGTTTCCTTCTGCTATTTATTAGCCCTGTAATACCGCTCTCGTAACACCAATTAAGGTCCACAATTCTGGATAAGTGATGACTACAATCTATTTTAGCTCGCAAGCGTCACAGCAACACCCAGACGCAAATCACTTGATGTCTTCAGTTTTTGATGATAAGAAGAGCCACAAGACCTGCCAGTGTTGTAGCATAAAGTTTGTCTTTCACGTAGTGAGCAAGCTGCAAAGCCCTACCTTTCTGAGGACAAGCAGGCATAAAGTCTGCTTTTTTTTCATTTTGGGCTAGCTGTTCTTAAGCACAGCCAGCACACTGCAGCTTTGCCTTTCTGCTATATTGTGTCGTGTGGTTTCTGTGCATTCTTTTTTCTATGCATTATTTTGGGTTACCCCATGCGTGATTCGCGACTTCATTGCTGTGTATATGTCACTTCTTCCTTCTTCTTCAGCATTGTGCGCTGTGTTTTTGCCATAGATCCTTACTTACCCACACGCCCGGTGTGTCATACTTCACCAGCTTCTCGGCTTCTGCCAACTCTAGCGATGTGTGCGCTGTCTGTGTTCTCTCTGTATTTGTTACAATATTTGTTACAATTTATTTGTAAGGCGAGCTGCATTTGTTGTCTACCTTTGTCATATTGTGCTTTTTATATTGTCAGACTCTACCTTGCCTTTGAATAAAACATTGCGGATACTCTGTCTCTTTGGCTGATATATACATTGATCACTTGTTCCAAAAGAACAAGTGATCAACAAGTGAACAAAAGAACAAGAACAAGCGCGATGAATAAAATCGTAGAGAATTATCACTACCTGCATCTCTCTTTATCATAACTTAATCGAAATAAAAATTAAAAAGTAAAAATAAAAATTCAGAACTTGCGCCAGTGAAACCGAAACAGGAAGCGCACGCCACTTGCTCTCACCAACCACCAGGTGTGCTAGGGTCGATTGGGCCGCTGGGGTTTACGGGAGTGTCCACTCTTCACCTTTTTTAATTCTCTATGGTGAAAGCCCCTAGAACTTCGCAAAGTGGCGACACTCTCCTCCTCCGCTCGCGTTTCTCCTCGATCTTCTCTTATTCGCACTTGCATTTAGAATGTGACGCCACCTGAAAAGAGCGCTTGCGCGGCAGGCAGCGCATACCGGAGAGCATTCGCGCATGACCTCTGAGATCGCGGGCGCGCGGCCACCGCGAGCTTCGAATCTCGGAGGCCATGATTTGCGCCACCTAATATCATAGCGTTAGCCCATATCATCTCTGTTCAGTGCCATGCGCTACGCGTACTTGTGATCAGACCTTGGTCGAGTCACTCGACGTCGCAGTGACTAAATGTTAACTTTGTGCGCACCACCCCTTAGTATGTTTTTAAACGTAAAAATGTGATCGTTAGTGAGAACCCCCGTTTTTTTCTTGGGGCATCGTTTAGCGCGTCTCCAAGTATGTTTCATACTGTAAATAACATCGCTCAAATATTCGTGTTGACTGACAGCGCCATGCTCCGCAGCGCCTCCCTCGGCGTGGGTCTCCTCTATACAGGGAGGGGTTGAAAGCCCCTAGCACTTCGAAAAGTGGCAACACTCTCCTCCTCCGCTCGCGTTTCTCCTCGATCTCCTCTTATTCGCACTTGCATTTCGAATGTGACGCCACCTGAAAAGAGCGCTTGCGCGGCAGGCAGCGCATACCGGTGAGCATTCGCGCATGACCTCCGAGATCGCGGTCGCGCGGCCGTAGCGCGCTTCGAATCTCGAAGGCCATGATTCGCGCCACCTAATATCATAGCGTTAGCCCATATCATATCTGTTCAGTGCCACGCGCTACGCGTACTTGTGATCAGACCTTGGTCGAGTCACTCGGCGTCGCAGTGACTAAATGTTAACTTTGTGCGCACCACCCCTTAGTATGTTCTTAAACGTAAAAATGTGATCGTTAGTGAGAACCCCCGTTTTTTTCTTGGCCCATCGTGTAGCGCGTCTCCATGTAAGTTTCACACTGTATATAACATCGCTCAAATAATCGTATTGACTGACAACGCCTCGCTCCGCAGCGCCTCCCTCGGCGGGGGTCTCCTCTATACAGGGAGGGGTTGAAAGCCCCTAGCACTTCGCAAAGTGGCGACACTCTCCTCCTCCGCTCGCGTTTCTCCTCGATCTCCTCTCCTTCGCACATGCATTTCGAATGTGGCGCCACCTGAAAAGAGCGCTTGCGTGGCAGGCAGCGCATGCCGGAGAGCATTCGCGCATGACCTCCGAGATCGCGGGCGTGCGGTCGCCGCGCGCTTCGAATCTCGAAGGCCATGATTCGCGCCACCTAATATCATAGCGTTAGCCCATATCATCTGTGTTCAGTGCCACGCGCTACGCGTACTTGTGATCAGACCTTGGTCGAGTCACTCGGCGTCGCAGTGACTAAATCTTAACTTTGTGCGCACCACCCCTTAGTATCTTCTTAAACGTAAAAATGTGATCGTTAGTGAGAACCCCCGTATTTTCTTGGGGCATCGTTTAGCGCGTCTCCAAGTAAGTTTCACACTGTAAATAACATCGCTCAAATGTTCATGTTGACTGACAGAACCACGCTCCGCAGCGCCTTCCTCGGCGTGGGTCTCCTCTATACAGGGAGGTGGTGAAAGCCCCTAGCACTTCGCAAAGTGGCGACACTCTCCTCCTCCGCTCGCGTTTCTCCTCGATCTCCTCTTATTCGCACTTGCATTTCGAATGTGACGCCACCTGAAAAGAGCGCTTGCGCGGCAGGCAGCGCATACCGGAGAGCATTCGCGCATGACCTCTGAGATCGCGGGTGCGTGGCCGCTGCGCGCTTCGAATCTCGGAGGCCATGATTCGCGCCACCTAATATCATAACGTTAGCCCATATCATCTCTGTTCAGTGCCACGCGCTACGCGTACTTGTGATCAGACCTTGGTCGAGTCACTCGGCGTCGCAGTGACTAAATGTTAACTTTGTGCGCACCACCCCTTAGTATGTTCTTAAACGTAAAAATGTGATCGTTAGTGAGAACCCCCGTTTTTTTCTTGGCCCATCGTTTAGCACGTCTCCAAGTAAGTTTCACACTGTAAATAACATCGCTCAAATGTTCGTGTTGACTGACAGCGCCACGCTCCGCAGCGCCTCCCTCGGCGTGGGTCTCCTCTATACAGGGAGGGGGTGAAAGCCTCTAGCACTTTGCAAAGTGGCGACACTCTCCTCCTCCACTCGCGTTTCTCCTCAATCTCCTCTTATTCGCACTTGCATTTCGAATGTGACGCCACCTGAAAAGAGCGCTTGCGCGGCAGGCAGCGCATACCGAAGAGCATTCGCGCATGACCTCTGAGATCGCGGGTGCGCGGCCGCTGCGCGCTTCGAATCTCGGAGGCCATGATTCGCGCCACCTAATATCATAGCGTTAGCCCATATCATCTGTGTTCAGTGCCACGCGCTACGCGTACTTGTGATCAGACCTTGGTCGAGTCACTCGGCGTCGCAGTGACTAAATCTTAACTTTGTGCGCACCACCCCTTAGTATCTTCTTAAACGTAAAAATGTGATCGTTAGTGAGAACCCCCGTATTTTCTTGGGGCATCGTTTAGCGCGTCTCCAAGTAAGTTTCACACTGTAAATAACATCGCTCAAATATTCGTGTTGACTGACAGCGCCACGCTCCGCAGCGCCTCCCTCGGCGTGGGTCTCCTCTATACAGGGAGGGGTTGAAAGCCCCTAGCACTTCGCAAAGTGGCGACACTCTCCTCCTCCGCTCGCGTTTCTCCTCGATCTCTCCTTCGCACTTGCATTTCGAATGTGGCGCCACCTGAAAAGAGCGCTTGCGTGGCAGGCAGCGCATGCCGGAGAGCATTCGCGCATGACCTCCGAGATCGCGGGCGTGCGGCCGCCGCGCGCTTCGAATCTCGGAGGCCACGATTCGCGCCACGTAATATCATAGCGTTAGCCCATATCATCTCTGTTCAGTGCCACGCGCTACGCGTACTTGTGATCAGACCTTGGTCGAGTGACTCGGCGTCGCAGTGACTAAATGTTAACTTTGTGCGCACCACCCCTTAGTATGTTCTTAAACGTAAAAATGTGATCGTTAGTGAGAAACCCCGTTTTTTTCTTGGCCCATTGTTTAGCGCGTCTCCAAGTAAGTTTCACACTGTAAATAACATCGCTCAAATGTTCGTGTTGACTGACAGCGCCACGCTCTGCAGCGCCTCCCTCTGCGTGGGTTTCCTCTATACAGGGAGGGGGTGAAAGCCCATAGCACTTCGCAAAGTGGCGACACTCTCCTCCTCCGCTCGCATTTCTCCTCGATCTCTTTTCCTTCGCACTTGCATTTCGAATGTGGCGCCACCTGAAGAGAGCGCTTGCGCGGCAGGCAGCGCATGCCGGAAAGCATTCGCGCATGACCTCCGAGATCGCGAGCGCGCGGCCGCCGCGCGCTTCGAATCTCGGAGGTCATGATTCGCGCCACCTAATATCATAGCGTTAGCCCATATCATCTCTGTTCAGTGCCACGCGCTACGCGTACTTGTGATCAGACCTTGGTCGAGTCACTCGGCGTCGCAGTGACTAAATGTTAACTTCGTGCGCACCACCCCTTAGTATGTTCTTAAACGTAAAAATGTGATCGTTAGTGAGAACCCCTGTTTTTTTTCTTGGCCCATCGTTTAGCGCGTCTCCATGTAAGTTTCACACTGTAAATAACATGGCTCAAATATTCGTGTTGACTGACAGCGCCTCGCTCCGCAGCGCCTCCCTCGGCGTGGGTCTTTTTATACAGGGAGGGGGTGAAAGCATAGAGAAAAAAGAAGACAAGAGAGGACACTCCACGAAACCTGGCCTCAGGAAGTGCGTCAAGATTACGTAACCAAGTAGTGCTCTCATCAAACGTCAGAGGGCGCAAGCGCAAAAAAACAGTTATAATCAATGCAACAGAATTGTTTTCACAAAATAATATTTACACGCCCAAATTAGGTATGTTCTTTATACATAAAAACAATTTATTCAACACACCTTACGCGATTATTTTTCTTCAGCCGTACTGTCATAAACACCATCCACCCAGCGACAAGCCTATGCATGACTGACAGCGAGAAGATTTCGTCGCTTTCGTCAACGTCGGCTGCATCGGCGTTTTCGTGCGTGAGATAACAGGTGAGGCACGTTTTCAAGCGAAGCTTGTTGAATGACTTGTTGTTGGTCTTGTTGGGTCATTTTTTTCAGAAAACGGTTACACCTGTGCGATTAAGACACTATGCAAAAAACATAGAAAGATGAACACACACGTTGCGCTTCGTGTGTGCGAGTTTGTTTCTTACGTGGCGTCTCATTCACGCAGTTGTAACCTTTTTCTGAAGCTTGTAAGGACTGGGAGGTTCGGTAAAAAGAAAGTTTGTGGATCTATGCGGCGGCTAGACGGGAACATTGTTCAACGTGTGCAGTATAGCAAAGGCGGCACGGCGTCAAGCCGAGGCCACGCGTGCTGCTTCTGCCACGGACGCGAGCGTCTGTAGGCTGAGCATAGCTGGGCAGCTAGGTCATAGGCTCTGTGGCTCGGTGCAAAATATTGAGAAGCGTTCGCTGGGCCTCGCATGCTTCACGACACGTTTTCCGAAGGCTCGCAACACGAATAATTCTTGGTGTGCTTGAGGCAAATCTGGACTAGCCAAGTGGCCATCATCTTCGTTTTTTTCGCTAGCCTTGTGCCACTAGTGCAAGCTGCCCACAAATTTTTTGACGTTTCCAATATAACTTTACCGCACAAATTTCAACTACAATTTTTCTTTCCAATGTACTGTGCTGATACCGCGTACGCACGAAGGTGTTCTAAAGTTCCCAGGCCGCGATACCATTGCAATACAAGAGGTAGCGGCCTGGAAACTTCTGAAAATCTTTGTACGTGGTCTTGACATCTATCTTTGTAAGTCAGAGTTTTATGGGTCAGAGATGTATCACTGGTTTTGTATTGTGCATCGATTAGCTAATCATTTAAAGGGGTTTGTTGGTACACTTATGACGTGCACATATCTTTTTCGTAAATTGACAGCAAAGCATCCACTTGCTAACATTTTCAGACAGCGCTGATGCCATGCCGTCCGGCATTCCAAGCTACGGCAGCTACTGCTGTGTATCGTGGTGCTTCAACAATGGCAGAACCTACAAGAAGCCTGGGACGAGTTGCTTCCGCATACGACGGGACGGCAGGTGTGTTAAAGCTTTTGTATGGTTTGCATGTCTTTAGGCTTACTGTTCGTACTTGCTCAGTGAGAGTAACAATAAAAAATCACTATTCAAGCACTTCCCCGTTCAGCTGGTAGTTCATTGCCAATGCAGGATGAAAGCATGGATGCAGTATGCTGGACGCGATGATCTCCTTAGTAAGCCGGCCAGCCTATTGTACGCAACGTACATGGTTTGTAGCGACCATTTTACTGCTCAAAGTTTCATTAACCCTGGGAACACAAGGCTTACAAGAATGTTTGTTCCCAGTGTGCAACCAGCTGCACCATGTAAGTGATTGACTGAAACTCAAATATGTGTAATAGCAGCCACTTGCATTGAATCAGTGGCGATAGTTAACCGCGAAGATCTTTGTAGCCGGTGGAGAAACCTCACTATAGAAGTAACACTTGGAAAGTCTTAAATTTTGTGAACTATGGGCTATTACCTTCCTAACAGCAGCCTTACATTTCTGTCGTTTTTGGTGCTCTTGACAAGGGCAACTTGTTTTGAAAGACTTTCAAGGGCTATTTCACGTTATCTTCAAGCCTGAGTGCACATGTACATATACCTTTCATCAGTGAAAGCTGACACTGTTGATAATTCCAAAAATCACAAATTACTTGTTTCCTAGTTGGTGCCTTCTCTTTTCCTCCTCGTTCGACCAATATGCGCATTTGAAAGAGCTGTTTAGGTTCCCCATGCTACAAGCTTTGTAACTTGTACCAACTGCACATATATGCACGTTCTCCGAGCGTCGCTTCAAATAGTGACTGTGACATGACTGCAGAAGCTGCACTGCAAGGTGCGGATGAGCTTCAGTTTGTGTTATTTAAGCCTCTTACTGACACATTATCGTAATTTAATTTCTTCAGGACCTGCGGTAGAGGCTTCAAAAAGCGGTTCCCACACATTAAGGTGCCCCGATGAACAGGGTGCGTTCAGTGTCGCGATTTCTTTTTTTTACCCAAATTGACTGTTGACCAAACCTCTGCAGGTGGCAGCTCCCTTGTAGCTGGTGAAAGAATTTCTGCTGACTTCGTCTTGCCGGAGAAAACCTTAACCAGTCGTTCAGCTGTCACAAAAGGAACTTGTGTGACCGGTAAGTTGTATGTTCACTTCAACACCCGAGTGGATTGATATTGAGACTTCCGCAGGCCGCTCGCAAGATTGTTCCGACAGCACTGTCCGAGGCACTGAACAAGCTTCACAAGACCCTACAGAAGATGTCTCCGCCAACAGCTCCACTTCTGAGTGCCCTAGAGAAAATGGTGACTATGCTTTTATTGCAGCTGTTTTTAATGTGCTATTTTATGTTTAGGACATTCTGAGGAAACTATCCTCAAAAGGACACTACGTGTGCACTTACAAAATGTAAGGGTGGGCTCTCAGTGATTTTCATTTTTTTGTGCATTGTCAACATTGTGAATGGTTTGTTTTTAGGTAGTGAAATCGAAAACATTGCACCACAGAAAGCTGTGCACCTTGGGTCTGAAAGAGCAAGGAAACTGCTCGTATGGGATTAGTTGTTCTTCGCTTTTACATCCATTTTTTTGTTTATTGCATTGCGTTCCTGTGTTCCAGCGACAATGTCTCCATCAATGAAGTACAAGCAAACCATTAAACATATGCAAGCCAAACTAGCAGCACAGCGGAAAACTATCAAAAGACTGCGGAGACAGCCTCACCAAACTAACCACTCATTCGTTGAATACATTGTTTTGGTTACCCGCTATGAGGAGTAGGGACACTATGTATTCGCTCGAAGTGATTTGCATACCCTAAAAAGAATGTTGGGTATCCTGACTGTATTTTTGTAGCAAATGCGCGCGAACTGTACACTTTACTGTGGGTCGCTTGGTCACTGTGTATGCTTTATCTCTCCAGCTCAAGTTTTATATCGATAACAAAACCGCTTGTTGAAATGTCTTCGAGCGGGTAAGGAACACAGTGTAAAGTGGGCACAGTTCACGTTATCACGCTTTTTGTATTTTAGCTTCTCATCAACCTCCCCATCTCGCCCATCAAAATTTTCAAAAGAATACCCAAACTTGTAGCGTTTGATGGGGCTGCGGACGCTGCCATTTTATATTTATATAGCTTGTGAGTGATAACGTACGATGTAGAGCCTTTGTGAAAAATAATGAGCCAAAGTGGTTTCCTTCTGCTATTTATTAGCACTGTAGTACCGCTCTCGTAACACCAATTAAGGTCCACAATTCTGGATAAGTGATGACTACAATCTATTTTAGCTCGCAAGCGTCACAGCAACACCCAGACGCAAATTTTTTGATGTCTTAAGTTTTTGATGATAAGAAGAGCCACAAGACCTGCCAGTGTTGTAGCGTAAAGTTTGTCTTTCACGTAGTGAGCAAGCTGCAAAGCCCTACCTTTATGAGGACAAGCAGGCATCAAGCCTGCTTTTTCATTTTGGGCTAGCTGTTCTTAAGCACAGCCAGCACACTGCAGCTTTGCCTTTCTGCTATATTGTGTCGTGTGGTTTCTGTGCACCCTTTTTTCTATGCATTATTTTGGTTAACACCAGGCGTGATTCTAGACTTCATTGCTGTGTATATGTCACTTCTTCTTTCTTCTTCAGCATTGTGCGCTGTGTTCTTGCCATAGATCCTTACTTACCCACGGGCCCGGTGTGTCATACTTCAGCAGCTTCGCGGCTTCTGCCAACTCTAGCAATGTGTGCGCTGTCTGTGTCATCTCTGTATTTGTTACAATATTTGTTACAGTTTATTTGTAAGGCGAGATGCATTTGTTGTCAACCTTTGTCATATTGTGCTTTTTATATTGTCAGACTCTACCTTGCCTTTGAATAAAACATTGCGGATACTCTGTCTCTTTGACTGATATATACATTGATCACTTGTTCCAAAAGAACGAGTGATCAACAAGTGAACAAAAGAACAAGCACGATGAATAAAATCGTAGTGAATTATCACTACCTGCATCTCTCTTTATTATAACTTAATCGACATAAAAATTAAAAATATAAAAATAAAAATTCAAAACTTGCGCCAGTGAAACCGAAACAGGAAGCGCACGCCACTTGCTCTCACCAACCACCAGGCGTGCTAGGGTCGATTGGGCCGCTGGGGTCTACGGGATTGTCCACTCTTCACCTTTTTTATTTCTCTATGGTGAAAGCCCCTAGAACTTCGCAAAGTGGCGACACTCTCCTCCTCCGCTCGTGTTTCTCCTCGATCTCCTCTCCTTCGCACTCGCATTTCGAATGTGGCGTCACCTGAAGAGAGCGCTTGCACCGCAGGCAGCGCATGCCGGAGAGCATTCGCGCATGACCTCCGAGATTGCGGGCGCGCGGCCGCCGTGCGCTTCGAATCTCGCAGGACATAATTCGCGCCACCTAATATCTTAGCGTTAGCCGATATCATCTCTGTTCAGTGCCACGACTTATGCGTACTTGTGATCAGACCTTGGTCGAGTCACTAGGCGTCGCAGAGACTAAATGTTAACTTCGTGCGCACCATCCCTTAGTATGTTCTTAAACGTAAAAATGTGATCGTTAGTGAGAACCCCCGTTTTTTTGGAGGGGGCATCGTTTTGCGCGTCTCCAAGTAAGTTTCACACTGTAAATAACATCGCTCAAATGTTCGTGTTGACTGACAGCGCCACGCTCCGCAGCGCCTCCCTCAGCGTGGGTCTCCTCTATACAGGGAGGGGGTGAAAGCATAGAGAAAGAAGAAGACAAGAGAGGACACTCCACGAAACCTGGCCTCAGGAAGTGCGTCACGATTACGTAACCAACTAGTGCTCTCATCAAACGTCAGAGGGCGCAAGCGCAAAAAAAACAGTTATCATCAATGCAACAGAATTGTTTTCACAAAATAATATTTACACGCCCAAATTAGGTATGTTCTTTATACATAAAAACAATTTATTCAACACACCTTACGCAATTATTTTTCTTCTGCCGTACTGTCATAAACACCATTCACCCAGCGACAAGCCCATGCATGACTGACAGCGAGAAGCTTTCGTCGCTTTCGTCAACGTCGGCTGCGTCGGCGTTTTCGTGCGTGAGATAACAGGTGAGGCACGTTTTCAAGCGAAGCTTGTTGAACGACATGTTGTTGGTCTTGTTGGGTCATTTTTTTCAGAAAGCGGTTACACCTGCGCGAATAAGACACCATGCAACAAACATAGAAAGATGAACACACACGTTGCGCTTCATGTGTGCGAGTTTGTTTCTTACGTGGCGTCTCATTCACGCAGTTGTAACCTTTTTCTGAAGCTTGTAAGGACTGGGAGGTTCGCTAAAAAGAAAGTTTGTGGCTCTATGCGGCGGCTAGACGGGAACATTGTGCAACGCATGCAGTATAGCAAAGGCGGCATGGCGTCAAGCCGAGGCGACGCGTGCTGCGTCTGCCACGGACGCGAGCGTCTGTAGGGTGAGCATAGCTGGGCAGCTAGGTCATAGGCTCGGTGGCTCGGTGCAAAATATTGAGAAGCATTCGCTGGGCCTCGCATGCTTCACGACACGTTTCCCGAAGGCTCGCAACACGAATAATTCTTGGTGTGCCGGAAGCAAATCTGGACTAGCCAAGTGGCCATCATCTTCGTTTTTTCGCTAGCCTTGTGCCACTAGTGCAAGCTGCCCACAAATTTTTTTTGACGTTTCCAATATAATTTTACCGCACAAATTTCAACTACGATTTTTCTTCCCAATGTACTGTGCTGATACTGCGTACGCACGAAGGTGTTCTAAAGTTCCCAGGCTGCGATACCATTGCATTACAAGAGATAGCGCCCTGGAAACTTCTGAAGATCTTTGTACGTGGTCTTGACGTCTATCTTTGTAAGTCAGAGTTTTATGGGTCAGAGATGTATCACTGGTTTTGTATTGTGCATCGATTAGCTAATCATTCAAAGGGGTTTGTTGGTACACTTATGTTGTGCACATATCTTTTTCGTAATTTCACAGCAAAGCATCCACTTACTAACATTTTCAGACCGCGCTGATGCCATGCCGTCCGGCATTCCAAGCTACGGCAGCTACTGCTGTGTATCGTGGTGCTTCAACAATGGCAGAACCTACAAGAAGCCTGGGACGAGTTTCTTCCGCATACCACGGGACGGAAGGTGTGTTAAAGCTTTTGTATGGTTTGCATGTTTTTAGGCTTACTGTTCATACTTGCTCAGCGAGGGTAACAATAAAAACTCACTATTCAAGCACTTCCCCTTTCAGCTGGTAGTTCATTGCCAATGCAGGATGAAAGCATGGATGCAGTATGCTGGACGCGATGATCTCCTTAGTAAGCCGGCCAGCCTATTGTACGCATCGTTTAGGGTTTGTAGCGACCATTTTACTGCTCAAAGTTTCATGGACCCTGGGAACACAAGGCTTACAAGAATGTCTGTTCCCAGTGTGCAACCAGCTGCACCATGTAAGTGATTGCCTGAAACTCAAATATGTGTAATAGCAGCCACTTGTATTGAATCAGTGGCGACAGTTAACCGCGAAGATCTTTGTAGCCGGTGGAGAAACCTCACTATAGAAGTAACATTTGGAAAGTCTTAAATTTTGTGAACAATGGGCTATTACCTTCCTAAGAGCAGCCTTACATTTCTGTCGTTTTTTGATGCTCTTGACCAGCGCAACTTGTTTTGAAAGACTTTCAAGGGCTATTTCACGTTATCTTCAAGCCTGAGTGCACATGTACGTATACCTTTCATCAGTGGAAGCTGGCACTGTTGATAATTCCAAAAATCACAAATTACTTGTTTCCTAGTTGGTGCCTTCTCTTTTCCTCCACGTTCGACCAATTTGCGCAATTGAAAGAGCTGTTTAAGTTTCCCCATGCTACAAGCTTTGTAACTTGTACCAACTGCACATATATGCACGTTCTCCGAGCATTGCTTCAAATAGTGACTGTGACATGACTGCAGAAGCTGCACTGCAAGGTGCGGATGAGCTTCAGTTTGTGTTATTTTAGGCCTCTTACTGACACATTATTGTAATTTCATTTCTTCAGGACCTGCAGTAGAGGCTTCAAAAAGCGGTTCCCACACATTGAGGTGCCCCGATGAACAGGGTGCGTTCAGTGTCGCGATTTCTTTTTTTTACCCAAATTGACTGTTGACCAAACCTCTGCAGGTGGCAGCTCCCTTGTAGCTGGTGAAAAAAGTTCTGCTGACTTCGTCTTGCCGGAGAAAACCTTAACCAGTCGTTCAGCTGTCACAAAAGGAACTTGCGTGACCGGTAAGTTGTATGTTCACTTCAACACCCGAGTGGATTGATATTGAGACTTCCGGAGGCCGCTCACAAGATTGTTCCGACAGCACTGTCCGAGGCACTGAACAAGCTTCACAAGACCCTCCAGAAGATGTCTCCGCCAACAGCTCCACGTCTGAGTGCCCTAGAGAAAATGGTGACTTTGCTTTTATTGCAGCTGTTTTTATAGTGCTATTTTATGTTTAGGACATTCTGAGGAAACTATCCTCAAAAGGACACTACGTGTGCACTTACAAAATGTAAGGGTGGGCTCTCAGTGATTTTCATGTTTTTGTGCATTGTCAGCACTGTGAATGGTTTGTTTTTAGGTAGTGAAATGGAAAACTTTGCACCACAGAAAGCTGTGCACCTTGGGTCTGAATGAGCGAGGAAACTGCTCGTATGGGATTAGTTGTTCTTCGCTTTTACATCCATTTTTTTGTTTATTGCATTGCGTTCCTGTGTGCCAGCGACAATGTCTCCATCAATGAAGTACAAGCAGACCATTAAACATATGCAAGCCAAACTAGCAGCACAGCGGAAAACTATCAAAAAACTGCGGAGACAGCCTCACCAAACTAACCACTCATTCGTTGAATACATTGTTTTGGTTACCCGCTATGAGGAGTAGGTGCACTGTGTATTCGCTCGAAGTGATTTGCATAACCTTAAAAAATATGTTGGGTATCCTGACTGTATTTTTGTAGCAAATGCGGGCGAACTGTACACTTTACTGTGGGTCGCTTGGTCACTGTGTATGCTTTATCTCTCCAGCTCAAGTAATATATCGATAACAAAACCGCTTGTTGTATTGTCTTCGAGCGGGTAAGGAACACAGTATAAAGTGGGCACAGTTCACGTTATCACGCTTTTTGTATTTTAGCTTCTCATCAACCTCCCCATCTCGCCCATCAAAATTTTCAAAAGAATACCCAAACTTGTAGCGTTTGATGGGGCTGCGGACGCTGCCATTCTATATTTATATAGCTTGTGAGTGATAACGTACGATGTAGAGCCTTTGTGAAAAATAATGAGCCAAAGTGGTTTTCTTCTGCTATTTATTAGCCCTGTAGTACCGCTCTCGTAACACCAATAAGGTCCACAATTCTGGATAAGTGATGACTACAATCTATTTTAGCTCGCAAGCGTCACAGCAACATCCAGACGCAAATCACTTGATGTCTTAAGTTTTTGATGATAAGAAGAGCCACAAGACCTGCCAGTGTTGTAGCGTAAAGTTTGTCTTTCACGTAGTGAGCAAGCTGCAAAGCCCTACCTTTATGAGGACAAGCAGGCATCAAGCCTGCTTTTTTCATTTTGGGCTAGCTGTTTTTAAGCACAGCCAGCACACTGCAGCTTTGCCTTTCTGCTATATTGTGTCGTGTGGTTTCTGTGCACTCTTTTTTTCTATGCATTATTTTGGTTAACCCCAGGCGTGATTCTAGACTTCATTGCTGTGTATATGTCACTTCTTCCTTCTTCTCTTCAGCATTGTGCGCTGTGTTTTTGCCATAGATCCTTACTTACCCACGGGCCCGGTGTGTCATACTTCAGCAGCTTCGCGGCTTCTGCCAACTCTAGCAATGTGTGCGCTGTCTGTGTCATCTCTGTATTTGTTACAATATTTGTTACAATTTATTTGTAAGGCGAGATGCATTTGTTGTCAACCTTTGTCATATTGTGCTTTTTATATTCTCAGACTCTACCTTGCCTTTGAATAAAACATTGCGGATACTCTGTCTCTTTGACTGATATATACATTGATCACTTGTTCCAAATGAACGAGTGATCAACAAGTGAACAAAAGAACAAGCACGATGAATAAATCGTAGTGAACTATCACTACCTGCATCTCTCTTTATTATAACTTAATCGACACAAAAATTAAAAATATAAAAATAAAAATTCAAAACTTTCGCCAGTGAAACCGAAACAGGAAGCGCACGCCACTTGCTCTCACCAACCACCAGGTGTGCTAGGGTCGATTGGGCCACTGGGGTCTACGGGAGTGTCCACTCTTCACCTTTTTTAATTTCTCTATGGTGAAAGCCCCTAGAACTTCGCAAAGTGGCGACACTCTCCTCCTCCGCTCGCGTTTCTCCTCGATCTTCTCTCCTTCGCACTCGCATTTCGAAATGTGGCACCACCTGAAGAGAGCGCTTGCGCGGCAGGCTGCGCATGCCGGAGAGCATTCGCGCATGACCTCCGAGATCGCGGGCGCGCGGCCGCCGCGCGCTTCGAATCTCGCAGGCCATGATTCGCGCCACCTAATATCATAGCGTTAGCCCACATCATCTCTGTTCAGTGCCACGCGCTACGCGTACTTGTGATCAGACCTTGGTCGAGGCACTCGGCGTCGCAGTGACTAAATGTTAACTTCATGCGCACCACCCCATTAATATGTTCTTAAACGTAAAAATGTGATCGTTAGTGAGAACCCCCGTTTTTTTTGGATGGGGCCATCGTTTAGCGCGTCTCCAAGTAAGTTTCACACTGTAAATAACATCGCTCAAATGTTCGTGTTGACTGACAGCGCCACGCTCCGCAGCGCCTCCCTCGGCGTGGGGTCTCCTCTATACAGGGAGGGGGTGAAAGCCCCTAGCACTTCGCAAAGTGGCGAAACTCTCCTCCTCCACTCGCGTTTCTCCTCGATCTCCTCTCTTTCGCACTTGCATTTCGAATGTGGCGCCACCTGAAAAGAGCGCTTGCGCGGCAGGCAGCGCATACCGGAGAGCATTCGCGCATGACCTCTGAGATCGCGGGCATGGCCGCCGCGCGCTTCGAATCTCGGAGGCCATTATTCGCGCCACCTAATATCATAGCGTTAGCCCATATCATCTATGTTCAGTGCCACGCGCTACGCGTACTTTTGATCAGACCTTGGTCGAGTCACTCGGCGTCGCAGTGACTAAATGTTAACTTTGTGCGCACCACCCCTTAGTATGTTCTTAAACGTAAAAACATGATCGTTAGTGAGAACCCCCGTTTTTTTCTTGGCCCATCGTTTAGCGCGTCTCCAAGTAAGTTTCACACTGTAAATAACATCGCTCAAATGTTCGTGTTCACTGACAGCGCCTCGCTCCGCAGCGCCTGCCTCGATGTGGGTCTCCTCTATACAGGAAGGGGGTGCAAGCCTCTAGCACTTCGCAAAGTGGCGACACTCTCCTCCTCCGCTCGCGTTTCTCCTCGATCTTCTCTTATTCGCACTTGTATTTAGAATGTGACGCCACCTGAAAAGAGCGCTTGCGCGGCAGGCAGCGCATACCGGAGAGCATTTCGCGCATGACCTCCGAGATCGCGGGCGCGCGGGCCGCCGCGCGCTTTGAATCTCGGAGGCCATGATTCGCGCCACCTAATATCATAGCGTTAGCCCATATCATCTCTGTTCAGTGCCACGCGCTACGCGTACTTGTGATCAGACCTTAGTCGAGTCACTCGGCGTCCGCTGTGACTAAATGTTAACTTTGTGCGCACCACCCCTTAGTATGTTCTTAAACGTAAAAATGTGATCGTTAGTGAGAACCCCCGTTTTTTTTCTTGGCTCATTGTTTAGCGCGTCTACAAGTAAGTTTCACACTGTAAATAACATCGCTCAAACGTTCGTGTTGACTGACAGCGCCACGCTCTGCAGCGCCTCCCTCGGCGTGGGTCTCCTCTATACAGGGGAGGGGGGTGAAAGCCCCTAGCACTCCGCAAAGTGGCGACACTCTCCTCCTCCGTTCGCGTTTCTTCTCGATCTCCTCTCCTTTGCACTTGCATTTCGAATGTGGCGGCCACCTGAAGAGAGCGCTTGCGCGGCAGGCAGCGCATACCGGAGAGCATTCGCGCATGACCTCCGAGATCGCGGGCGCGCGGCCGCCGCGCGCTTCGAATCTCGGAGGCCATGATTCGCGCCGCCTAATATCATAGCGTTAGCCCATATCATCTCTTTTCATTGCCACGCGCTACGCGTACTTGTGATCAGGACATTGGTCGAGTCACTAGGCGTCGCAGTGACTAAGATTTAACTTCGTGCGCACCACCCCTTAGTATGTTCTTAAACGTAAAAAAGTGATCGTTAGTGAGAACCCCCGTTTTTTTCTTGGGGCATCGTTTAGCAAATCTCCAAGTAAGTTTAACACTGTAAATAACATCGCTCAAATGTTCGTGTTGACTGACAGCGCCACGCTCCGCAGCGCCTCCCTCGGCGTGGGTCTCCTCTATACAGGGAGGGGGTGAAAGCCCCTAGCACTTCGCAAAGTGGCGGCACTCTCCTCCTCCCGCTCGCGTTTCTCCTCGATCTCTTCTCCTTCGCACTTGCATTTCGAATGTGGCGCCACCTGAAGAGAGCGCTTGCGCGGCAGGCAACGCATGCCGAAGAGCGTTCGCGCATGACCTCCGAGATCGTGGGCGTGCGGCCGCCGCGCGCTTCGAATCTCGGAGGCCATGATTCGCGCCACCTAATATCATAGCGTTAGCCCATATCATATCTGTTCAGTGCCACGCGCTACGCGTACTTGTGATCAGACCTTGGTCGAGTCACTCGGCGTCGCAGTGACTAAATGTCAACTTTGTGCGCACCACCCCTTAGTACTGTTCTTAAACGTAAAAATGTGATCGTTATGAGAATCCGTTTTTTCTTGGCCCATCGTTTAGCGCGTCTCCAAGTAAGTTTCACACTGTAAATAACATCGCTCAAATGTTCGTGTTGACTGACAGCGCCACGCTCCGCAGCACCTCCCTCGGCGTGGGTATCCTCTATACAGGGAGGGGGGTGAAAGCCCCTAGCACTTCGCAAAGTGGCGACACTCTCCTCCTCCGCTCGCGTTCTCCTCGATCTCCTCTTATTCGCACTTGCATTCGAATGTGACGCCACCTGAAAAGAGCGCTTGCGCGGCAGGCAGCGCATACCGGAGAGCATTCGCGCAGGACCTCTGAGATCGCGGGCGCGCGGGACCAGCCGCGCGCATTCGAATCTCGGAGGCCAATGATTCGCGCCACCTAATATCATAGCGTTAGCCCATGTATATCTCTTACAGTGCCACGCGCATACGCGTACTTGTGATCAGACATTGGTCGAGTCACTAGGCGTCGCAGTGACTAAATGTTAACATTCCGTGCGCACCACCCCTTAGTAATGTTCTTAAACGTAAAAAAGTGATCGTTAGTGAGAACCCCCGTTTTTTCTTGGGGGCATCGTTTAGCGCGTCTCCAAGTAAGTTTCACACTGTAAAATAACATCGCTCAAATATTCGTGTTGACTGACAGCGCCACGCTCCGCAGCGCCTCCCTCGGCGTGGGGTCTTCTCTATACAAGGAGGGGGTGAAAGCCCTTAGCACTTCGAAAAGTGGCAACACTCTCCCTCCTCCTCTCGCGTTTCTCCTTGATCTCTTCTCCTTCGCACTTGCATTTCGAATGTGGCGCCACCTGAAGAGAGCGCTTGCGCGGCAGGCACGCATGCCGAAAGCGTTCGCGCATGACCTCCGAGGATCCCAGGGCGCGGGCGTGCGGCCGCCGCGCGCTTCGAATCTCGGAGGCCATGATTCGCGCCACCTAATATCTACATAGCGTTAGCCCATATCATATCTGTTCAGTGCCACGCGCTACGCGTACTTGTGATCAGACCTTGGTCGAGTCACTCGGCGTCGCAGTGACTAAATGTTAACTTGTGCGGCACCACCCTTAGTATGTTCTTAAACGTAAAAATGTGATCGTTAATGAGAACCCCCGTTTTTTTCTGGCCCATCGTTTAGCGCGTCTCCATGTAAGTTTTCACACTGTAAATACATCGCTCAAATGTTCGTATTGACTGACAGCGCCTCGCTCCGCAGCGCCTCCTTCGATGTGGGTCTCCTCTATACCGGAAGGGGGTGAAAGCCTCCTAGCACTTTGCAAAGTGGGCGATACTTCCTCTCCTCCTCCGCATCGCGTTTCTCTCCTCGGTCTCCTCTTATTCGCACTTGCATTTCGAATGTGACGCCACCTGAAAAGAGCGCTTGCGCGGCAGGCAGCGCATACCGGAGAGCATTCGCGCATGACCTCTGAGATCGCGGGTGCGCGGTCGCTGCGCGCTTCGAATCTCGGAGGCCATGATTCGCGCAACCTAATATCATAGCGTTAGCCCATATCATCTGTGTTCCGTGCCACGCGCTACGCGTACTTGTGATCAGACCTTGGTCGAGTCACTCGGCGTCGCAGTGACTAAATTGTAACTTGTGGCGCACCACCCCTTAGTATGTTTCTTAAACGTAAAAATGGTGATCGTTAGTGAGAACCCCCCCGTTTTTTCTTGCCATCGTTTAGCGCGTCTCCAAGTAAGTTTCAAACTGTAAATAACATCGCTCAAATGTTCGTGTTGACTGACAGCGCCACGCTCCGCAGCGCCTCCCTCGGCGTGGGTCTCCTCTATACAGGGAGGGGGTTGAAAGCCCCTAGCACTTCGCAAAGTGGCGACACTTTCCTCCTCCGCTCGCGTTTTCTCCTCGATCTCCTCTCCTTCGCACTTGCATTTCGAATGTGGCGCCACCTGAAGAGAGCGCTTGCGTGGCAGGGCAGCGCAATGCCGGAGAGCATTCGCGCATGACCTCTGAGATCGCGGGCTGCGCGCCGCGCGCGCTTCGAATCTCGGAGGCCATTATTCGCGCCACCTAATATCATAGCGTTAGCCCATATCATCTATGTTCAGTGCCACGCGCTACGCGTACTTTGATCAGACCTTGGTCGAGTCACTCGGCGGTCGCAGTGACTAAATGTTAACTTTGTGCGCACCAACCCCTTAGTAATGTTCTTAAACGTAAAAACATGATCGTTAGTGAGAACCCCCGTTTTTTTCTTGGCCCATCGTTTTAGCGCGTCTCCAAGTAAGTTTCACACTGTAAATAACATCGCTCAAATGTTCGTGTTGACTGACAGCGCCTCGCTCCGCAGCGCCTGCCTCGATGTGGGTCTCCTCTATACAGGAGGGGGTGCAAGCCTCTAGCACTTCGCAAAGTGGCGACACTCTCCTCCTCCGCTCGCGTTTCTCCTCGATCTTCTCTTATTCGCACTTGTATTTAGAATGTGACGCCACCTGAAAAGAGCGCTTGCGCGGCAGGCAGCGCATACGGAGAGCATTCGCGCATGACCTCCGAGATCGCGGGCGCGCGGCCGCCGCGCGCTTCGAATCTCGGAGGCCATGATTCGCGCCACCTAATATCATAGCGTTAGCCCATATCATCTCTGTTCAGTGCCACGCGCTACGCGTACTTGTGATCAGACCTAGTCGAGTCACTCGGCGTCGCTGTGACTAAATGTTAACTTTGTGCGCACCACCCCTTAGTATGTTCTTAACGTAAAAATGTGATCGTTAGTGAAACCCCCGTTTTTTTTCTTGGCTCATTGTTTAGCGCGTCTACAAGTAAGTTTCACACTGTAAATAACATCGCTCAAACGTTCGTGTTGACTGACAGCGCCACGCTCTGCAGCGCCTCCCTCGGCGTGGGTCTCCTCTATACAGGGAGGG